>OX123182.2:9288683-9698396 GCA_944739405.2 Euclidia mi
TGACACTTGTATTCTATGCCGTTAACCACAAGGAAATTTATATATAGTATAAAAAGTAGGATAATGTTGGATTATATATTAATTATTTCAATCTTTATAGTTTATACACCTGCCACAATCATCTCTGCACCACCCTAAGGTTAACTGGCAGAAAATGCTACATAGCATTAAGTCCGCCTTTGCATTAAAATTGCAGGAAGTGTAAAAATAAAAAATAAATAAAATATATTGCTACGCGTTTGACCGAGTATAGATCGGGTTTATTAACATTATAGTCATCAAATACATACATAGCTTTACGCAATGTTAGCCTAATATTATGATTATTGACAAATAAAACCATTGAGCTATATTAGCGTTACCTAATATACCACCTGACCACTTTTAATGTAACAACTCTGCGGTAATGTTAAGCATTCCGGTCCGATGCAATACTACAATTGTGGACCCAACCTTACACCGAGACACAAATACAGGATGTAATCTAGTAAATTATAGTAACAATATAATCCCACACTTCGTCATGCTTAAGCGATTCGTTGTTTCTGTTACATTGTGTACAAAGCTTGAATAAATAAATAGTGCCAGTGTGCACAGAATTTGCGGTAATTTGTTTTACTTTTGAGATAGTAGATTGTGTTCGTAATTTGAATATCGTAATGCAGAGAAAACAATATTTATTATTATAACTTCAATAAAATATTATCGTATAGTATCTAGCTGACTGCCAAGTAAAACGAGGAAGTGCATTTAGAAAATATATACTATATTCTATGGACAATATAAAATACGATAATAGTAGTTTCTGTTTCTGTACTCTTAGATGATTAAATCACTGACCTGATTTGGGTGAATATGACATCTTCAGAAAATATATACAAAATACTTTATTTAAATTTAATTCTTAATACTGAAGTCTTATGATTTATATGCTTCGAAAAAGAAAGCGTTTGTTCAGTCATAAATAATATTTACTTAAAAAAAGACTAATTTAATATCAATCTTGCATGCCCTGTTTAATCACATCCTGTCTGGAGTATACATCATACAATTTTATTGAAACGGGTCTTATTCGCGATATTTAATTAATTTACATACATACATACATAGACTCACGCCTGTTTCCCGGAGGGGTAGGCAGAGACTACGGAACGCCATTTGCAACGATCCTGACATACCTCACTTGCTTCACTCACTCCCATCAAGTTTCTCATGCATGCTCTAATTTAAGGTATAAATACCACTGATCTACCGACGTTTTGGACGTCTTATAACAGCAGTGGTCGTGGCACGACTGATATCATCTCAGCGTCGTCCTTGTGAAGCGCGGGTTTCGGTAGCTACCCTCACTTGTTTTTTATTTTTATTTTTATCCGAACTGTCGGTACGTCGACACACAACACTTATGACATACTGATGAGCTGTGTTACTGCGGCGGGGTTTACATTTGTTGATTACTGGATTCCAAGTTGTAGACAGTCTGTATCCATCCTCCCGGTTGAAATTTTTTTGCTTTTTGATTTCAACCGCTTCACGTACTATCCTGGAGTAATAGTGACGATCGTTAGATAAGACCTTTGGTTGATGTAATTCGATCCAGTGGTTTGGTCCAGACTCCAACAAATGCGCAGCTATGGCAGACTTGTTAATTTGCTGGTTTTTTACAACTGCGATATGTTGGGTGTTCCTTGACCCTTTCAGCGATGGTTCGTTTGGTCTGTCCGATATAGGAACTACCATAACTGCAGTCGAACTTGTAGACGCCAGGTGTTGGTAGAGGAATGACATCCTTCGGGGTACGCAAATTGTGTGCTACCTTGGAGAGCGGACTGTATACAGTCTTAATAGAGTATTTCTGTAGTACTGTTCCAACTTTGTCCGTCACTCCCTTTATGTAAGGCATGTAAGCCAGTACTCTGCTTACTTCCGGCTTACGGTCCTTCCTCTTCAGACGTTGTATCTTCTTATTGAATCCATTGCACCTAAGTACCTCCTGCATATGTGACAGCTCAATGTTCAAATGTTCAGGGTCACAGAGGTCATACGCTCTGTTTACTAGTGAAGTCATTGGGGATTCCAAGTGTCGCGGGTGATGATGCGAGTATGCGTTGAGATACCTATCTGTATGTGTCGGTTTCTATAAACAGTGTGTCCCAAGGTACCGTTTTCCCTCACTGTCACTTTTACGTCGAGAAAGGGTAACGACCCGTCTGCCTCCATTTCAAATGTAAACCTAATATTAGGGTGTATGGTTTAAGCTATTTGCGAACTGTTCCACGTCTTGCTTGTCGCCCTTCATGATACAGAATACATCGTCGATATACCTCTTCCATAGCTTTACATTTGATGCCTGCATGTCTATGGATTCCTCGAAGTACTCCATCCATATTTTGGCCATTACTGGTGCTACGGGGCTACCCATAGCCACTCCGTCGATCTGGAGGTAATATTGTAAAACAGAGGTATTTATACCTGAAATTAATTAAATCGCGAGTAAGATCCGTTTCAATAAAATTTTACAAAATCGATATATGTCTATAAGCGCTAACCATCATCGTTTTTCAACACAAACCCATACTTAGTCACCTGGCATATGTCACAGGAATCAAGCTATATTTTACGGACCATAAGTCTTAGTACTAAGTAGTATGTATGTATATATATATATAATTTAAGTCGAATTATTTTACCGTGAAGCTATCACCTAGGTGGAATCTACTTTGTTCACCCAGGTGAACATAGTGGAATTAACTGCGAATACGAGAAGGTATTTGAGTGACTTTGTACTATTACCACTCCTTGTGTTTCTTCTCCCATCCGATAGGCCGACTAAGCAATTGTGACTCCTCGGGTGTTGCGCTGCCTTCCCAAACCGAAAGTGCAGTAATAGCAAAAACATGACATAGAAATTTAAACTTTAACAGTGTTAAAGTTCAAATTCCTATATCATGTTTTTACTGTTACTGCACTTTAGGTTTGAGAAGGCAGTGTGGGTGTACATGGGTAGCGGTAATCGTTTGTCATCATGAGATCCGTCAGTTTGTTTACGGCCTATAACATAAAAAAACTATTGCAATTATTCTGATTCTCTAATCATGAGAAAATTGTTATCTGTCATGCCATACCAAACTGTAAAATTTCCGTGCGAGGGATGTCAAGCGTAGCATGATGGTTTTAGTATGCAAACCCTAAACGAAGTTAAGAGAAATGGCTCTGCCTGCTTGAGTCGAGCGAAGAGGTAAATTTTCAGAAAATGCCTGCTTCTGCAAAGCAGTAATCCTTAGCAAGGAGACGGCAGAGCTGGTGAGAATACAATCAATCAATCAATCAATCAATCAATCATTTATTTATTGCGAACATGGGTTTACAGTTATGGTGTTACATTTTATAGAAGTTCTGCCATATTCTACCAGTAGGCATGCAATTTTTTAAAATGTTAACAAAAGTATTATTTCGGTCTTAATTGATACATATTAAGTCAGCATTCTATTTTCAATTGTATAATAAAATATTTTAAATTAATAATAAATTTATACATTCAATAATTTAATGTCAAAAATAAATAAAGTGTCACAAAGCAATCATAATTATGTCAATAATACTAAATATTAAACGACACATTCAATTATATCATGTCATTTAAAAAATCAGTTACAGAATAGTATGCTTTATTTTCCAAAAAAGCTTTTAATATGCTTTTGAAACTATTCATGCTCAAGTTTTTCCACTGTTGCGGCAAATGATTGTAGATTACTGGAGCCATACAAAATACACTTCTACGCATAAGTTCAGTTTTTGCTTGGTGTAGGCGCAGTCTACTATTATCACGTCTGTTTCGTGCAACTGTATCTTCTAACCTAGGAAATAAACTAGTATTTGTTTTGACAAATATTGCAATTTCCAAAATATAAATGCTTGGTAATGTTAATATTTTGTATTTCTGAAAGTATGTTTTACAGCTGTCAGTGGTTTTTAGTTTAAAAATTGACCGTATGCATCTTTTCTGACACTTAAAAGCCATTGAGGTATTTGTTGAGTTACCCCAGAAAATTATGCCGTAGCGTAAATTTGAGGCAACTAAACCGTAGTAAGCGGTAATTACGGTTTCTATATTGACGACAGATCTTAAAGTATGTAAAGCATATGCAGAACTACTTAATTTTTTGCAAAGTGTTTCTATGTGTGATTTCCAGTCCAGTTTCTTATCTATAGTTAAGCCAAGGAACTTAGAAGTCATAACATTCTCTATACTATTATCGTCAATGGTTATATTATCGCTATTTGGGGCGACCCGTTGACTAAAATGTATAATTTTAGTTTTATTTAAATTGATTTTTAGATTATTAATGTCAAGCCAGTTTATTATAGATGTCAAGGTATTGGAAATGTCATGTTTATATTGAGTTAAATCATTATCACAAGAGATTGTAACTGTGCTGTCATCTGCGAAAAGAGTCATAATATTGGTAGTACATTTTGGAAGGTCATTAATGTATAATGTGAACAGTAGAGGTCCCATCACGCTCCCCTGAGGTACACCGTATAGTACTTCTCGCTCGTCTGAAAGATATATTTCCTCTCGTCTAGTAGTGGGGTTTATTGTAATTATTTCTGTACGCTGTTTCCTATTTTCTAAATACGACTGAATTAATTTTAGGACATTACCTCTTACTCCATATGTGTTTAGTTTTTTAATTAATATATCATGTTTTACATAGTCAAACGCCTGTGTCATATCACAAAATATTGAGCACACAGGCGTCCTTTTGTCTACTTTCATCATAACTTCGTGGAGAAAGTTGTAAATAGTCAAATTTAGTGTTCTGTTTTTTCGAAATCCATTTTGTTCATTGCATATTAGGTTATTTTTTTCCAGATATTGATATAATTGAGTATGCATGAATTTCTCAAATATTTTGGAGAATATGGGAATTAGCGAGATAGGTCTATAATACTCCATGAGTTCTCTATCCTGTTTCTTAAACAACGGTTTTACAATTGTTTGTTTGAGAGCATCAGGGAAAACGCCCGAGGATATACTTAGATTTATAATGTGGCATAGGTGACAACTTATTTCATTTGCCACAACTTTAATTATTTTGGTAGTTATGCCATCATATCCGACGCTATTCGTGTTTTTAAGCTTATGAATAATATTGACTACGTCTTGCGGGACACATGGCATCATAAACATGGATTTACTTGTGCTTAAAATGGCTGTAGTGTCTTTCAAAGATGTTGTTATGGGCTGTATTTTGTCGATAAAATAATTATTAAATTCATTCGATATTTGTATTGGATTTGAAATAATAATGTCATTAATTTTTATTCTAGTTATCAGAGATCTTGGTATATTAAATTTCGCCTGATTGATAATTTGCCATGTTGTTTTATTTTTATTCTTAGAATTATTAATTTTATAACTATTTTGTGAACGTTGTGTTTGAAGCATAATTCTTTTTAATAATTTTGAGTATGATTTAAAATTTGATATATTTTCTATGTTAGGTTTTAATCTTTGTAACCACAGTAAATTTCTTTTCTTTTTATTGCATTTTTTTATACCCCTTGATACCCATTTTGACTTTTTAATGATATTAACCTTGACTCTAATATTGGGGAAACATAAATTATAAAACAGTTGAATGTCTTCTATAAAACTATTGTAAGCAATATTGGGATCGAGGGTTCTGTATACTTCGGTAAACTTCATAGACTTTAAGCAATTTTTAAACATTGATAAATTCTGTTCACAATAATTGCGTTTAAACCTGTAATATTTGTCAATTATGCATACATTGTCCGTCGGACATTTTATTAGTTGTGCTGTATGATCCGAAAGAGCAAACTCTATAATTTCCGTTTCACAAGGCCTATTAAAGTTATGCGCAAAATTGTCTATACATGTATGGCTCTTAATACGGGTTGGTTGGTTTATCGCAAGTTTTAGGTTAAAGTTGAGCAAAATATTTTCAAATTCAAGTGACTGGTAATTAGATTTTAAAATATTAATATTAAAATCACCAGCCATAACAATATTTTTATATCGTCTTTTAGCAACTACATGCAATACATTTTGTAACGCATCAAAGAATTCGTTTAAGTTTTTTAAATTTGGTACTCTGTAAACACAAATAACAACAATATTGGCTTTTACAAGTTCAACGGCGCTACACTCAAAGGTTTCAGGTATTGACATTCTTGATATGTTCTCAAGTTCCTTCCATTCATGTCCCTTTCTGATAAGAATGCACGATCCACCTCTGTTAGTGTTTTTTCTACTGTAATGTGCAGCCAAGATGTAGTTAGGTATATTCAGCAGTTGTTCATAGCCCTCCATCATAAAATGTTCAGTAATGCATATTATGTCAACATCAATACAACTATCTGTTAATTCATTTAGACATACAATTAAGTTGTTGGATTTGTTTAGTAAACCAGCTATATTTTGATGCATCACGTAAATGTGTTTAGTTACGAAAAAGGTTGTTCTTCGATGTTGTGTTCTGATTGTCCAATTTATTTGTATAATTATTCTTATTTTCAGTAGATTTTATGTCAGGAGATGGTATGTCAGGACACTGCATAGCAATAGAACGTATGTCAAGAGATTGTATGTCAGAAGATTGTATGTCAGTAGATCGTATGTCAGGTGATTGTATGTCAGTAGATTGTTGATAGGTACATTTAATAGCAGTAATCATATCAAAGATGTCTCTAAATATTGTTTTCATTCCAAAGTTATTAATTGCGCCGGTACGATAATCAAACATTGTGCCGTCATAACATAGGTTTTTATTTGAATCTAAAAAGTACGCATGTTCATGCGTCAAGATGTCTAGGTACAAAAGATTATTGAAAGTTTCTATTCTGGAATTGTACAAATTAGAAAATTTTGTAAATTTAAAAGTTGGCGTACATATAATTACATTGGTGTGCGTAACCTCAAACAGTACATTTCTGATGTGTAATATTATGTCAAAATATATGTTAGTGGTCCTAAAGTCATCTTCACCTAGTAGTATTACACAATAATCTTTCATTGTAAAATTGCGTAGCTTTGTTTTCAAATTATTAAGCATAGTTTGTACATTTCCATTGGTTATTATATAATGGCACAATTCCGAATCAATTAGTACCTTTTTTGCGATTGATAATATTTTATTTCTATTATTTGTACTTAGGATACATATTTTATTCTTTGCTTGCTTTTCTTGCGTGTTGTTTTGAATAGCATATCCTTCAGAACAATGAATCCGAGTAGACACCTCTTCAGTTTGAGTCTGTTTTGTTTTTGTTTGTGTCTTCCCTTGCCTATTTTGAGTTGATTTCTTCATTTTTGCTGGACTATTTGTGACTCTTTTAAGTAACTCATTTTTTTTAGAAAGGTTTTCATTTTGTTGAGTTAACTCACTATTTTTTAAATTTAGTATTTCTATTTCCGCGTGAGCACTCTGTAATTCGTTGGTAAGTTCCGCTATTTGTTTTCTTAACTTTTGTATTTCATCGATATTCTCATCGTCTGATATATCTGGTACACTTATGTTTGTATCATTGAATGTTTGGTTTGATAGTACTTCACTGTCGTTTAGAATTGAATCAGACTTTGTTCTAATGCGCCTAAATGTGATGTTTTCGAAGAAACTCATCATGAATTATATTAATTCAATCTCAAAAAGACAAAGCTTTCGCCGGATTTGATACCACGACCACTGTCAAAGTTAAGGCCACACCTTATACCAACGTGCCACGGCCCGTTCTTACTAGGTAGCCTAATTTAATGTTCTGTTGTAGTTCATGTACTCTCGACCCTCGTAGTAAATTATGTCATATAGAAGATCAACAGATGGCGTAGTTATGATGGCTCGGATGGTTCATATCTGGCTTGAGTAATTCTGCATATCACGTGGTTCAATAAAGAATAGATAGATGTCGCTGTTATCGAAGTTGTTGTCAGTCACATTTGAATAAAATAAACGATTTCTTGTTTTGATTTTAATGTTCTCACACAAAGATTAATCACTTTTATCTGTAGTTTTGTATGTTTTTGAATTTAATGTGTTCAGTTTTATATATTCACAGTACTCACTGCATTGTTTACGTTTGAATTTGCAATTTAGTAACACTTTTATTGTGGTTCACATTGAAATATTTTATTCACTAATAAGTTATTGTCTGTTTGTTGTATAGTCTTGCGAACATTTGTGCACTTGTTACTGGTCACTAATTACTACTTTTAGACGTATTTAACGATTATAAACGCACATACTATTTAAAATTATTAATTAGCACAGAGCCTCTTTATTGACGTACTTGCTAGATAGCGCCACCTACGTACGATATTTTTCGTCATCACTATTTCCGTAATTGTCAAATTACGGATGGATAGTGCAAATGTTTACCAGATTTTCTGGTGCATTCTATTTATCCGTTACACCGTATGGTTTTTATTCAGTAGGCCCAGATCAGCTCTAAGTATCTGGATCTTTCAAGGTGACCGCGGAAGCGTGGTCGTGGGTTTGAGTTCTGTCAATTTTCGTTTCAAGTCTGAGTGTTCTTAGTGTGTGTTGGTTGAATTACTGTAAAGTCTTTTATGACATTGGATTTATTCCTAGTACGGACGTTACCGTTAATAAGACAGAACTTCAATACTCATTAAAATATCAAATTGTACCAACACACATCCCCAGCAATTACATAGGTACCTATGCATATTTGGTATTACATTCATATTCATTTCACAATAACCGTTCTACTCCATCCGTCCAACTCCACTCCACTACAGATACAGCAGGTAGTAAGTTATAAACATAATCACATTAAAAATTTAATCTCAAAACAAACTGTTCTTATTTGCTCGCTCCACGATCCAAAAACTGGCATAAAACTTCTGGTTTTGAAACATTGAACGTACACTCGTAGCGGATCGTAATAATTCAGACGTGAATTATTTAGTTCGTACCCTTAGCACCGGTGTGCGGAAGACTGATGGTTGGTAGTAGCACCGACACACTGGTTTGGTATATAGATGTAGATTACATAGTCATACATACATAGACTCACGCCTGTTTCCCGAAAGGGTAGCTAGAGACTACGGAACGCTATTTGCAACGATCCTGTCACACCTCTTTTGCTTCATTCACACACATGAAATTTCTCATGCATGCTCTTCTGTTTAGGGTACTTCCGACCTGTCCTTTTTCTACACGGATAATATAGTAACACAAATTTAATAAAATTCTAGCGGTTTATTATTTTTATAAAAAGGTAGAGAAAAATAAAAATTTTACAGCAGTAGATTCATACAAGTACTATCATCGATCGTACAACGATAAAGACACAAAAATTGTTGCCATCTAGCGGAGCACGGTGAAAGTACACACACATTCGAAAAGGTACTAACTGAATCGCGCTATTGAAATTAGTCAGGAGCAATGTACTTCCACTTGTACAAATATTGTGGTTTACTGTATTATAATTAAACAAAGTTATCGATTAATAAGTAGTATTAAACTAGTAAGGCAAACACAATTATTATGATGGAAAATTTTTCAGACTCTAAACGCAAAAGTCCACTAATAAATAAATTAATAGAAGATGAAATTAAAAGGAGCAATGTGATTACACCAAAAAAAGTTGTTTCCACGTTCCTTCAAACTATCCGCAGACTAATTTAAAATTTATCAATTACTAAATATTTATAACCTTTACGATACAATTTGTTTTCTAGTTTTCAGAATTTAAGAAGATTATTTTAAATTAAGCTCAGGAAAGTTTTTAATTTTTAGTCTAATTGCCTTTTCTACCCCAGTTTTTACAAAGCTTAGGTCCAAAATTAGTTCTCTGGGTGATTAATGTTATGTTCTCCATGAGTGTACATTTTAAAATACACAAAATAACCTGTATTCAATTGCTACTAAATCTATAGGAAACGATCACAACTCCACAGAACAATGCCATTTAACTAGGTACCCTCCCAAAAGTAAATATAGTATGATTGACAATCTTAAAAATCATACACAACCTGACCTTGTTAGGAGAAAAATGACAATCTTCAGTTGATATAAAATTGAAAACACGTTTGTTATTTATTCAACATTCTAATTTTGTTCAAAGTACTGCCCTGTGATATTCGAAGCTATTCAAGAAAATACACAAATATTTTGAACACTTTTTGCCGAATGTACAAACTCTTAAATTCAGACACAACTATTTACGAATAAGAAGGACACTTGCATATTATATTAAACACTGGCATTATGCAAGCTAGCGAAAATGCTAAGCATTCGAAATCACTTGAGCTCGGTTGCGTGAATTCCCGTCGGCCCCATCGTTGGTATGGTAGCAATATATTCAAGTTCTTTTGAGAATACGATGCTAAGTTATTTTTAATTGAACTGAGTGCATTTTTGTATACTTTTTGTAAGCTCTCTCCAGTAGATTTTCTTCGCTGAGTAGCTTCTATAGATATTCCTTCCCTAGCCTAAAGCAATGAAATATTTACTCTAGCTCAAATGAAGACTGTTTTTTTTTTGTCAGGCTGACTTTTAGTTCGAAATTTCTTATTGAAAGTGATTTTATTGCTTATCTGTTTGTACTGTTTTTTATTAGAGATTCTTTTCATTATATTAGTTTACTTAGGTCCTTTTTCTTGGATAGGCATTATCTTTCTGTTAAATTCAAATTAGCACGAAAGTTTGTAGTATTTTGGTATTTGCCAAACTGGCACCTGGAAGGGTATAGAAACTGCTCGTCGGTCTTTATGTTCAAATAATAATTTTCACGTTTGGATAAAAGTGCTTAATTTTATCATGACTTGCTGCGTGACATGATGCCAAGAAAGAATATCGCCCTCGGAAAACTATACGGAAGTAAACTAACATTACAAAGAAAAAGTCCATATATAATTAATAACTTACGCGTTCTACTGTTTAATACGAAACAAACTAATTTCAAACTAACATGAACATGCCACGTTTTCCCGAAATATTTCTTTACACAGGATGGTTGTTTTCTACTATAATACATTTTGCTTGAAGTAATAATCATTAATTTACACTCATTGGCCTTTCGTAGAATTTAGTTTAATTGTTCGCCTAAACTTGTTGTATATTCCCAGAATATTTATGCTGAAGCTGAGTTTGTATTTTTCTCTCGTTTTGTAACTTTTCTACAATGCTTCTTTTCTATTCAAATTATTTTCAATAATATTTGTCAATAGAAATTATGTTACGGTAGCGATAGCCTAGTGGAGATATCAACAGACTGTCATGCAGAGCATATCGCGTTCGAATCCACGGCACGCACCACTTAGTTTTCGGAGTTATGTGCGTATTGAATTGTTAATTATCGCTTGTCCCGTGCCTCAGAGAGCACGTTAAGCCACCAGTCCCGGTTGTCATGATGATCTTTGACAGTCGTTATAGGGCGTCAGTACCTCTAAATAAAACTGACACTAGTCTAAACCATGGCATACCGCTATCCCTTCGGGTTGCGGAGGTCAGACAGGCAGTCGCTCTGTGGAAAAGCTTATATTCAGCCAAATCCGGATAGACTAAAAAGTGGATCTTAGGTTTAATCTGGGATAACGCTAGGAGGATGATGAGAGATTGAGGTGTATATGGGTTTGCCACGCAAATGGTTACATTTAAGAAATGCTGAATGGTTCTGGTCATAAAGTATGCATGTCAATAGAGTAATGACTGAGTAACAATAATAAAAGATCAAAAAAGCACGTCTGTTGCAACAAATCAAACGTTTAACACCTGGTCTTGGTATTTGAATATTTTATCGTTCGTCACGTATCCGGTTGGCGCATGTACATATAAATCTATACACGAATATATATCATCACCAGCCGTAATGTATATGAACTGTCCCACAGCTGGGCACGGACCTCTTCTTACTATAAGGCAGTTAAGTCATAGCTCACCACACTGGCTAAGTGCGGGTTGGCAGACTGTACATGTCTTTCGAGAACATAACGGAGAACTTTACGTAAAATACCAATAGAGACCTTACCAAGCGACCTTTTTTTTTGCATTACGCAATGTTGCAGAGGATATCGGCATTAAATCCGCGATGCGGACCATTGATTTTTCTGTGTTAAATTTGCGAATTAATTTTTTCCCTTACTTCGGAGAGCACTGTAAGACGTCACTGCCGGTGTCGTCTGTTATGATGATATTCGATAGTCGTTATTTGAGTCAATGCCTAGACACTGGTCCTAGGAATATTGCTGTCCCATTGGGTTACGAAGGTCTGACAGCATTCGACTTGAAGAAAAGATTATATTCTGTCAAGTCCGGTGAGGCTGGTGAGCGGACCACAGGCTTGAAGTGAAAATGTCTTGGATGCAACTGGAATAATGCATAGATGATGTACTTTGTTAATTCTAGTAATTTGTCATTGCAATTTACCAGCATATATGCGAGACCCTATTGCCTTGCGCTGATGTTAGAAATAACAGACTATGCACAATCTTAAACGATGACGCATGTCTCAATATTATTATTATTGTAATAAGTCATCATCATCATCATCATTGCCCTAGCGTTATCCCGGTTGCATCCAAGACTGGCACGCCTTGGAGCCCGAGGTCCGCTTACTGGTCTAACCAGATATGCCAGAATATCAACTTTTCCACAGAGCGACTGCCATCTGACCTCCGCAACCCAAAGTGTTTGAAATAGAATTAGTTTTTATTATAAGTCAAATCGATTAGATCGATTAAGTAACATTTTGTTTAGTCTTTTGAAACTTTCTGACAATGGTCACACTGAACTGTCACTTCCGTCCTTCCGCTTGAAAAATTAACACGCCGTTTGCATCTCGCGTGCCTTGTACGTAAAATATCGCCTTTTGAATTAACGCGAATTGAATTAAATTGAGTAAACCGTTTTGAACGCCGCCTGATCTAGTGCTGGCAACGGTAAATTGATTGTGAACTATTGATTGACATTTGTGAAAATTGTGAATCTGGTATCGACTTCCACGTGCCAACGTGTCCTGAAAACGTCGCGTTTGAAGCTTAATAGCTAAGTATAAGATACTTCATTCATTTATTTTGGCCAATATACTTGTATGAATGTGTCTAATTTAGCTCAAGCCTGACATCAGCAAGGATAGCGGGTAAGTGAAACATAATATTGATATTGATTGATTTCAATTCATCACTGTGCAACGCAGTGCATTGTGTCTGGATCATTGTCTATCGTGGTCAGGTAGATGTATTACATCTTCCACTTCAGCTGCTTCCACTGTCCACTTCTGATACACCTTCCTGCCTGGCTACGGTAATTCTAGACATAATTTTTGGTGCAGAGCTGTAGTAGAAATTTAGCCGCTGTTGCATTACTGAGTATAAACTCAGATTGGTATGAGCTTGTATCTTATCACCTTGTAGACAGTATTGTAGTGTTTGTCAGGTCAGTTATTGTCTAAAATACATAATATTTAATTGTATAAGTTGACCTAGATAATTTGAAACACATTGTCACATAACCTCAATCAGTAATTGTGGATTTGTATTGTTGAAAAATCTAACTTAAATTTGTTGTTGCATTAATAAGTCAGTTTGTTTGGATACATAACAGCTGTATGTATCAATAAATTTAGTAAATTTAGTTTATTGCATATATTCATAAACATTATAACATCCAACTTGACCTTGCCACTTGGGCGGGTCACATTAATAAACTGTGTTTTGTTATAATATAGATAATATTGCTAGGTAACACATATTCTGTGCTTACTTCCTATTGTATATCTCAAATAACACAGCCAGTCTGTCTGTTGCAAGTAATTAGTTAATTTATTTGAATATATAACTTTAATTAACTTATTCGAAGGTTCAACTTTGATAACTTTGACTTTGTTTTGTGTCAATATACATGTATATGTATATTGAAATTATTAATTTTGTTGGACAGTAGATACCTGTCACTTGCCTGCACTTGCAGTAAACAGGCTAATACTTTGTTGGTTTCAAAGAATTCAGAAAAAATAAGTTTTGATTGTTAATTGTATTTAACGCTTGTCCGGGCTCTTTTGAATTTTGATTATGTCAGCTATCAAGGACTTGCGTGCGGCTGCTGGTGCCATTGCATCAGATTTGCGCTGGTTTGCCTCGGCCAGTGCCTTAGTGAACCGGCCTGATCGCGAGCAGGCCTTACTTCAGAGGTACGAGCGGATTGACGATCGCCTGGCAAGTGTGGAACAGCAATTCCGCACTTTCAGCACTTGCTGTCTTGAAGTGTCAATCAATGATTTCACCGCTGACAAGCGAAATAAGGTCAGCAAAGACTATGCCCAGGTCTTAGACCTGTATGATGCTGTCTCCAATACTGCGAGACAACTAGTTGCCGATAGGGAAGGGCAACCCGGCCTGAAGCAGGAGCTTCCTAGGTCAGCACCGGGGCTGGTGAGTAGGCTCCCTACTTTGGACCTCCCCCATTTTGATGGCTGCCTAGGAAGCTACCTGGGCTTCGTTAATTTGTTCGACAGCCTAGTCAATGATAGGGCTGACCTTCGGCCGGCACAAAAGTTGGCCTATCTAATGTCGGTTCTGGATGGGGAGGCTAAGGGCCTCATCCAGCATCTGCCCGTGTCTGACGAGGCGTACCAGACGGCTCGGGACTTAATTACCCGTAGGTACCATAATAAGCGTGGCCTCGCCGACACGCACATCGAGCAGATTTTGGGTTTGCCGACGCTCACCCGGGTCTCTGGGTTGCGCACCCAACTTTTGAACCCGCTTTTGGTGGCCATCAACGCACTAAAGTACCTTGACCTGCCCGTGGACCAATGGTCCTATCTATTGGTGCACATTGTGCTGAAGAAGCTGCCTGCCAACCTGAGGTCGCATTTTGAGCAGCGCTTTGGTGGGGATAGCGCGACCCATCTGCCCCCCTTTGCTGACCTGGAGAAGTTCCTGGAGGATGAGTGTCGGGTCTTGGACAACTCCGGTGGTGACACGCCGGCTAAGTCGCAGCCGCCCAAGGTCAAGGAGCAGGCTCGCGTTCACACCCGAGCCAATGTTGACCGGCGCACTCCTCGCTTTGCGGTCACGCAGAGCCCAGCGGAGTGCTCTTACTGCAAGGTCACGGGGCACAGAACGGCCAGTTGTAGGGCATTCTTGGACCTACATGTCGCCTCTCGTAGGCGCATCGCGAATGCCCGCCGCCTTTGCTTCTCTTGCTTGGGGTCCCACTACCAGCGAGACTGCCCGAACTCTCGCCCCTGTCCTCACTGTGGAGGACAGCATTTGGACATTCTCTGTATGAATGCCAGAGAGGTAGGCCACTTGTCCAACCAGCCGACGCCGCGCACGGGCGGGTATTTTGAAGGTGGCAGCCGAGGCTCACCGGCGCGCAGCCGAGAGTCACCTCGCTTAATTGATCGCCACTCGCCCCGCTTGGAGAACCGTAGCGTGCGCACGCCTCCTCTCTCTCGCGCACCTGAATGTGCGACCGCGCAACGTCACCAGCACCATGACTGCTGCCCCAGGTATTCCCCTCCTTTGGCGGAGCGTCCCCGCCTTGACTCGCGCCCACCTCGTTTTTGGCGGGTGCGTCACTATGACCCGCCACAGATGGCGCGCGGATCGAGTCATCGCGCTTTTGAGGACTTCAAGCCGCACCCTCGTTTTGACTTGCCTGGTCCTGGCCAACGGTCGCCGCCAAGGCAACAATAGGTCATTGACCCCTGCCCTATAACGCCAACCTCCCCCATTGAGACCGTTATCCTACCAACGGTTGCTGTTAGGGTCTGGGGACCCACGGGGACCTCTGTTGTTGTCCGTGCTATATTGGACACAGGTTCACAAGGTTGCATTGTTTCCACTTATTTGGTAGGGCAGGTTAATTTAAATATGGGTTCTTTTCCAAATTGTATACGGGGCATAGGGGACGTAGCCTCTAATGTTGAAGGGCAAGTTAAGGTTTTGTTTGGCCCTGTTGAATCTTCACACCCGAGGATTAGAACCTCGGCTATTGTGCTGAAGAATATTTTGGGCATGCATCCACAGAAACAGCTACCTGCTGCTGTGGTGAATTTGACATCGGGATTGGAACTGGCAGACCCCAAATTTGACACACCGGGACAAATCGACTTGTTGATTGGCTCTGATGTCCTCGGTGGAATTTTGATTGGTGGGAAACGGGTCTTGGTGCCAAATGGTTTGACTGCCATCCCAACCATATTTGGATTTGCTTTGATGGGACCTGTACCTAGGGACCCCCCTCCACCCGAACTTGATAATTTGTTGGCTGTAGGCTCCGCTCTCTCTGATGCGGTTCAGAGGTTTTGGGAGGTAGAGGAGCCCCCTCAAGTTGCCCGTTTGAATCCAGAACATGAGGAGTGCGAGCTGTTCTTCCAGAACAACACTGGTCGCCTCCGTTCTGGTCGGATTATCTCGAAGCTGCCCTTTCTGTCTGTTCGGACTCCGCTTGGTGAGTCACGACCTTTAGCCGAAAAGAGATTGTTGGCTATGGAGCGTCGCATGGGTCGTGATCCGGAGCTCAGGCAGAAGTACATTGAGTTCATGAGAGAATATGAACAATTGGGACACATGTCTGTGTCAAATTTGGATTGGCGTTCGGTGGAGCACTACTTTCTCCCGCATCATGCGGTATTGAAGCCATCGACTGGCAAGCTGCGCACAGTATTTGATGGTTCTGCGCAGACTTCAACAGGCGTATCCTTGAACCAGTGCTTGCATTCTGGTCCCAAGTTGGTCAAGGACCTTTGTGACGTCATCACCAGCTTCCGACGACATCAGGTTGTCTTTGTGGCCGACATAAAAATGATGTTCAGGCAGACTATTATCCACCCTGATGACCGTCACTTCCAGCTGATCCTTTGGAGAGAGTCTCCTCGCGATCCCATGGTCGTCTACGAGCTCAATACGAATACGTACGGGTTGAGATCAAGCCCCTACTTGGCAATACGTTCTCTTTGGGAGCTCGCAGACCGAGAAGGCTTACGTTTCCCACGAGCCTCCGCCATCTTGAAAGACGATATTTACGTCGATGACATTTGCTCGGGCACCTCCACAGTGGACGAGGCGATCCTCCTGCGGGACGAATTGATAGGTATTTTGGCCTCCGCTGGTTATGAGTTGCGCAAATGGATTTCCAACTCACCAGCGCTTTTGGAAGGCTTGCCAGAGGATCATCAGCAAGATCCACATCTATTTGAGATTGTTGACAACCCCGCCATGATGGCTGTTCTCGGCGTTCAGTACAGACCAGTCCAAGACATCTTTACGTATAACGTAGACTTGAAATTGCCGTGTTCTTGGACTAAACGTCTCGTATTGTCTACTGTCGCCAGAACCTTTGATCCGAACGGTTGGATTTGTCCAATTATATTTTGGGCAAAATGCTTCTTGCAGAAGCTTTGGACAGCAGGATTGACCTGGGACGAACGTCTACACGGTACTCTTGTTGAGGAATGGACCTCTTTTGTATCCTCACTTCCTGCCGTCAACGAGATCTCCTTGCCTCGTTCCATCCTTCCTCCCGGGAAGTACAAGGCCACCCTTCACGGGTTTTGTGATGCCTCGGAACGTGGTCACGCGGCCGTGGTGTACTTGCGCACAGTCAGTGCCTCAGGTCAGGTGAGAGTTTCCCTGATCATGGCGAAGAGCAAGGTTGCACCCCTCCGGACATCTTTGACCATTCCGAAATTGGAGCTCTCGGGAGCAGCCCTACTTGTACGCTTATTGAACCACGTGTCCAGTACTTTGGGTAAAAGCATTTGTATTAATGGGACCTACGCCTGGACAGACAGCCGAATTGTTCTTTGTTGGTTGAAGGCTTCTGTCCACACCTTGGAGGTATTTGTCGCTAACCGCGTTTCCCAAATCCAAAAATCTGAAGTCAAGCTTGTTTGGAGACACGTGCCAGGTGAGCTCAACCCCGCTGATTGTGCCTCGCGCGGATGCTTGACGCCTAGTTTGATAGGTCATTCGCTGTGGTGGGGTCCGGAATGGTTGAGTCGACCAGAAACTGATTGGCCTCGAACGCCAGTTTTGAATACTTCTAATTTGCCGGGTCTACGAACACTCGCTCTTGAAAAGGTGGAATGCGCCTTCGACCCCGATTTTTTGTTGAATCGTTACAGCTCCCTTGACAAGTTGTTAGGTGTTACTGCTTGGATAAAGCGTTTTGTTTTTAATTTTAGGCACCCACAACAAAAACGTCTGACACCGTTTCTTTCACCACAGGAACGACAGGAGTCCCTCACCTTTTGGGTACGTTCTGTGCAGTTGGCGCATTTTGAGAAGGAGATTGCTATCCTTAAGTCAGGCAGATCGAAATTATCGGGAGCTGTATCTAAATTGAACCCCTTTTTGGACGATACGGGTCTCTTGCGCGTTGGAGGGCGTCTCAAGAACGCCAACCTCCCTTACGGGGCTCGTCACCCCCTTTTGTTACCTAAGGACGGTCATTTGGTACGCTTGTTGGTAACTGACCGTCACCTTAAAAATTCGCATGCTGGTTGTAATGCTTTGTTGGCCATTTTGCAACGCGAGTTTTGGATTTTGTCTGCCCGAAGAATTATTCGGAGCGTAGTCTTTCGCTGCATCCCTTGCTATAAGCTCAAGGCTTCTACCATGGAGCCGTTGATGGGAGACTTACCGGCAGATCGCGTAACTGAAAGCAGGACGTTTGGCGGTGTTGGCACGGACTTCGCAGGTCCCTTTTTGGTGAAAACGTCGACACTTCGAAACAGCAAGACTGTCAAGGCCTACTTGTGTGTTTTTGTTTGTCTTTCCACAAAGGCCGTACACTTGGAACTGGTCTCCTCGCTTACGACCGAGGCGTTTGTAGCCACATTTGACAGATTTGTATCCCGCAGAGGGCTGCCTTCCTTGATCCGTTCTGACTGCGGCACTAACTTCAAGGGCACCTATAATTATTTGAATGATGTTGTTAATTTCCTTGAAACCATCAAAGCTGATATAGGTGATAGGCTTGCCCGACGTGGGATAAATTGGTTGTTTTCCCCACCAAATTGTCCACACTGGGGTGGTATATTTGAGGCCGCCGTAAAATCGGCCAAAACACACTTGCGCAGGACAATCGGTGAATCTGTCCTTACATTTGAGGAACTCGCAACTGTGTTTTGTAAGATCGAGGCCGTTTTGAACTCTCGGCCGTTGTGCCCGATCTCCTCAGATCCGAATGATTTGGAGGCCCTTACGCCGGGCCATTTTTTGATTGGTCACCCACTTGTCGCCTTGCCTGAGTACCCCTATATTGATACGAGACCTGGTCGTCTCTCGCGTTTTGAATTGGTACGCCAGATTACTCAGAGCTTTTGGAAACGCTGGAATTTGGAATATTTACACATACTCCAGCAACGCGTTAAGTGGACCGACAAGACCGATCCGCCCAAGATTGGTGACCTCGTTTTGATCAAAGAGGCTAACCTTCCGCCACTCAGATGGCGCAGGGGGCGCATCCTTCATTTGGTAACTGGGGCTGATGGAGTTCCCCGATTTGCTGAGGTCTTGGTGGACGGTTCGATTCTGAGGAGAGCGGTTGCAACATTGTCACGTCTACCAACTGATTAGCGGACCGGTAGGCCGGTCCGGGGCGGGTGGATGTTTGAAATAGAATTAGTTTTTATTATAAGTCAAATCGATTAGATCGATTAAGTAACATTTTGTTTAGTCTTTTGAAACTTTCTGACAATGGTCACACTGAACTGTCACTTCCGTCCTTCCGCTTGAAAAATTAACACGCCGTTTGCATCTCGCGTGCCTTGTACGTAAAATATCGCCTTTTGAATTAACGCGAATTGAATTAAATTGAGTAAACCGTTTTGAACGCCGCCTGATCTAGTGCTGGCAACGGTAAATTGATTGTGAACTATTGATTGACATTTGTGAAAATTGTGAATCTGGTATCGACTTCCACGTGCCAACGTGTCCTGAAAACGTCGCGTTTGAAGCTTAATAGCTAAGTATAAGATACTTCATTCATTTATTTTGGCCAATATACTTGTATGAATGTGTCTAATTTAGCTCAAGCCTGACATCAGCAAGGATAGCGGGTAAGTGAAACATAATATTGATATTGATTGATTTCAATTCATCACTGTGCAACGCAGTGCATTGTGTCTGGATCATTGTCTATCGTGGTCAGGTGTATTACATGTATTACATCTTCCACTGCGCACTTCTGATACACCTTCCTGCCTGGCTACGGTAATTCTAGACACAAAGGGATAGCGATATTCTAGGGTTTAGACAAGTATCAGTTTATTTTATATATAATATATTAGCACGCACATACATATAGCACAAAAGCTTGTTTCAACTTAATATATGTATTCATTTAAGTATGTTTGCGCACAGCTAACAGAGTTACTAGCTTATCAGCTGTCTCTGATCCCAAGATGATATCTCAGCACTGTCGTAGGGTTAGCGCGCACATACATATAGCACTTTATTATTGTTATTATTATTTTCCGGATTACTAGATGTTAATTTATGTTTATGTTTTAATTAATTTTTATATTTAGTTACCCTTTTTCGCCACTTTCTGGTTTGTATAATGCATGCTGTGAAACTCTGTAATAGGCTTTAGAATCCCATGTCACATTGTTACCATATAATGTACCTTTGTAAACAAGCTGTTGAGTTTCCTATCAATAAATAAATAAATAAATTTGAGGGTACTGACTCCCCGTAACGATTGTCAAAGATCTTCATGATAGCCGGGACCGACGGTTTCCAAGGATCGATGCAAGCGATAATTAACAATTTAATACACACTTAGCTTCGAAAAGTCAATGGTGTGCACCATGGATTCGAACCCGATACCCTCAGCATGGCAGGCCGTTGGTATCTCCACAAGGCTATCGCTGCCTGTTTTTGACGTTGTGGCATTTACATCAAAGCATGGTAAATGTTTTAGAGCAAAAATCGATGGACCATGTCGGAGACTTTCAAGTGACCTGAAAATGCCGACAATAGCTTTGTAGAGAATCCACTCATGCAAATCAAAAGAACCAATACAGTTTTACGAATTTCAATCGGGATTTAGATTGGTGTTCTGTGTATATACGAAAGCAAGAAATAAGAAGGCTGTCAGCATAACATAGAAACGATACAATTGCCAACTCTTTATTCGCGCACACTTAATACATGCTCTTCGCGTACACTTAATACAGGCTAATTATTGAGAAGCTATAAACTAAGCGTAACTTTTTTGCATTAAATTGTCGTGCAAACGTTTATTATTGAAATAATGCTTGCATTTTGCCGAACTTGTGACCTACTTGTTGCATTCAGCCACTAATGATCTCAAGTTCAACCGTTCTACGTCTTAAGGCACGCTAATCTCTTTCAACCGCAACGTCCTTAATCAAAAGGCTGAACTGACGCGAGGAATGCATTCTTCAAATACTATTGCGAACGCTTTGCGGACATTTTGCATTTGTAAGTTCTCTATCTGAAGAAAATGCAAAGTGGCTGCTCTTTTATTATTTTAGATCAATCTGTAAGTATATTCTTAACGTTAAATATATTTTATTCTCTTGCAAAAATTATAAAATCTGTACAAACTTTATCTTCATACACACTTAAAAATAAATGTGTTTACTTAAAAATACCTATCAGAAAACTAGAATTTATTAAAAAAAAATAAGAAACGTCCCATTTGTTGTAATTGAAAAAATCGCCTTACCAATATGCTACGCCTTTTTATCAAACGGCACAAATTGTGACAATTCATCGGAGGATGAATGATGCTAGGAGGATTTCTAGCGTTATTTATCCCAGTCAGAACCCGGGGTCCACTTTCTAGTCTAACCGGATTTGACTGAACCGGATTTGCTTTTCTACAGTGCGACTGCCTGTCTAACCTCCGCAACCCAAAGGAATAGCTATATTCCATTGTTAAGTTTAGTGTCAGTTTACTCATAGGAACTGACTCCCTATAACGACTGTCAAAGATCTTTATGACAACCGGGACCGACGGCTTAACGTGCTCTCCTAGACACGGCGCAAGCGATAATTTACAATTCAATACGCACATAACTCCGAAAAGCCATTGGTGCACCCTCTGCATGGCCGTCTGTTGGTATCTCCACTAGGCTATCGCTTCTCGATGACAACTAATTTGAATTACACTGTTTAAGGATTTAATTTTAGTAATTTCAGTTTTTCTAGTAATTACTTAAACTAAAATGTAATTTTTCACTGCAATAAGCAGAACACGTTTGTACACATAAATTGATGAAAATTTAAAGCTTATAGAGCTTATAGACCTGTACCTTAATCGTAACAATTGTACAAAATAAATAAACAATTACACAATATATTACCAAGTTGACTTTTATTTCAAATATCATTGCAACAAAACGTATGTAAACAGTCAGGCTATTACATAAAATAAACACAAAAACGTTCAAGTAAAGCCCAAATGCGTAACATTTCACATTCCATAAAGTATAAACGTTATTTTTTACAGAATGTTTTCACCTGTGTTAACGTGCCTTTTGAATATGCCTCTAGGAAATATTCTGAAACGAGGTCAAAATGAGAGGCGGCGAGTGCAATTCAACAGCTTTATAAAACTGTGCCGTTAATCTGACTGATGTATGCTATATATTTATGTTGTGTAATTAGGTGTAATGTACATGAAATGGTCGACGTTCGGTTGGATTCATTATTTTTTGTAATTGATTTGATGTATGCAAATACTCTCATCAATATTGCCCGTACTGTTTTGTGCAGTGCTAACCTTTTCACCTGTTGTTAAATTTCTTTAACATAGTAGGTGTGATAAGAGCCTTCACTATCAAAACTTTTTGACAGAAAATATTGGCAGAAGTTGTTTAACTCAGCAATGTAGCCCTGTGATATTCGGGAGTGACAACAAAAACAATCCTTTAAGATCAACATGATCGTTAGTAATAAAATAGTCACTGTGATTTTCAAATAAATTAAGTAAAATAAAAAAATGGAACCAAAGATTGAACTTGCGACTACGAAATACTATGACGTCGGTTTTCAACTAAGCTATTCTACGCTATTATGGTAGACAGAGTACTGATCACTTTAAGCGAACATCCAAATATCAAACTAAATCATTTATTATACTTATCAAACAGCAGACCACTTATCCTAATAATAGTTAATAATGTTTATTGTGTCCACAGACAGAAACCCGGGCATTCAACGCCACGGGGGTTCTGATCACAAACAGCTCCTGCGATCCTCGGTCGTGCGTGATCATCGTCAGACCAGAGCGAGGAACTGCCAAGTATACCTGTGAGGTATCCAGTGAAGGACCGAGGTTCGCGGTGGACAAGCGCTCGGCCAACATGACGCTAGCTGGTAAGTTCATATTTCTCAGACCTGAACGAGGAACTGCCAAGTATATCTGTGAAGTGTCCAGTGAAGGACCGAGGTTCGCGGTGGACAAGCGCTCGGCCAACATGACGCTAGCTGGTAAGTTCACATTTCCTAGACCTACACGAGGAACTGCCAAGTACACCTGTGACGTGTCCAGTGAAGGTCCGAGTTTCGCGGAGGATAAATGCTCGGCCAACATGACGCTAGCTGGTAAGTTCATATTTCTCAGACCTACACGAGGAGCTGCCAAGTACACCTGTGACGTGTCCAGTGAAGGTCCGAGTTTCGCGGAGGATAAATGCTCGGCTAACATGACGCTAGCTGGTAAGTTCATATTTCTTAGACCTGAACAAGGATCTGCCAAGTATATCTGTGAGGTGTCCAGTGAAGGACCGAGGTTCACAGTGGATAAGTGCTTAGCCAACATGACGCTAGCTGGTAAGTTCATATTTAGGTAATATGGTATTTGTAGTGTAAACGAAACGTAGTGTAGGACGCCCTCCAATTAAGTACTTTTTGCAAGTACGTTATTTCTAAAACTATATCGATGGAACTGCTATCCCATGGTAATTAGGATTTACAACAAGTTACCTGAAACCTATAAAATTTTACCCAAAAAGATATTTACAGTTAGGTTAAAAAACTGGTTGTTGGAAAAAGCTTTTTATTCAGTAAGCGAATATATGGATGCCAAATTTTAAATTAACATTATTTATTTTTTTGTTAGACAGTAAGTTACTATGTGCCTTACTTACTCACTTTGCATGCTGTTAAACGGCCAGATATGTGGTTCATATAAACTAGAGGACCCGTGCTGCTCCACAGCATATTTTAATATTATAAAAAAGCTCTTACATATAATATGTATGATGAGTACATTGTAGCCTTATCTAATAAGTAAAAAGATGATATTCTAACAAAAAAAATATATATATCACAAAACTTCTTTTCTCACAACATTGGCTTTGCGTTGCACCTTAGGTATCGTGAAATTTCCACCTTTGCATTACTGAATGGTTTGCCGCGCAATAGGGATTTAAATAATATGTATAACTGAACATTGACGAAAGAAAGTTCTTCAATATGACTGTGCTACTGCTGCCCTTCCATTCTTTCCATTAGGACACTGTAATGTCCTTCGTCCAGGTGCCCAGAAAATAGCAAAGTAATTATGAACAATTTCGCCAGTACCATAGTCAGTAATCGTATTATTGTTTTCCAGGTGAACTCCGAATTGTCCATTGGCACCCATCACACGTTTGTAATCTGTTGCATTTGTAATGGTCTGGCCATATGCCTCGTCCCCAACAAAGAAGTTACTATATATACATCCCACTTATTGACTATGTTATCAACAGTAGCCAAACGAATTTCATAATGTTTATTCTCACTTTATTATAAACAATAAGAAATTGCGCGGAATAAGCAATTAGCGTCACCAAGAATGGAAATCACTTGAAAATAAAATTGTTGATGGTACAATTAATCAAATCTGAACCCGTTACCACATGTATTTTTTTAGCAGTAGGGAGAACCATCCGGTACCAAATCTCCAACAGGGCCGTCATTGACCAAGATTCTTTGTTCAAACTTTCTCTGAGCATTTTTCAATTTCCTTCCAAGAACCATCATTATAATTGAAAACACAACTACTCACAAAAAATACGCTATTAAATCAGAAACTTAAGTAACTAACTTACTGTGCTTACGCTAACTTCACTTTTTTCTTTATCTGTCAAAATTAAAAATATAGAAAAACGACTGTTTTTATAAGTAAGAAAATAGGTTTTATTTCTGTTATCCAGCTAAATATGTCTGTGAGAAGCACGACTTATTTTGTTTTGTGTATGGGTGTGAATAATCCATCATAATTTAGAAATGTAATAATGACGTTTATAATTTTGGTCGAAATTGTAGTTTTAGTAGGAATGGTAGCTTTGAAAGCAATCGTAAGTAACATCGTTACCAAAACTACAATATATGCCAATAATACCATTTCTACCAAAACTACTATTCCTACCGAAAATACTTTTCCTATCAAAACTACTATTCAACTAACACTATCATATCTACCATTTTTTTAAACTACCATTTCTACCAAAACCGCCGGTGTTGTCAAACCTTTGCTCTCAAAACTACTATTCTTACCAAAACTATAATTTCTACCATAACTACCACTTGTAATAATATAATTATATGACAATAGTACTATGAACCGCTGTAATGTACCACATAAAAAATTAGGATGCCCGAAGAAAGTCCGTAATTTAAAAACACGAAAAATCAGTTCACCCAACATTAAGGGTTAACTGGTAACATTCGGGGAATATTACCAGCCATCAGCGATAATTCACTATAGTGATAATTTGACCACCATCGGATATAATTTATTTTACACACCACCACACTCAAAGGAGGTATAACGTTTTTTCCTGGCAGTTATCGCAAGGAACTTATTAGATGCCATAAAAATATTTTTGAATTTAGAACCGCCCGTGTAGAGAGAAACCAATGGAATCTTATGAAATTTATAGGAAAATATTGAAAAATAAGTTCAATGTCCACACCTATCTTCCTTCAAACTTACCCAATTTAAATGAGCATACCATCAAATGAAAGAGCTCTTTTCAGCGCGTGTTTTAGGCCTATAACGAAACGCCTACCTCAATGAGAACCAGATATATAGGAGCAGAAAGTCATTGACTACGGCTACGAAAACGTAAAAAATGTATGGGAGAAAACTGTTTTTGCATGTAACTTGGTTAATGTGCAAGTTAGGTAATTTCTAATGCTTGATGACAAATCTATGCAGCGAGAGCTTTCATTTTAAAAAAACATCATGCGAATCGGTTGCGTAGAACGGGCTGGCCGACTCGTATTATAAAACACAAATTCTTTTAATATATAGATTATAATATTGTAACATCTGATTTTATAACCATATTTGATGCAATAAATAAATATTTCATATTTCATATAACAAAAATATTTATTTCCACGACATGGGCATTGGACTACACAGCAGGGTTAGGCCTTCCAGCAAGTTGAACTGACGATCTTGTTGCGATCATGAGATACTGTTGTTGGGAAAGGCTGAGAATCGGTCTGATGGACAGCCTGTTTAGCATTGGACGTCTGTATAAACTTATAATGATGATGATGAAAAACTTATGTTTATGTCGTAATTGGATTTAGTATTAAATCGGATCCAGAAAACAGAGCTTTCGAATTGGGCTACATAAAGGCACTTTAATATGACTAATAAGATAGAAAGCGTTAAACTGGTATGTGACGTAAGTTGTCCCAATTTTTTTACGGGGGCAAAATAATTGAACTTTTAACTTAAATGGCAAAAATTTCGATGATCATGAGTAGCTTTTATATCGAAATACATCACAATGTCAAACTCAAGTGTTAATCTCTACCAATATTATAAAGGCAAAGTGTATACGTATTGAGACCGTGCACGACAATAGCGCCACCTAGCATGCGCAACTATTCGGGATTATGCCAAATAATGACATATCAGTATTTTATTGCTTTCTAGTATGTAATTATAGTAAATTAAAGATAAATAAAAAGACGAAGTGGTATTTTTACTATCAACGGTCATCCACTGCTGTCGGTATTTCAATTCGGAATTCAGTAAGTACAGTCAATAATTACTCTTGTATTGATGTAATCTCGACTGAAACACTTGGTCATTGTTGCTTCTACGGTGGCTCTATTCGGCCAAAAGATTAAATTAGTAGTTTTACAAGCTAGATTTTGTAAGATCAAATGAAATATTCGTGAGATTGTGGTTCGGCTGTACACCAAGGCAAATAATACACTATAATGCTGAAAATGTCAAGCCAGTTTTCATTTTCATAAAAAATAAGAAGTCGGTATTTAATGGAAACTGTACATTTTTAAATAATAATATGTAGTTAATCTTGTTACTAAAAACTGCAAATTGCTAAATGACACACCAGCAAGATCTAGGAGTTCTTGATAATTTTTTTTTATTGATGAAATACCAACAAATTATTGGCTTTTTGTTTCGGTACATTGATAATCATACAATATTTTGTCAGTGCAACAGCTTTTATCTTTCATACTTGCATTATTAATTGCTACAATTTTTGAAGTTGTTGCTATATCCACTTGGATTTCAGCATCAGAGTGATCACTGTAAATGAATCTATTACAAATAATGGTTGTTTCTTTTAAATTCGATTCAGAAAACAGATCGATTTGGCATCCTTGATCAGCCACACGAGGCTCGATATGATTAAATTCATATTCATCTTCAACTCTTACTCTTACTTAATTTGATGTGATATCTAAGACTTTTGTGGTACTACGTCTTATAAAACGTGTATATCTAGCTAACACCTGTGACTCTCTAACTTTCTTCTGTCGATATATTTGAGGGAATGTCGTAGGAACATAACTTGGACTTGTTTGCACGTCAGATTTTTTGCCTCCAATAAAACGTTCACTACAAATTGTGTCGTGACGTCTTGGAGTCCATGGCGAGCCATCAACACTGAAAAATAAAACATTATTTTATAACACATAAAATACACAACAAATAAAAATAATTTGTTTATTAAGTATCGTATCTAATCTTTCTTTGATCTAATTTCCACTCTACTGTTGGAAAAATATAGAATTTACACAGACTATTTGTGCCGTTATTTTTGCAGTCCACAACACAACAACAATTATGACCCATTTCAAAGATGATAATATTTAAGATCAAGAATTAAATTATCAGATAATGTATTTGTTATGACAAAATTCAAATCAAAAATTAAATTGACTTCCCGAATAGTTACGGATTTCTGCCACGGCATGCGCAGCGATCGTTTTAGCTACCCCCTCCATGCACTTCGCACGTAGCGAATACATGTAATGTTCTGATTTCAAATCGTAACGGTGAATTTGAATAATTTGATTTATAACCATTGTTCCATTATGAAATAAAACCTTTCTATTTAGTTCTATTCTTAATATTTATTATTATTTTATTTTACAGTATTACCAGAATACGACCCTTTAATCACGGGGTTGCCAACATTAGTGCAAGTGGGAGAGAACGCGTTAGTGAACTGCACGTCAGATTATTCACTACCAGCGGCCACCATAGACTGGTTTGTGGATTCTGAACCCCAAGAGGTAAGACATGTTTAAATATACCTACCGTATAAAATATTAAACAAAACATGTTATACTCTCGCAATTAGCACAAAGTACAATAAAAATATAGGTTTATTCAATATATAAGTTTAGTCAACACAAAACATGTGTGAAGATGGTGTTATAAACTATAATATTTAGTCCACGGCTGTAGGTCGCAAAATTATTTGACAATAAAGGTGACATATTTGCCCTGACATTTCAGCATGGGTTACACTAGACTTAATTAGGGCATTAATCATCTATTGGTCCCTATTTGACCTTTATTTTCAAATATTTAGACTCGATATAGACTCGAAAAATAATAATAACGGTAAAATAAGCAGTTAACATAGAATACGAGCTTTGACGCTCGTGTTGTCCGTCCCGAGGTAGAGTGCGCTGACTTAAAACCCGTAGCAAATTTAATCAGAAGTATCAAGGCGTTCGACAATAATTAATTCAGCCACTTACCTTTAAAGCTTATTGGTAAACAACGAAGATATTAAATAACTTATCGACTATGAAGATGCCCTCTACTTCATTTATAAATTTTCCATTAATTTTTATACTTAAATAGCGACGTAAAAATAAGCGGTAAAATATCCAAGAGACATCAATGAACCATTTCACCACAATATAAAATAATTTTTTTAGGATGTATTTTAAGACAAGCTCTGGATCCCCTGGTATGGTCTGTTTATGTAAATAGGCAAATCATACGCAAACACCCGGACGCGGCACAAATACCTGCAGGCGTTATAAATATTTGTGTTTCGTAGAGTTGTGTAGAAAGTTCTACCGTTGTACATATATCAGGCTTGTACGGTTTTGGATATCGGTTATGTTGTTTTATTTGGCTGGTTAATTTCATAATATACTTGGAAATATATTTTTGAATAGACGTGAAATTAATTTTCATGTGGTTCTGGGCTCACTCATTAAGTAAAAAAGTGTTGTCCTGGTTTGTCAGCAAAAGCAAGCTTATAATAATTTGATGTTAAAGATTGTGTCGTGTATTTTTATTAGCTATCTCACGATGTATGTATGGTGTGGGGGTTTAACGAAGACTGGGGCAGACAGGGCTTCTTCAATGATTGGTTCTTGATTATAGTTTTACAAATACGTTTTATTTTTTCAAAAAACAATATTACAATTTGTACTAAGTAATTATAATTTCGGTGAACGTGTGAACTCAACTAACGAATTTTGGTAATTGAATTAAAAATACGAACAGTCGCAGGTGACCGCTACTAAAACCGGATACGGATGTAGACTAATGATGGCGCCAGTGGTGAGCCTACTCAACGTTGATTGGATGTCGATTTAATGATGTCGCGACTGTAGTTCTATGGACGACTACTAGATGGCGCTACTGGTCTCAACATGCCGGCCGCCTTGGAAGATCCGTCGATCAATCTTCCAACGAAACAGTAGTCACGCTGGCTTCGCTTGTGGATATCGACAGCGGGCAGATTTTCGAGGAGGCACGCTTGATAGTGCCTGTTGACGTTCGGATCTCTGCAACTCTCGAGACGCCGTCATTGCCTGGGAACACACGAATAATCCTACCCAATTTCCACTTGAATGGTGGCAGGTTGTCTTCTTTAATGACAACGAGACTATCCTTAGCAATGTCATCTTTGTTGTGTGTCCACTTCGTTCGCCGTTGTAGCTCAGATACATATTCCTTTGACCATCGCTCCCAAAAATGCTGTCGCAGCTGTTCCAGCCGATTATAGCGACAGGCAGGCGTAGATGTCATCATGAAGTCCTCAGTGGCAGGCGCAGTCAACGGCCGGCCAATTAGGAAATGGGCAGGTGTAAGTGGAAGGTAATCATCCGGATCTGCGGACATAGGTGACATGGGACGGGAGTTCAGGACGGCCTCAACCTGTGTCAATACCGTACCAAACTCCTCGTAAGTTAATTTAGCATTACCTACGACGCGTCTCAGGTGATACTTACACGACTTCACACCAGCCTCCCATAAACCACCAAAATCAGGTGCATAAGGCGGAATGAAACTAAATTTAATATTATTACTACAAGCAAAATCAATTATTTCATTGGATTTGTCAAATATGGCTGACAGATCCTTTTCAGCACCAACAAAATTCCTACCGTTATCTGAAAAAACTTGACACGGCTTACCGCGCCGAGATATAAGTAAATCGTTTGAATGCCAATATACCTATAATCCTGAGTTGACAATGAACCAACTAACTCCAAGTGCACAGCTCTGGTAGCAAAGCAAACAAATAAACAAATAGATGCGAACCTCTGCCTTTGCGATTCAAGATAGAAATGGGGCCGGCATAATCTACACCACATCGCATGAATGGAAATCCAGCTTCTAAACGTTCGGCAGGGAGATCACCCATATGTGGAGTTAAAGTATTTCTTTTCATGCGAATGCAGGTCACACATTTATGAACCACTTGCCTCGCTAAATTACGTGCTCCTAGCACCCACCATCTATCACGCATGGTAGCTACGAGAAGCTGAGGTCCAGCATGAAGTAAACGCTTGTGTTCATATGAACACAATAACCATGTAAAACGTTGTTTACGACACCACAGCACTGGATGTTTCTTATCGTAATCAAATTTTGAGTTACTAAGTCTGCCACCAACTCGAATCACGTTATCCTTATCTAAAAATATACTTAAACCTCTCGTTTTATTACTAAGTTTATTATTTAAATGTACACTTTCTTTAAGCTTATGATATTCTTTACTGAATGGATGTGATCGCACTAAACGTGTCAACACAAGTAGTGAACTATTAATCTCGCTCACTGTCAATGGACCGGTTTTACGACCTTGACCGATACGCGATGCACGTAAATTAAAAATGTAACGCAAAACGTATGCGACCGTTCTCTGCAAACGATTAAAACAAGAAAACCTTTCGAAATCAATTAAAGGACTATTAGTTTCTACATTTAAATAATTTAAAGTTTTAGAACATTTTATTTCCGGTAACTTATCAAACTCAATTTCACTAGTATTTGTTATCAACCAACTTGTAGTAGGTTCACTAAGAAAAGGTGGTCCGCACCACCACAAGCAAGTGTTGTTTTCTATTAACGAATCAAAAAGAACCCCTCTGGATAACATATCAGCAGGATTATCGTTACCTTTGACATGCAGCCATGTAGCATTGCTAGTTAATTCGTGAATTTGCACAACCCTATTCTGTACAAATGTTTAAACAAATGAGGGGATGTACGAAGCCAGCCTTGAACTATAGTGGAGTCAGTCCAGAAATAGACCTTATCAAATTTTAGTCTAAGGGAATTTATGATTTTATTATAAAGTTTAGCTCCAACTAAAGCTCCACACAGCTCAAGGCGTGGAATACTTAACGCTTTAATTGGCGCGACCTTGCTTTTGGCACACAATAAACGGCTAGTAACTTGTGACTCATCAATATTACTATATGAACGTAGGTACGCACATGCACCGTACGCACACTGCGAAGCATCGGTAAAAATATGTAACTCTTTTTTTACAACATTAGTACACATGACATAACGCGGGACTAATATTTCAGGCAAATATTGTAACGAATTTATAAAATTATACCAGACACATGAAATTTGACTTGGGACTTCATCATCCCAGCCTATTTTTGCAAGCCATAATTTTTGTAATAGAACCTTTGCCGTAGTAATAGCAGGTGCTAATAATCCTAGTGGGTCATAAATCTGAGCAATGACTGACATAATTAAACGCTTCGTTATCTTAGTATTCATATAACATTTATCCAAACTAGTTGAAAAATTAAATAAATCATTTTTATTAGACCAACCGACACCTAGGGGTTTAGACTGACAATATTCACCTATACATAAATCCTTAGTGCTTTCTGAAGTTACATCAAAATTAAAAGTCCATTTCCTTAAGGGAAACCAACCGCTTTGTAGGACGGCGGCCGTTTTTCTACAAATATCTAATAAAATATCACGGCTATCATGACTAATAAGCATGTCATCAACGTAAAAATCGTCATTGATAGCGGTAGCGATGACGTTATCGTCACATTCCTTTGCCAGCTGTTTCAAGCATCGGTTGCTAATGTACGGTGAACAACTCTCGCCGTAAGTTACTGTATTGAGACGATAAACTTGTATTGGTTTGCTCGCATCATTTCGCCACAATATTAATTGTAAGTTACGTTGTTCAGAATGTATTAAAATTTGTCTAAAGAATTTTTCAATATCTGCGCAGGCGACATATTGACCTTGCCGGAAACGAAGCAATATTGAAAAGATATCATTTTGTAACCTAGGGCCTACGTATTGAATATCATTTAACGAATTATCATTAGTCGTTGTCGCGCTTGCATCGAAAACCACACGTAATTTGGTTGTTACGCTGTTTTCACGGTATACGCCATGGTGTGGGATAAAATAATATGGCTTATCAAAATTTTTAAATTCATCAATAAGCGTCATATGACCTAACTGCTCATACTCTTGCATAAATTCACAATACATATCTTTATACTGTGGTAAACGATTTAGTTTCCTTTCTAACGATAAAAAACGATTCAATGCAGAGTTATATGAGTCACCTAAGCAATCAGGTGATCGTTTTAAAGGCATTCTTACAGAAAACCTACCGTGCTGATCACGTTCAGTTGTCCGCAAGAACAGCTCTTCACAAAAACGGTCTTCCTCCGTAATAACGGGAGGGACGTGTACTTCCTCGATTTCCCAAAACTTACGTAATTGAGAATCAACAGTCGTCAAATTGCACTGATTATCGGTCATGCTATTCGCTAACAAACGATAATTATTATTATAAACTGGACCGGATATAATCCAACCTACCATAGAATTTTGTAGGTATGGACCGGTGGGAAGTTTTATTTTATTTTCTCTTAATAAATCCCAAAAGACATCCGCGCCTATTAATAATTCTATGTCACTCGGTACATAAAATGTAGGATCTGCAAGTAGAATATTGCTAGGTATACATATAGCATCACTATTAACGTGTGTCGAAGGTAACTTCGAAATGATACTAGGTAAAACTAAACAATGCAAGGTTGTATTAAAATTATACACCTTAGAACGAATATTATCATCGCACTTGTGACTGGACTGGGAAACGGTTTGTCCAACGCCACAAACACGTATAGTGGACTGTATAATAGGTATTTTCAAACGTTTACATAAGCTTTGAGCTATAAAACAATTTTGACTGCCGCTGTCAAGCAAAGTGCGCACTGTGTGATACCTATTATCAATATCAGCAATCTCGACTAACGCCGTAGACAGCAAAACAGTCTGTAACGATTTAGCATTATCCGTGAACGTATCACAACTACGATTATCAATATTGTCAGCTGTTTTACTAACGCAGTGTAATACAGATGACTGTGGCAACGTATTATTGACAACGGAACGTTGTGACGTATTTGGAATAACGCTATTTGTGTCAACATGAATTAACGCATTATGTTTTTGTTGACATAATTTACAAGGACCGAAATTACAATTATCTATTGTGTGAGTGTTTGAACGTAAACAGTTTTGACAAATGCCCTTTAACTGAACAAACTTTAATCTTTCTTGTACCAACATATTTAAAAACTTAACACATGAATATAATGCATGGTTACCAGTATATAACGAACATGTCAAGGTATGTTTATTTATTTTACCTTTGCTACCTGATGAGACCTTGTTATTATTACTCGCACTCGCATAACTAAGTGTAGTTTGAGAATTATTCTGCCGTTTATGATCAGCTGACCGCTTACCCTCATTTTTACTTTGTGAATGTGACTGATTATTTTTACTCTTACCCGAATTAATCATGTCTAACATATCTGATCGATTATTTAAAAACGTTAATAAGTCTTCTAGTGTAATGGGTTTAGAGGGTTTGTTAAATTCAGAGATAAGTGAGCTTCTGTAATTCTCCCACTCGCGTTCAGTAGCAGAATCGAGTTTACTGACGACTAAATAAATGATAAGCATATCCTCGAGTGAAGAATCCGGTTCTTTAAGAGAATTCTGGGCTCTCATATTACGTAAAACGCAATCGACTAACGTTCTAATCTGTGCCGGGCACTCTTTACCTAATGACGGTGCTTCAAACAAGGCCTTCACATGGTTGTGTATCAGTAGCCTATTATTTTGATACCTAGCTTCAAGTAGGTCCCGCGCGTTGCAATAGTTAAGCGCTGTAAACTCTAACGAACTTATAACATGTAACGCGGATCCACTAAGTGACGATTTTAGGTATTGAAATTTCTGAATAGGACTCAAGTCGTTACGCTCGTGTATTATAGACACAAATGAATTCCTAAACTCTAACCATTTATCGAAGGAACCGTCAAAGGCAGGTAACTTAATTTGCGGTAATTTAATAGATACAGACTTGACTTCCCTCCCGCGCTTCGTACAGTGTGGTGTGAATTTGCGAAACAAATAGCTGTGTTTTTTAAATAACTTTTTACCGGTTTTGTGATAATTTCTCAGCTCGTGAGTTGCTTCTGGTTGTGTATTTTAGGGTTTAGGCTCCGTGTATTGTAAGTTTTGTACATATTATATTGTAAATAGTGTAAATAAGTGTAATTCATCGATCGGTAAGTCTTTTATTTTTCTTAATGTAGGTACTGCGAAAAAAGTAGGTAAGTTTTTTACTAAATTATTTTTACTGTTAAATATATTTGTGTTTAGGTTTCCTTTTGCGGATACAATATAGTATAGTTAAAATATAAGGTAAGGTAATAATGTCTTTATTCTGTAATGAACCACCTGATCGTGGTGGCGGCACGGATTTTTGTACACCGAAGTCGCCAACGACTAAACGATTATTTAGTGATATGTCACCATCGTTTATTACGCCAGATGATAGGTCAAAACGTTTTCAACGCGAACCATTGGTAAATAGTGTCAATTATTGTGATAGTTATTGTGATTTAGTAGCTCAGGCAACTAGTTATTTGGCCAACATAAATGAGTTAGTGAACGATCAAGGATCGCGTATTAACGTCGCTAACAAAACTGCCATAATGGATTTTACGCAGCGTATAACAGGTATAGTATCCATACTAGCATTAAAATCGTCTAGTAACGAAACTAGGATGGCGCATTTGGAACGAGAGTTAGATAGCCTAAAAAACAATCAGCAAAAGCCGACGTACGCACAAAAACTTAGCCTTCGTCTACCAGCGAAGTCAGTGCCGGCGGTGGCCGCGGTGGAGTCTCACCGTGTCCAACGCCCTGCTATTGTAGCTTACCCGACTACAGAGCGTTCAGCTGAATACGGGTCGTCATCCGCTACGAAGCAGGCACTGATGAAGGCCATCAAACCTTGCGACGAAGGCTTTCAAATAGTAGGTGTCAAAAAAACAGCCAAGTCTGGGGTAGTACTACGTGTAGCCAACGAAAAACAACTCAAAAAGTTGGAATCCGTAAGTGCGATTAGGTCTGCCGGTCTACGTCTAGAGAAGCCGAAAGGGCGTAAGCCACGCATTCTTGTCAAGGACGTACCCGGTGCTATGGAGGACAAAGCGTTCATCACGGCGTTATACCGTCAGAATATCAAAGATGAGGTAAGTGTAGATGAGGAAACGTTTATTTAAAATATCAAAATCACTCGTAGGCGTAAATTAGATAGTGGTCGTAAATGGATAGGCCTGGAAGTAGAACCAGACATTCGTAAACATCTTGTTAGCACAAAAGAAAAATTGTTTATAGATTGGGCAACATGTAGGTTTATAGACGACATAGAAATAGTGCGGTGTTCAAAATGTCAACAATTCGGTCATGTTCAAAAGTTTTGTACGTATAAAACAGCTGCTTGTGCTCACTGTGCTGGGGAACACGAAACAAAAACATGCTCAAATAAAGATCTTCCTGATTTTAAACCTTCATGCATAGCATGTAAACGCCTTAAGAAACCGCATGACCATCGTTGCGGATCTCAGGAATGTCCCACATATAAGTTGAAATTAGAACAACTAATTCTTAATACTAACTACTGAATTAATAGTTTAGGGAACCTCATACTTAGGAAGGTACATCATGGATAATATCGTTATAGGACAATTAAACCTTCACAACGATAGGGTGGCGACATTAGAGTTAGAGCGCTTAGTTATAGAATATAAGTTAGACGTAATACTCGTACAAGAACAATATCAAAATACAAGCCAGAGTAATAAAATCATACAGCTGGACGGCAAAGCACGAGCTGGGATTTATGTCGCGAATTCAAACTTAACTGTAACATCTATTAGTAATCTCATGACGTCACACTGTGCGGTTGCGGAGGTATCTTCTGCGTCCTTTAGAGTTTATGTTGTCAGCTGCTACTTTCAGTATTCACATCCGGTTGCCCCTTACTTACACCATCTTCGCTTCGTTTTAAGGTCCCTTGTGGGCCATAAGGTCATAATTAGTGCCGATGTGAATGCATCATCTACGTTATGGTATGGCAAATATCGTTCTTCTGATAGGGATCGACGGTGCGCCGTCGAGGATTTCATTGCAGAAATGAATTTATCCATCCACCACACACCAGATGCACCACCTACTTTTTGCAGCCCCATGGGCGAGTCTTCTATTGACGTCACACTTTCTTGTGGGGACGTTCGTATAGATAGGTGGCGTGTCCTACCGGACGCGTCATGTAGTGACCACCGCCTAATCGTGTACGAATTCACGTCAAGGCTGCCACGGGACTCGTCATGTATCTCCTCTATTAATTTTAGATATAAAACAAAAGGAGCTAATTGGGATCTTTTTGGTTCACTATTCGCGTCACATGTCAAATACTTCACCTGCTGTAGTCTTTCTGTAGAAGAAAGTGCTGAAATTTTGTCTGACACCTTCATATATTGTGCGGATGTTGCCATTGGCCGTGGTTCTATCACCAACACTCGTAGGTGTGATTGGTGGAATAACAACTTAGCTGAACTTCGGCGAGCCTTTCGCAGAGCACGTAGAAAGTTAAATCTATTAAAAAGACGTCAAATAACAGGTGACGTTTATGATACTGCCTTCATTGCTCTTAGAGTTGCTAGATCTCATTATAGGTCTGCAGTTGAAAAATGCAAAAGAAATTTGTTACGTAAGATTGTTGATAGACTCGATAGGGAGGGTCCGTGGTCTCCTTTATATCACGAATTTAAAGCAAATAGATCTATCGACTTAGCTTATACCCAAAATATCAAAATTAATGGTAGACATTCCACTGGTATTGAGGAGACAACGGACTATCTCTTGAATTGTCTGATACCCAACGATTGGCTGGAGAATGACACAGACTACCACCGTCAGATCCGACAATGGGCTGCTTTGCAACCCGTTTCACCAGCGTCAGACCTACCATCCTATGACGAATTTATAAATGCTGTCGGATCTTTGCCGCCTAACAAAGCTTCAGGTGAAGACAAAATCTCCAACAAGATGATAAAGGAAGCTTGTAAAACATCTGGTGAGTCCATTTTGTTTGTGTTTAAACGTTGCATAGCAGTAGGTATTTTTCCTCGTATATGGCGCAGTGGTTACATTAGGATCATACCAAAAAGAGGAGACAAACCGTCCGACGACCCTAAGTCATATAGGCCAATAACATTGTTACCATCACTAGGAAAGCTTTTAGAACGTCTCGTAGTTCCCCGGCTTCTGCCGGGCGGTATTAGATTTAGCGATAGACAATTTGGCTTCACAGTAGGTAAATCGACAGTTGACGCAGTTATATCGGTTAGGAAGATAGTTTCGTCATCAACACTACAATATGTGCTAGGTATATTCTTAGATATATCTGGCGCTTTCGACAACGCATGGTGGCCAATGCTTTTACTTAAATTAAAGTCTCGTGGATGCTTTAGTAACATAATTATATTCCGTCATTTATACGTATTTCCTACATGGAACAGCAAAGTTAAAATTAGGCCACCATGCTGTGTCGAAGGCGTGGGTTGTCCGCAGGGATCAGTGTTAGGCCCGTATTTATGGAATCTAGGTTTTGATGACTTTCTAAGCATACCACTACCACCAGGTTGCTCATTGACCGGATACGCAGATGACGGTCTTTTACTTATTCAATCTAATACTAGGGTAGGACTTGAAAGGTTAGCTAATCAATGTTTAGACTTAATCAACAACTGGGGTGAACGCAATCGTTTGTATTTTTCTCCACAGAAAACATTTCAATTACTTTTGAAAGGGAACTTAAAAACACCGCCTCGAATCAAATTTAATAACATCACCATTAGAAACAAAGAATCAGTTTGTTATTTAGAGTTAGTCTTAGAGAGAAACTTTTCATTTGTCGAGCACATTAAAACAGTAGGTGAAAAATCTAAAAGAAGTTTTTACGCCTTATCAAAGATATCAACTGCGACATGGGGGCTTTCGTTCAAAACTTTAAAAGTAATTTATGGTGCAACATATCTGGGTTGTATGTGTTATGGTGCGCCTGCATGGGCTGATAGAGCTACTATCGGTGCTGTACGACGTAAAATGCTACAAAGTCAACGTCTCGTGTTGATATTTTTGTGCAAGGCTTATAGGACAGTTAGTACTGAAGCTTTGCCAGTACTGGCAGGTGTATTTCCAGTCGATCTTGAGGCACAAAGACGAGCAGCAATGTATTACGTGACACGAGATAACTTGGATCTAAATTTTCTAGCTCCGCGCGACAAACATAAGATCGCTAGATTGTTGAACCATCAATCCACAGTCTATGACGATCTTCTTGATGAATGGCAATGTCGCTGGAACACATCAACTAAGGGCCGTCACCTCTACCAGTTCTTCCCATGCGTCCGAGAGCGACTGGCGAGGAACTGGTTGGAGGTGGATCACTGTGTAGCCCAATTTCTTACAGGTCATGGCAACTTTAAGAGCAAGTTATATTCATTTAAGCTAGTTGATTCACCGTTATGCCAATGTTCAACATCTGGCAACAATTATGAACAATCTGCTCATCACATTCTATGGGAGTGTAGTCTTTGGCAAATTGAACGTAATATCATGCTTAACGAATTAGAGGTAACTTCTGGAGTAGTGTACTATACGGATCTTGTGGCAAGTAGGACGAATTTCCGTGCGTTTAGGCGTTTCTGCCATACATATTACTGGAAACAGGTATAGTTCACAATTTAGGCCCCCTTAATGCTCATGTCCGTGGTGCTTATCTTTTCTCATCACTATATCTCTTCGTTGCTTGTCTCCCGCTTTGTTAAGGAGGGAATTGGATTATTCATTTTCGAACTCCTCCAATATACTTCTGATTAAGTTCGTTGCGGGTTCCAAGACAGTTTAACTTTCCCCGGGACTTCACGAGTGTCAAAACTGGTTGTCATCAATGGTCACTGCTGCTGAACCTGGCTACACGGGTGACACAGTAGTGGGAATGAGGGTGGGATTAGTCCCATACAAAAAAGATACAGACTTACCGGTGCACTGAGAATTATTCAATTCGTTTTGATCACAGTCGCCGATCATGTACGACGACGACGAATTAGCCAAACGCTAAAGCTACAATTGAATAATATTGGCACTCAAACGAATCTCTGTAATCTAAATGTGACAGTAATTCCCTTTCATCTACAATTCTTTCTAACTTAGATTGCACATCGTTAAACTCAACAAAGAAATTAGCTGCCGAGTGAATACGCATCTGCACTTGAGTTTTAGTTACAGAATCTAAACATGATTTATCTAATTTATTAATATAATTAGCGAATAATGTTAATCTACCTTTAATTACACCACACTGCTTTTTAAGATCAGATATTTGACTATCTAAACGAGAAATAGTTTCATCGTCACTCATTTTGGCGGTTAACAAAGGAGGTAGGTACTAACAGATTTATGTAGGTACGTGTTCAGTCGTTTTCTCACCAGAAGACGGCCCCAGGAATGGTAGATCTAATATCGATCAGGCCTGAAAAACGTATAGGTACGATATTAACACCAGGCGAAGACACTGGGGGAGGAGGGAAATTGGAGACAGGATACCTGACCGTTGCTGGCCGGTGCACCAATGGCTTTTGCTCGGTTGTGGCTGGACTCCTGGATCTCCGTAACGTACTTCTACTTCGAAGTTCTACTCGCTTCCTCACGCTCGCTCTCAGTTCGTCCCTTGGGCGTGGCTGATTTCTTCAAAATATGTGGCTCGATGGTCCAATGTGGGGGTTTAACCAGGACTGAGGCAGACAGGGCTTCTTCAATGATTGGTTCTTGATTATAGTTTTACAAATACGTTTTATTTCTTCAAAAAACAATATTACAATTTGTACTAAGTAATTATAATTTCGGTGAACGTGTGAACTCAACTAACGAATTTTGGTAATTGAATTAAAAATACGAACAGTCGCAGGTGACCGCTACTAAAACCGGATACGGATGTAGACTAATGATGGCGCCAGTGGTGAGCCTACTCAACGTTGATTGGATGTCGATTTAATGACGTCGCGACTGTAGTTCTATGGACGACTACTAGATGGCGCTACTGGTCTCAACATATGGATTTGTTGACTTTTTATATAATTTTTTTTAATATAATATTTTAATTAAAAATATCTTACGAACTACTGTCCTACATGGATTTCTTAAAGGCCGCTCCACGACCAGTAACCTAGTGACATTTATCGATTATACAACAGCAAGTATAGATGCAGGTGGTCAAGTAGATGCAGTATTTACTGATTACAATAAATATTTTGACCACATAGATCATAATAATATACTAATGAAGGAACTTTTAGCGGCCGGAATTCATGGTAACCTGTTCCAGTGGTTTACTTCCTATGTTGATAATCATTCCCAAGCTGTAGCATTGGATGGTTACGTGTCGAAATGGAATACTGTTCCCTCGGCATTTCCCCAGGGCTCGTTACTCGGGCCATTATTATTTAATTTATTTATTAATGACGTCATCAATTGTTTCACTAAAGCAAATATATTACTTTATGCAGCAGACATGAAGATTTTTACTAAAATTTGTACATTAAAAGCCATAAATGACTGTATAGATATGCGACATGATTTGGATAAGTTTGAGAACTATTGCAGAATTAATCACTTAGATCATAATGTCCCTAAATATCACTGTATCAGTTTTACTAGGAAACAGAGTTATAATATAATCATATTCGACTATAAACTAAAAGGAGTCAAATTAAAACGGGTAGACGAGGTCCGAGATCTCGGTGTCATTCACGACGCCAAACTAACATATGAGTCACATATTGACACCATTGCTAAAAAGGCTAATAAAGCTTCAGGCTTTGTAAAGAGAACGTGTTCGTATTTTAAAAGTGTACAAAACATTAAAAATTATTTATTGTGCATTTATTTTGTTCGCAGTATCTTAGAGTATTCTTGTCAAGTTTGGAATCCACAATATGAGGTGCATATAAATATATTGGAAGTTATACAGCGCAAATTTATGAGATTCATTAAATACAAGTGCAATATTTTTGATGTCTGTTACGCAGCTAGATGTAAGAGACACCATATTCTTCCATTAAAGGAAAGAAGAAAAATAGCTATCGCACTATTATCAAAAATAGCGCAATCAAAAGTTGACTCCCCCTACTTACTGTCTAAGATAAACCTTCAGGTCCTACACGATCAGTACGGCGTTATCACCCTCTGCATGTATCCTATAGTATGACAAAAAATAGGCAAAATTCTTTTTTTCCAAGAACAGCAAACTGTGTCAATAGATTAACCGACTATCCTGAGCTTGATTTTGATAAATTTAATACAAGTATAGCTACTACTAAGCGTGTTCTTTCTAAACAATGATTCGACTCGGTGCTCTAACTTTGGGTTAAAGCATACCTATCTTCTATACACATTATAAAACAAAGTCCCCCGCCGCGTCTGTCTGTCTGTCTGTTCGCTCAAAACTCGAAAAGTACTGGACAATTTTATATAGTTTTCAACAACATCGAGAGTGATCCCTGAGGAAGGTTTTAGTGTATAATAAGTTTAGGTTTTGTGTCGATCGAGAGGTTTCCTCGAAAACGCTGCTAAAACTTTTTGAGTTATAACAAAACAATGTATGATGGGATTGTACCTCTTTAATAGATCTACAAAAAATCTTTCAAGGATAACCCACAATAACCATATTTTGCTTTTACATCTATCTATACTAATATAATAAATGAATGAATGAATGAATATTTATTTATTTCGAGTAACAAAACTCATTGGGTTAGTAACAATATTCCTTACCCTATGTTAGTATTCCTATTCTAAACACTAAGCCTAAAACCATGAATATATGTGAATCACTGCCACCCGTCTATCACGGAAGTGGACAGCTTGCAGCAGCGATTCACATATTATAAACAATCGAGTCTGCTTGCCACACAGCAGAGCATACGGTTGGGGCTGGCCCGCACTCGGCGCACCAGGGAAGCGCAACGTTTTCTCATCGTTGTATAAAAACAGTCGAAGCGAGCTTCAGCAAACATCCCTGACGCACTACAGTAACGGGGCAACCCCATCAACACCCTGAACGCATTATTATATTGAACGCGAAGGACGCTGTACGATCTCTACGTATAATCAGCCCACAGACTGCACGTGTAAAAAGAAGTGCAGTATGCACGAAACAAGGTTATTTAGACACTCTGTGAGCAACGTGAAAATCTGCGAGCTATCATATTGGCCCTAACCCACAGCGCCCTTCGCTCTCGCTCAATATCCTCATCGTCCTTCATGTCCGCGGTCAAGACGTGTCCAAGGTATTTAAACTTGTATACCCGTGTGAGCGGAGTACCATTTAAATGGACTGGTGGGATAGTTTTTAGACACGTTCCACCACGGGCATCAAAGACCATGACCTTACTCTTACGTTCGTTGTAGACCAATCCATGAAACCTGAAATAGTCTTCACAGATGGCCACCAACCTTCTAAGGCCACAAGCTGAGGCGCTCAGAAGAGCCATATCGTCGGCGTAACTAATATTGTTTACACAAACTCCATCAATGTAACAGCCGGCTCTCTCTCTGCTGAGCGTCTCAACTAACTCATTTATGTAGATATTAAAGAGCGTAGGTGAGCTCAATCCCCCCTGCCGCACGCCACACTCTAATCCGTACGGTTCCGATAAAGTCCCAGCCCATCGAACTTGATTGATCTGACCTCCATACCAGCATTTCAAAGTGCTTATGAGCTCAGAAGGAACTCCAGCTTTCTCAAGCTTACTCCACAGGATATTGTAGGAGACCAGATCAAATGCTCTCGATAGATCGAGAAAGCACGCATATACAGGTGTTTTCCGGTCTGTGTAGTACTTGACAGCCCACTTTAGACACAGGATGGCACTCTCAGTGGACAGTCCAGCTCGAAATCCGAACTGGTTGTCGTGCAGCTTAATGTGACTTTTGAGTTGTCTATTAAGCAAGCTATCAAGCACTTTTGCTATTACCGTAGCCAAGGAAATAGGCCTATAGTTTTTTATATCCGCTATATCGCCTGTTTTATTTTTAACTATAGGCACTACAATAGTTCTAGTCATCTGACTAGGCAAATGTACATGACTCACACAAAAGTTAAAGAAGATTGCCAACACTCTTGGTAAATGGGGACCCGCGTACCTGAGGTGCTCGATACTCAGACCATCATGACCTGGAGACTTCCCTCTAGACATGGCAGAGATAACGCCCCTAATCTCCTTGGCTGTAAATCTAGGTTGGTTAATATCATGATGGTCTGTAGGATCAGGCACAGGCAAGCTGGGTCCCAGTGGTGATTCTGTTTTGAACTGTTCCTTAAAGAGGTTAGCAATGCCTAAGGGATCGTTTACACCATTAATCGATACCGGGAGGCCAGGCTTACTTCTCAACCTGTTCGTATGCTGCCAAAAGGAGCGATAATCTTTATCTGAGTGATGGGAGGCCAAAATATCCATTTTTACCTGCTCTTGGTGTGTTTGACACCACTTAAGGCGAGATTTAAATTTTCTTCTGGCATCATACATGTCAGCAAACACAGGACCTGTAGATGGTTTGCCACAATCCTGCCACACGCCAAACTTTAGCCTGGCGTCCCTGTATGCATCACTAACATGCCTATTCCAGCCAGCAACAACCTTTTTTCTCCTACGCCTGCTGCTTGCTCGACCTACCACAGCTGTCTGTGATAAAGCTTGCACAATATTATTATACATATTGTCAATAATGTTGCGATGACAATGTTGTTTACAAATTTTATCGCAACAGTTTCTGAACTCATCGGGGAAGTCAATTAACCTAAAAAAATAAAGCGGAAGAGTTTGTTTGTTTGTTTGAACGTGCTAATCTCAGGAACTACTGGTCGGATCTGAAAAAAACTTTTTGTATACGATAGCCCAGTTATTCCGGAAGGCTATATAACATAACGCTTCGGCCTAAAGTCTATGGGCTATATAAAATTACGCCACAACTTTTAGGGGCCAGACAAAAATAATAAAATGGTCAAAGGAGGAGGGGGAGGGTTGGGTCAAAGGCAAAAAAGGCTAAACGAATAGGATACAACCTATATAGGTATCGTTTTCGAGATTTTCGGGACGCTGATTAATAATATGAAATTTATTTAGTGATCCAAGATGGCGGACGGGAAATAAAAGATGGCGGATGAGAAATTTTTAAAAATCAATATGGGTATCGCCTTCGACATTTTAAGGGGTGGGGAATCGAAATACAACATCTATTTCGTGATTAAAGATGGCGGATGGGAAATCAAAGATGGCGGATGGAAAAAGCAAAAGTATTGTTACGTGCTGGGGTTCGGCGATAAATTAAATGCACTATGCCACTAAAACTGTACTTTATTTTACACTTATACACACTTTATTACACACTTCGCACTCCTTCGCTTCTTAATCACTGTGATTATTCAACAGTAACTGTCCTCACTCGCGCGTTCACGCGGTATTTATACCGGCCGGAACACATAACTAGTCTATTCGAGATGCTTCAGGAAAATTCTGGTAACGTGCGAGCGTTCTAGAGTTCACGCATTGTTATAGTATCAACAGGCAACGCCATCTATTAAAGGATATATGAAACACTGATATATCCTTTCTCTTCTAGTTCTCTCATTCACCGATAGATGGCGTTATTTTCAAATAACGCCATTCGTAACACTGCCTCCCTCTTAGACGTTTTCGTCTCGAACATTGTTGGACCCATAGTAACGCGCCAACCGGTCCACATGAACTATCTTCGGTGCACCTCGCGACCCCTTCTGGATTCGATAGATGACGTCGTTCATCCTGGTAATTATGCGATATGGCCCGTCCCATCTGGCTTGTAACTTAGGCGATTTACGTTTGTTTCGTACTGGGTTATGAAGCCACACCAATGATCCCTCATCGAAGCCTTTGTTGTTTGCCTTCCGGTCGTAGCGAGTCTTCATCTTCTCAGACATCTGTTGTCCTGACTCCCTGATGTGCTCATATACATCGTTCATCTTGTTGCGTAGCTCGGTCGCGTAATCCGTTATATTGCGTGCAGATTCTGGTGGAATACCGGTGATTAAGTCTGCTGGTAAACTGAATTCTTTTCCAAAATTGGCAAAAGCTGGTGGTTATTCCTGTGGTTTCGTGAACCGCACTGCGATATGACAGGAGAAACGGTTGGCTGTGCTTGTCCCAATCCCTTTGTTTGCTCTCCACGACCTTCGCCAGGTACCTTTCCAGGGATTGGTTAAATCGTTCAACCATGCCATCTGATTGCGGATGATAAGCCGTGGTCCTGGTTTTATGTGCACCAATTCCGCGACAAGTCTCCTTGAACACCTCAGATTCGAAGTTCCGGCCTTGATCGCTGTGGATTTCCAAGGGCACCCCGAACCGACAAAAGACTTCATGCACCAGCTTATCGGCTACTGTGGTAGCTTCTTGATTTGGGATTGCAGACACTTCAGGCCATTTCGTGAAGTAATCCATCACAACCAAGAAGTATTTTTTTCCGTCCTGGCTCTCAGGAAACGGCCCTGCGACATCCAACGCTATGCACTCCCATAGGGCTCCCACATTGTATACCTTCAATGCACCTCTGCTACGAGTGTGTGGCCCCTTTACAGCCGCACAACTTGTGCATTTGCGGCACCAATCCTCGACGTCATCTCGACAGTGGAGCCAATAAAACCGCTCTCGAATCTTAGTAAGGGTCTTCTTAACTCCCATGTGACCTTCCGAAGCACCATTGTGATAGAGCTGCTAGACTTCTGGCACCTTAGTTTTGGGCACTACCATTTGCAAATGGCATTGGTTACCGCGAGCGTTTTCCCATTTGCGGCACAGAACTCCGTCCTGGACAACCAAGCATTCCCACTGTGCCCAATAACTCTTGGTGATGGGGCTCATTGCTGCGATATCACTCCATTTGGGCCTAGGAGCGTCTGATTTCTTCCATTCAAGAATCGGCTGTACATCCTTGTCGTCTTGATGAGCACTTCGCAAAGCTTCTTTCCATTCGTCGCTCAGATCCGTCTTCAACATCCTTACTAATGCTGCCTGCTTTGCTTCCTGTCGGGTACAGTGCTTGCACTGGTCGGGACATGGCCTACGCGATAGGGCATCGGCGTCACCATGGGACTTGACGCTGCGATGTTGTATTACAAAATCAAACTCTTGCAGTAGTTCAATCCATCTGGCTACTTGTCCTTCTGGGTCCTTAAATTGAAGTAGCCATTTCAGCGCAGCGTGGTCGGTTCGCAGGTGGAATTTACGGCCCAACAAATATTTGTTGAAATGCTGCAATGTCTTTACTACAGCCAAGAATTCCCGCCGGGTGACGCAGTAGTTTCTTTCGGGTTTGGATAAGGCCTTGCTGAAGTATGCTATAACAACTTCTTGATCACTTTTCTTTTGTGACAGCACGCCGCCAATTCCAGTGTTACTGGCATCTGGGTCAACTATGAATTCATGCTCATTGTCAGGGTAGCCTAGAATAGGTGCAGTACACAGATGTTCCTTGAGCTTCTGGAATGCAACGTCACAGCTCTCATTCCAACAAAACTGTACTCTGTTTTCGGTGAGCTTATGAAGAGGTCGAGCAATGTCAGCAAAGTTCTTCACAAACCGTCGATAGTAGGAGCATAATCCGAGGAATGCTCTGACCTGCGTTTTGTTCTCTGGAACTGGCCATTCCTTCACGGCAATGATCTTAATCGGGTCGGTTTGAATACCGTTCTCCGAGACCACATGTCCTAGAAAGTCCACTTGCCGTCTGAATAACGCCCATTTCTTCGGACTCAGCTTCAAATTAGCTCCTCGTATCTTTGACAGCACTTGTTCAAAGTTTTGAAGGTGATCCTGGAAGGTGCGACACGACAATCGAGGTCACCGCATCAGGGAACTTGTGTCGTCACCTCGGTGCTACAACTGCGGAGAAAAGGCCATATCCGCTTGAGCTGCCCAAAGCGTAGGCAGCCTGGTGACACCCCGTCTCCACCAAAGGGGTCGCCTGATGTGCCTGCCAGGCAGCAAGAGCAGGGAAACGAGTAGAAGCCAGGACTGCGGGGCGGGTGCTGGCTGGTAATGGAAGAGCCCCAAGTATCTCGATCTCGAAATCATGTGACGGGAACAGCCTGACCATCGAAGGCGAAATGAACAGAACACCATGCAAGCTGACATTGGACACGGGTGCTTCTCGGACGGTCGTCGGTTTCCATCTGGCAAGACAGGTTCTTCGGGGCTGCTTCACACTTCTGACACCAATTTGTTACGTGCTGGGGTTCGGTGATAAATAAAATGCACTATGCCATTAGTGGCATAGTGCATTTTATTTAACACTTAACTGTACTTTATTTTACACTTATACACATTTTATTACACACTTTTTAAAACACTATTACACCACTAAACACTTCCGACTCTCTTAAGCTTCGCACTCCTTCGCTTCTTTATCGCTGTGATTATTCAACGGTAACTGTCCTGACTCGCGCGTTCACGCGGTATTAATTATACCGGCTAGAACACATAACTAGTCTGTTCGAGACTCTTCAGGAAAACTCTAGTAACGTGCGAGCGTTCTAGAGTTCACGAATTGTTCTAGTATCAACAGGCAATGCCATCTATTAGAGGATAGATGAAACACTGATATATCCGTTTTCTTCTAGTTCTCTCATTCATCGATAGATGGCGTTATTTTCAAATAACGCCATTCGTAACAGTATGTTTTCAGCAAGTCTGACATTATACGTAAATGCCAACTATGAACCATTAATTGTATTTCAAGACTGATTGTTTATGTAATTGCTGACCAGAAAGTGTAAACAAGTAATTATAGCTTTGTTGTCAATGCCAAGTTATTAAATTAATACTAGAGGATGCCCGCAGCTATACTAATTTTTAATTTAACCGTTTCGTATTCGGATAATACGAATACGAAACGGTTAAATTAAAAATAATATAGAATATTCGGGCAATTTCTTTTTAATGATTCCATGCACTTCTCAAGGAATGTACAGTCCATTCACAGTTATTTTACCTCTGACAAATGTCGGTGTTTGTTTGCTTTATGTTGGTATGGTACATGGTACTCTGTGATGACAGGTATGTTACCAGTGCATAACATTTTACCCAATTTTAGTGGAAACTAGAATGTCCATCTGTAACCACCATGAGTGTGTGTAATGTCAGTCTTATCTATATAGACATTTTTTGAATGGAGAGAAAATCCTTATTTAAATACGTCTATCGCGTTTTTTGTATTAAATAGGTTTTTATGATAAGGAAAGTAATTGTAGTCTATATGATTTTTGCAGACAGACTTAAAAATGGCAAAATTTGAGGCAAGAGTGACTGAACGAGGAATTCGGGATGCAGATAGAATGTATTAGGCTATACAAAGTGTAAGAAAAGAAGTTTTCGCTTAGAGAAACAACAGATAAAAGCTCCTACCCCTTTCAGAACTCTGCCATACAATTGTGTGGTTTACTAGATTCAAATTTGTACCTAAAATATTTGTTTGAAATGACCGGGGACGAGCTCACACGATTACGTGGAAGGTAAACTATGACGGAGCGTTTGAATTTCGTGCGTATGTCAGTTGGGCGATAGATTGCGACGTGTCGTTTCGGAGCAATTTTGGCGATCTTGCTTTCGCCAATTGTAAGTACAGTTACGTGAATATTTATGAATATTTAGTAAAGTTTTGAGCATTTAGTATAAGTTTAATGTTTTTCTTTTAATTGTGTTAAGTTTATACTCTTGTAATCGTTTGTTTTGGTACTTTGATGAGCTAACAAATTTTTTCAACACGTTTGTGGGAAGCCGGGCCTTAGGCAATGTTATGGCCAATGTTGACCCTGCGTATTATTTTCTTAAGTCGCAAAGTAATCGCAAATCTTAAGTGGAAGAAAATGAAATTGGCAGCAAACCAGTACCAGAGACAGGAGTAAGTCCACTGTCACAGCCAGTTTTAACTCCAGCGCAATATTTTGAGCGATATTTTACCCTCAGAGTTGTTGGAACAGTTTGCCCTAGCCATCACTAATACCTACTAATATGACAGAAACAGGCACTCAAATAAAGCCCGTTTGTAGTCCTGGGGAAATTAATATATCTTTGATATTCAAGGTATGCTGGGGAGTTTTAGTTTTCCTAGGATCATATGTGTTGGAACTAGAGAAATGAATTTGATCCCGCAGGCTTTTCGCTTAAGTATACGTGATTAATTGATTATTTCTTGACTGGTTCCGCACGCGCTGCAGGCGATAACCAAGAACCAGAGTTTGCAGACAAGCCCAACACGTCTAAATACCGACCAAAACCTTTGCCGTCCGTTGACAAGCAGAACGACGGATACAATCACTGGCCAGTTATGGATACACTCAAAGAGCCTCGATGCTGCCGCGCAACGCAATGTACAAGGCGTTCACGTTGTCTTTGTAAAAATCGAATATTTTATTGTGCCTTAAAAAGATAGTATTTCTTTTTACAATTTTCATAACAGACACAGAACAGAGAGAGAAGATATTTTAATATCTGATCTTAATTAAGTCCGTTGGCGTGGTGCTTGATTCGACAAGACCAAGATATGACAAGGCTGATTCAATATTTTTAAGACTGATTAATATGTTACCTATTTTGTATAAGTTTTTGTTGATTGTGCATGTTTAAGACACTTATATTGTTGCTTTGATGGAAATAAATAGTATATTCATAACGTAATGCTGTTTTTCATTCCATGTGAGCAATGGCTTTCGGCCCTTCTAGACACAATTGTGCGACTTCACAATTGTGGGTTTACTGGCATAGGCACCAGTTTATACAATTGTGCGGGCATGAATTTTCCAAGATGGCGTCCGGAAAATGGAAAATTGATTGCAGATTCGAGATAAGGGGGATATTTTACCATAGGTATAGTCTTTTTTTCGATGAAATTCTGTCTAGTTTTGGCGTCGGTCTGAAAGGGCTAATAGCGGGCATGGCCACAAAGTGGTTAGATTACCGCCATACCACTGCGAGCTAAACGCAATTGAATTTATGTGGAGTCTCATTAAAAGGCGAGTCGCAATGAAAAATGTAGGACAAGAGGCAAACAACATTGCCAATTTAGCTGAAGAAGCTTTTCAATCTATCACTGCAGAAGACTGGCAAAAACAATGCGAACATGTGCGCCACATTGAAGACAAGCTTCGTGAAACAGATGGGTCTATGGATGCTGCGATGGACAGGTTCATAATAGAATTAAACTATGAGTCTGATACAGAATCTGACAGCAGTTACGAATCAGCATTGGCAGTCCGAGAATCTGACATCAGCTACGAATCGTCATTGGCAGTCCGCATGGATCATTCTTATTCAAAATAAATGTGATAATTAAATTTGCAGTTTTCGTATTTGATAATTAAAACCTCACATTGACGTAAATAGACAAAATTTTTATTATAACTATTTATCTTCATAGGAAATTAGTTATTTCGTAAGAAAATAAATGTACATGCGTATAGCCGATGCCGATATCAAGAGGTTTTGTTACAAACATTACTTCCAAATATTTATTTATTTATTATTTATTTTATACTTTATTGTACACTTAAGTATATAAAATATTTTAAGGAATTATAAATGAAATACAGTACAATGGGCGGCCTTATCGCTAAAAGCGATTTCTACCAGGCAACCTTTGGATGGAGATATTATTGGTAGGAAATAAATGGTAGTTGTAGAAGTGTACCAGTACCAATGTATAAATTTGCATAGACTTAATATATATATAAATATATATAATATTGTGATACTTATACAATAATAATATGCTTAAATACATGTATATAAATATATATATACATACATATACCTACATAAATACTTATACATACATACACATATATAATACACAAATACATAATAGTATGTAGTAGTGAAACAGGAAATTTTATAATGCTAGATAGTAGTCCTTGACTAAACTTTTGAACCTGCTTACCGTCTGAGCCTGTCTAATATTTAATGGTAACGCATTCCATAGGCGGACAGCAGTGACAGAGAAAGATTTATCGAGAAATGACGTGGAATGTACCGGCATTTTTAGTTTCAAATTTTCTGATGACCTCAAATAACGATTATGCGTATCATGAAGGAATTCGAATCTTCCTTTAAGATAGGAGGGAGTTGACGGGTTGAACAGTATATTGTACAGCAAAGAGAGAATATGAGCATTCCGGCGATGTCGTATGGGTAACCACTTGAGCTGTGTTCGAAATTGTGAAACATGATCGTATTTGCGTAATCCAAATATGAATCGTATACAGAGATTTTGAAGGCGCTCAAGTTTGTCTAGCTGGTTTTCGGTGAGATCTAGATAGCTGACATCTGCATAATCAATAATGGGTAGAAGAAGAGAGTTAGCAAGCGCAATTTTTTTTTTCCAAATATTTAATACGATCGCGTAGGCAATAAAAAAATAGGTACGTTTTTAGCAATACTGTATATTTAAAATGGGAGTATTAGATACTAAATATAGCAACACAATGCCCAGGTTGGCCAATCTAACAGCTAGAGGTAAAATAACTGTGAACGGACTATACGTGCAAAATTTCAGCTTCTTTTACCTACATACTTCAAATAAGACGTGCGTTGCCTGTCAGTCAGTCAGTAACGCAAGAATTTTATACACATATACAGATTTTTACAACTGTATAGTGTAAGGCAATGGTCAGGTCGGTGGAAACATGATAAATTAAGATGAGCCTAAACGTCACTTACGAAACATGGCCTATGTAGCCAAATTTTATTGCTCAGAGTATCTGATGAAAATTTATATACTAAGTGTACGGTCAAATTTAAAGCTATGTAGTTAAGGTTGAAAATATGATACTGTGATTTAGTTGGCTATTAGGTTTTTGATCCGTTTGCGGTGGAAACGCTAGGTTCAATTGCTTTGAGTCATTTTCCTAGCGTTATCCCAGTTGCCACCCGGCGGCATCCGCTTACTAGTATATCCGGGTTTGACTAAATATTAGATGTTCCACGGACCGACTGCCTGTCAGGCCTCCTTGGTGAACGCCTACGTCATATAAAGAACTATCCAAACTCCTTCGTTCTAACTACAGTAAGTTAAGCTCTACAATTATTATTTTCATATACATAAATGATGATGACTTAATAAACTGGATGGTTAAAAAATCTTCATTGCTTATCAAAAACGTATGTACATAACAGTCTTGAATTCTCGACAATCTGACAAAAGGGTTTTTCGATACCACTCGTGTGTATAAAAATTCGACACACTATACACGATATTTTCTCGCTATAAAGACAGTGAACCCATAGTTCACAACTACACTGACGACCAATTATATTAATTTACGTGACTTCGTCGTAACAACAGCTGCGAAAAACACTTTATACGAAAATAATATCTCACATAAACTTCCTTCAAGACACAAGTTCCTTCAAGTAAGCGTGCCAAAAAACCCATTAAAATCTTCCACAACGGACAGAAAGCTTACGTGCCGAACATTTATTAAACAAATTACGCGATCCATTCAAAGCAACCTGTTGTGCTATAATAATATTTTTAATTTCTCCTTCATATTGTTCCCTAACGATTTTCTTTTCACGGCCGGTATCATTAGCCCCTTTTGTCAGTTCGTACTAAAAGCCGCACATTTGATTTTTCGTAAAAAAGATCTTGATGATATATTTTTGAGGTGTAAGAAAATCTTTGTTCGAAGGTATTGAGACGAAGTCAGCACTGTTTATATGTACATAATTTATGTCGAGTATATACTTCAAGAGGTCCTTTCGCTTGAGGGAACTATAAGATAGTCTTTACTACACATAAACAAGGAAGGACTTGGGGCTAGTGATCGATATTCCAGTCTAGAGCTATATTATTTGGACCGTTTATTAGGAAATTCTTGGTAGTGACCTTGTTTAGTTTATAGCCTGTATAAATACCAAATCCAAAAAGTGATTGCCTTTCTGCTTACTTGTAAGTATTGAAGTGCTCATATACCTTAGTGGTTTGAGTTGCTTTATCGTTTAACACTGCGTCGAATGTCGTGGGTTTGAATTCTACGTAAAATCACAGAATAAATATAGTACTAACGTACAGAAGATTCACTTGTCAAACCAATTTATTGAAATTGCGACTCTTGCTACTAAGCAACAAAGTGCAATTCAGCTCGCATAAGCACTCAGTGCCTAGCGCGATATTCACCTAACCGTTCCCGTTCTTTTCTAACACATAACGCTGTCGCTGTCTGGCGCGGAGTGGCGCGCTAGGGTTGTCGACTTGCCGCTGCAACTATAATATTTATTCATCGTCTATCTACCTACTTGACCACGTACCTAACAAAACACTAAATAATTATCCTATAAGTATCCTATCCCACTATTTGTGCTCGTAGAACAAAAACCACAAAAATTCTGGTCGTTTACATTATTACTATACTGAGTCTTAGTTATTTCCTAAACGCGTGGACCGATTTACATGATTCAAACAGATAAAATAGTTTTTGAACTAGATCTTTAATTTGACACCATAATCGTTGAGATATCTCAACAAACAAAAAATCTAATTTTCAAGTTGCTCTCGTAAAATAAATAAAATCAAATTTTCAAGTCGCTTTCGACACACAGTTAATTGAGCAATACTTTGCATTAGACTTGTGATGATACATTTTTGTTGTTAAAGGCGTTTATATAATTTGAACAGTGTATGAACACGGCGCGTGAGAATACGGAGCGGTCGCACTCGTTGCGTAACGTCTAATGTGAGCGGCGCGCGCAAACCCACTAATCCAACCATGTCGACATGGTCGGCCGAGGTACTTGTAAGTTTGTACCTAAATTGCGAAGTGCGCCCGGCCTGGTAAAACAACACTGTGGCGAATAAATGGGCATTCTTTGAGTTTGTTTCTTGAGTATTTTATAAGAATTCTGTTAGTCATTTTCTGCGGTATCCCAAAAGAAGACTAATACTTTATGTAATTATGATTTTCGTAATGTGAGGTGATTGACCCTTATTTTCCAGAACTATTCTGATCTTCCAGCGCTATTGCCAGACGAAAAATATGCCTCACATTACGAAAATCATAATTACATAAAGTATTAGTCTTCTTTTGGGATACCGCAGAAAATGACTAACAGAATTCTTATGAAATACTTAAGAAACAAACTCAAAGAATGCCCATTTATTCGCCACAGTGTTGTTTTACCAGGCCGGGCGCACTTCGCATTTTAGGTACAAACTTACAAGTACCTCGGCCGACCATGTCGACATGGTTGGATTAGTGGGTTTGCGCGCGCCGCTCACATTAGACGTTACGCAACGAGTGCGACCGCTCCGTATTCTCACGCGCCGTGTTCATACACTGTTCAAATTATATAAACGCCTTTAACAACAAAAATGTAGCATCACAAGTCTAATGCAAAGTATTGCTCAATTAACTGTGTGTCGAAAGCGACTTGAAAATTTTATTTTATTTATTTTACGAGAGCAACTTGAAAATTTGATTTTTTGTTTGTTGAGATATCTCAACGATTATGGTGTCAAATTAAAGATCTAGTTCAAAAACCATTTTATCTGTTTGAATCATGTAAATCGGTCCACGCGTTTAGGAAATAACTAAGACTCAGTATAGTAATAATGTAAACGACCAGAATTTTTGTGGGTTTTGTTCTACGAGCACAAATAGTGGGATAGGATACTTATAAGATAATTATTTAGTGTTTTATTAGATACGTGGTCAAGTAGGTAGATAGACGATGAATAAATTCCATCAACGTGGAAGGACGCCTTAATTACCCCAATTCCGAAAACTTCTAATCCTACATCCTTTTCTGATTATCGACAAATTTCTATCCTACCATTCCTCTCCAAAGTACTCGAACGCCTTGTCTTCAACCAAATGAACTTGTTCCTCTCCAAAAATAATCTGCTTAATCCATATCAATCCGGTTTCCGTTCGGGTCATAGCACCGTTACATCCCTAGTCAATATTAAGGATGACATCAGGACCGGCATGGAAGGCGGTCAGCTTACAATTCTTGCTCTGCTAGATTTTAGCAACGCCTTCAACACAATGGACTTTGATATTCTACTTAGCTGTCTATGCTGTCTTAACATATCTCCTACGGTGATTGATTGGTTTCGAAGTTACCTGTGTGGCCGCTGACAGCGTATACGCATTGAAGACTCACTTTTTTCCTGGTGTGATACAACTGTCGGTGTGCCCCAGGGTGGCGTGCTCTCTCCATTACTCTTCGCAATTTTTATAAATTCTATATCAAATAATCTTCGCTCCTCCTATCACCTATATGCAGATGATCTCCAAATTTATACGCAGTCGCCATTGGCACAGATGTCATCTTCTGTGGGTACCATTAACAGTGACCTGGTACAGATAAGCAGTTGGAGCAAATCCTTTGTACTTAAAGTCAATCCCTCGAAAACCCAGGTCATTGTTATTGGTAGTTCACGAATGATATCGAAGATCGACTGGTCCCAGCTTCCTCACGTTACTTTCGATGGCACTGTAATCCCCATACAGGATATAGAACCTGGGTATAACTATGGACTCTTCTTTAACTTGGCAGTCGCAAATACAGGAAGTGAGTCGAAAGGTGTTTGCTTCAGCGGGAACACTACGAAGATTAAGCAACTTTCTTCCCACTGCCACCAAAATTGCGCTTGCTAACTCTCTTCTTCTACACATTATTGATTATGCAGATGTCAGTTATCTCGATATCACCGAAAACCAGCTAGACAAACTTGAGCGCCTTCAAAATCTCTGTATACGATTCATATTTGGATTTCGCAAATACGATCATGTTTCACAATGTCGAACACAGCTCAAGTGGCTACCCATACGACATCGCCGGAATGCTCATATTCTCTCTTTGCTGAACAATATACTGTTCAACTCTTCAACTCCCTCCTATTTTAAAGGAAGATTCGAATTCCTTCATGATACGCATAATCGTTATTTGAGGTCATCAGAAAATTTGAAACTAAAAATGCCGGTACATTCTACGTAATTTCTCGATAAATCTGTTTTCTGTCACTGCTATTCGCCTATGGAATGCGTTACCGTTAAATATTAGACAGGCTCAGACGATAAGCAGGTTCAAAACTTTAGTCAAGGACTACTATCTAACATTATAAAATTTCGTGTTTCACTACTATATATTTATTATATGTGTGTATGTATGTATAGGTATTTATGTATATGTATATACATATATACAGGGTGTCACAAGACCTATCACCAAGCCGAAGTCTACTCGTAGTGGACATCATGTCAAGTCATACTAACCAAAAATAATACTATTAATACCTGGGAAACGATTTTTTTTGAGGTTTCACATTTTTTAAACTGCAATTAAAAGCGCGCGCGTGCAATGCTCGAAATACCTACTTATCCATGGGGTTATAGAGCATCTAAAGAACCTATTGGCGGGGTAAATGCATCGATTTTCTACCTAATTAGAAAAATTCCATACAAAATTTGAACCTCAATATCTCCTGAACCAGTAATTTCCCAGGTATGGTGCCGAAGTAAAAAATGTTTGTTATGATTGGTACAATATGGGATTTATTTCAGTTTTCGTTGTTAGTGTTTTGATCCCACGTAATAGGTGGCGAGCCTATTGCCGCTTATCGGGATATTTTATTTGCCAGAGCCTCGTCCGTTGATCGACAGGTGCACCACTTGCAGGTGAGGTTGGCTTGGGACCCTAAGTTTTTGGTGGGAACCCTATGCACCTATACACACACACACATATATATATATATATATATATATATATATATATATATATATATATATATATATATATATATATATATATATATATATATATACACCGTTATTTTTTAATTAGTACAAAAACTTTAAGGACATATTAGCGAAGACATTATTATCATATAAGTGACGTAAGAATTTCATAATATCTATAAATAACAAAGTTATAATCATTTGTTTTTTGTAGAAAATCTCACCCAAATCATAGACATATTTTACAATCCATTCACTACTTCATTGATAGTACTTACTTTCCGTCCTACTCTTACGCATTCTTTCCGTCGCACTTATAATGCAGGTAGCCGTAGATAATAAAATGAAGTAAAATAATAAGTGCAGGTAGATATTTTTTATTTTTTTAAATTCTACCCACTCCTTCATACTTCATCCTGTCTTAGGATCGGCAAAATTTACCGTTTTACAAGTATTTAAATACGGAGGTAGGTATGTAATTAGAAAGCAAACACGTCATATCAAAATAAAAGAAAGTATTCTGTAATAAAAGAAAAGAGTAGTTTTGGCGTATTTATGAAGTTAGAATCGGCTGCTATTTACAATTACTATTAAATCGTCATCACGTCAGCCTAGAGACGTCCACTGCTGGACATAGGCCTCCCTCAAGGTTCTCCACACAGACCGATTTTGAGCCGCCCGCATCAAATTATTATTTAGTTAAGGTAAGTAGGTAATATTTACTTTACTTACAAGTATTTCAATTGTTCTTCGAAATATCCATCATTGTCAATACACAGCACGTTTTATTTAATTGTTTTTTAACGAGATAAATAAGCTTCTCTGACTTTTCACTGCGTCAAAAGCGTCCAATATGCACTGTTTAAATTATTCGACACTCACACTCACAACGGCTCACTTTTGTACACAGTGGTGAGCATGGAGGCCAAGCTACGACCCGCTTCGAACGATCCACTGGCTTCCAAACACTTCCCTGTACAAACGCTTAGCTGCACTCGCGTGATGTGAACTAATAAGTATACTTATACGTAAACAAGAAATAATTGTTTCCACGAAAAAACATCCGCTCGCTATCGCCTTCAATTTAGCACTGCGGCGCGCGCGCAGAGGGACAGAGGGTGGCGAGCTTCGAGTTTGCACAAATTTATCAATGGAGTAGTGGCGCGTAAAATGACTACGACAACATAGTATTTAGTTATGCATTTACCAAACATTACGTATTTTTATGGACAGTTTTGGGACAGTTTTGGAACTTAGTATTTTTATTTTTTACATACATATATATGATTAGTTAAAGATGCCTAGAGCCCCATTAAATTTTTTGTACTAATTAAAAAATAGCGGTGTATATATATGTATATTATATATATATGTAAGTATAGGTACCACAATATTATATATATATATATATATAAAGTCTATGCATATTTTTACATAGGTACTGGTACACTTCTACAACTACTATTTATTTCCTACCAATCATATCTCCATCCAAAGGTTGCCTGGTAGAAATCACTTTTAGCGATAAGGCCACCCATTGTACCCTATTTAATGTATAATTCCCTAATTTTTTTTTTATAATTGTACAATAAAGTATAAAATAAATAAATACGGGTACAAAAGTTTGACATCCCTCGTCAGTCACTTCTTAAATTGATAATTTGAATCAGCGCGGAGGAAATGGTGTGTAGCTTCTCGTTCCCACAGTATGGAATGTTTATAACGGCCGGGCCACGATCTATCGCGACAGTCAACGCAACACGCGACGTGTTGCGACGCGAAATTGTCACGTAAAATGCTGTCTTACTATCTTTACCCTTGACTCCGCCCACGTGGCTCGCGAGAAAGGTAGTGGTAAAGTAAAAGTAGCCCATATGTGGTGTGTAGCAGTTATAGATATCCAGCTCTACTCCGCTACGGAAATATAAAAGAGGATGGAATAATAGGTGAAACAACCGCGTTACGAAAGTGTTCGGGCATTCATAATTACAAAAGAAGGCAACAAAGTCAAAATCATTCATCAAAATTAAACAAAGTCAAAATCATTAATTCAATTAGGCCACATAGTGATGCTTATGAACCTCAAAAATGAAGTTAATAACTTAATTATTGTACATTTTCTGCCAGGTTCTCAATGCAATAGCATTGCGTTGGCCCGTTCTATCTCTCTATCTTGTGGTTCTATCAATAGATAGAACCACAAGATAGAACGGGCAAAAAAAACTCAAAGCCACTCTTTTTAATCGCCAATATATGATGGTTATAAATTTTATTTTTGTAAGGAGCTGCAACGTTTCACGTTGTAAATTATCTACTTGTGCAAAATTAATAATTACTGATATCACACTCAAGAAATGAATAATGTTAGCCTCCTGAAGTAAATATGGTGAAACAGGTGCATCCACTTACGTCATATAAAATAGGCAACCATAGAGGTAGTTAGGTAAACAATGGAATTATTCCCATTATGCTTCTAGTAGAAGATTGCAGTGAAGTATTTTCAGCTTTCATTCTCTTCAAGGTCACAGGCTGTAATACTTGAAAATCAACAATTATCTTAAAAGACTATGGGCAAAAATATATGGGCTCCGTCCCCATATACCAACACACATGGAACTGATGCCAATGTGTACCTTAAGTATCCACTACTTGATTAAAACCCTTTTTTTTTACTTAAATCCGTGGAATATATAAATAAAAAACAACTTATTATTATTAATTAACCTATATTTTCATTTTACACTTGTAAGTTATTTTGACATGATGGTTATATTACAGTACAAAACATGATTTAGTAACTATACAAAATAAAAAATAGTGCATTTTTAAACATTTCAATGATAATGAATGAATAATAGGAAAATAACGAATATAAATGAATCATCATCGCCCTAGCGTTATCCCGGTTGCATCCAAGACTTACATGCTTTAGGGCTCTATCAGACAGAGAACGGTCACGCGGTCAAGCGTTCAAGTGGTCAGTTTTGCGTTCTTTGTGTTATATTACGTTACATAGGGCCTATCAGACAGAGAGCGATCACGCGGTCTATGTAACGTAATATAACACAAACAACGCAAAACTGGCCGCTTGAATGCTTGACCGCGTGACCGCTCTCTGTCTGATAGAGCCCACCCTATGTAACGTAATATAAAACAAAGAACGCAAAACTGACCGCTTGAACGCTTGACCGCGTGACCGTTCTCTGTCTGATAGAGCCCTTAGAGTCCGAGGTCCGCTTACAGGTCTAACCAGATATTACAGAATATCAACTTTTCCACAAAGCGACTGCCGTCTGACCTCCGCAACCCAAAAGGATATCGATATTCCATGGTTAAGACCAGTATCAGTTTATTTGAGGGTACTGACTCCACGTAACGACTGTCAAACATCTTCATGACAGCCGGGACCGACGGCTTAACGTGCTCTCCAAGGCACGGGGCAAGCGATAATTAACAATTTAAGACGCACTTTACTTCGAAAAGTCATTGGTGCGCACCAATGGATTCGAACCCGATTCCCACTGCATGGCAATCCGTTGGTATCTCCTCTAGGCTATCGCTGACCTTATATAATAATCACTACATAGTATAAAACAAAGTCTGTCTTCTATCGTCTGTCCCTATGTATGCTTAAATCTTAATAACTACGCAACGGATTTTAATGCGTTTTTTTTAATAGATAGAATTATTCAAGAGAAAGGTTTATATGTATAATTGACGCGGGCGAGGCTGCTGGCGCCGTCTAGTATACATACATACATAGACTCACGCCTGTTTCCCGGAGGGGTAGGCAGGGACTACGGAACGCCATTTGCAACAATCCTGACATACCTCTCTCGCTTCATTCACTCCCATCAAGTTTCTCATGCATGCTCTTCTGTTTAGGGTACTTCTGACCTGTACTTTTTTTTGGATGTCTCCAATCTGGTCAGAGAACGTCCGCCTAGGTCTTCCCCTTCGTCCTGTCCCATTCACATTTGCCTTATATATCTTCTTTGTCAGTCTTTTATCATCCATCCTCTCCATGTGCCCAAACCATCTTAACATGCCTTTCTCGATGCTTGTCACTACATCTTCTTATACCCCACACCACTCTCTTATCACACTATTCTTTACTCTGTCGGTCAAAGATATACCACACATACTTCTCAGTGCTCTCATTTCTACCGCATTTATTCTACTTTCAAGTCTCTTCTGCCATACCCAATTTTCACTACCATATAATAAGGGTAGGCACTAACACCCCTCTCTGCACAGCCAAACGCGCCTTTTTGGACACTTTTTGACTGTTCATAAACGCCTTCAGAGCTCCATTCACACTATTACCTGCATTAACTCTTCTTTCAATATCTTTTTCATTCGTACCATCTCTTGTAAACAACGTACCTAAGTAAACAAACTCATTTACTTGTTCCACTCGCTGTCCATCGATCAAAACATTACAAGCCGTAACGTATTCCTCCTTTTCAAAAACCATAACTTTCGTTTTACTTACATTCACTTTCATTCCTTTCCTCTCTAACGCACCATGCATAATTGTTATCTAGTATAATATAAATGAATGAATCATTTAAATTCATGTTCTTCTAATTATTCAGTCTTATAATGCTCATAGTAGACAAATAACAAAAGTGAGTGTTAATATTACTAGTCTATATTCACTGTGCACTAATGAATACATAAATGAGTAGGTGTTTTACAAATTATTGTCAAAAATACGTACTTATACGAATATTTGTTTAACCGTTAATCACTATGACAACCCCATGCTTTTGGGCAACGTCGCCATAGTAAATAAATATCATCTTGCCAAGATGTGTCAATTGAGCTACATTTCATTTTTGTTGATGGGTGGGGACGATTCCGCCCATCGTCCTTTGGCTTATTTATACACATGGGATTTGGTTAAGTTATTAAGATTACTTTCTACCAGTTACGAACTTAAAAAGGTTTTTAAAAGCTTGTTGCCAGTTATGAACTACGATAGGTATTATGGCCTGTAAGTATTAGAGATCCCCTACTATAAAAATCGAACTTAACGGATATGAGTTTATAAGCTGGTAATCTACACTAATATAATTAAATTGAAGAATTTGATGGTTTGGTTGAACGCGCTAATCAGGAACAACTGGTCCGTTTTAAATAATATATCTATTTGACAGCTTAATTATCGAGGCAGCATATAGGCTACAATAATAAAAATATAACATTACTCTATTAGCCACGGTTGTGGAGCAGAAGCCAATTAATGACAGGAGTGTAACCGCGTGCACAGCTGACAGCAGTATAGAATATAAAATTTTCATATTATCAGTTTGATATCGAAATTCACCACAATTTTGTCGATTTAATATTTTGGAGTAATTTCGGCTGAAAGATTATCCAATAATCTTAATATTTCAGGTAATATTTAATACCATGATAATATTCTAAAGGAATTCACTCAAATTAAATTCCGATACATATTGCGTAACAGTAAATACGTGAGCTTTAGGTATTGGATTTCCATAAGAGTTTACTTTGTTATGTTGATAACAAAAACAAGTTTATTATCTGCTTTTCCTTCTCCCTCCTCCCACTGCTCCAGCTATTCCTTTTCCCCACCCATAGGGTAGCAACGTACTTGTGACTCCTTTGGTATTGCTTTTGTCCAAGGGCGGCGGTAATCGCTTATCATCTGGTAATCTGTCTGTTTGTTTGCTGCCTATCAATATAATATAATAGCTTTTATCCCCTACTTTGCCCACGTGAATCTCACTTAGATACAACGTTTCATACGTACTCTAACTTTACCATCTTGGAGCAGAATTTTCAAAAATTATCTCTTGATGCTCCCCTGAACTCCCGAAGGAAGAAAGGTTGTGCGTGTAATTCAGTCAGTAGCACTAGAATTATATATTGACTAGCAGTCACTCGCGGCTTCGCCTGTCTTAAACATTCAACCCTTTTTTTACCCCCTTACAAGTGGAATATTAACATATTCTTCCGTATAAAAGGAATCAGCAGACCAAATGTCTTGTTTCTAGCTTAAGTAGTTTTTCAAGACAAGTAATTGGTAATAATTACTTGTCCTGTGTATATTATTATAATGACATTGATTGCAAAAACCGAATTTAAATGCAGGAATCATAAATATATCAGGATCGAAAATTTAAAAATAAAGTAAATGTATACTTAGCGATAATCTCTATCGAAGTGTCGACAAACAATGTAATGGATTCAGGTTTTGTGTACTGTGTAACTTTTCAAGTACAATATTAATTTATTATAAACATTTTAACAACATTGAAGTGACTAATTTCTTGTCAAGTGTCTTTTATTTCATAAAAATAATCATATATGTTCGATGGTTCGTGGCCCATGACTTTTTAACTCCATGACATGAATTTACAGACTTTATTTTATTTTTATGAAGTAGTAAGAATCATCATTTTACTGGCAAAGCCCCAATCAATAGATAAAGTCTCGGAACATATCATATTTGCGTTGGAGTTGAAGGACAAAGCAGTTTTAATAATGCCGTAAGTCATGTAATATTTCTATTGAATACACAGGGAAGCGGAACAATATTGGCAGATAAAAGTTAATGCAAATGAACTTACTTAACTTAAATCTTTACATGCAATGACATTAAAAGATGGATGTGTCATATATACCAATAGTTTTATAATGATGAACGATGTATTTGCTATTGTTACATGCCTCGTTTGTCTCGCGGCATAAATGTGCGCGTGGGATTGGGAGGTCTCGGGTTCGATTCCCGGGTCGGGCAAAGTGTTATTGGGTTTTTCCGTTAGGAAATTCTCAGTAGCAGCACGGAGTCTGGTAATGTGCCCGGTTCGGCAATAGGCTCGCCCCCTATTACGTAGGACCTAAAAATTCATGGCGAAATGTGGGTGTAATATTACACCTCTGCCTACCCCTTCGGGGATACAGGCGTGAGTCAATAAAAAAAAACATACTATATAGGCACAGCAACATGACAATAAACTGGCTACAACAAGTATAAAAGTCAAACATACGTTAAAAAATGTTTCCATTTACAATTATTCTAAAAATAATATTTTTTATCCGCGTGACCGCTCACTATTTTTAAGTGCTTACTCAGCATCGACAAACAAGTGCGCGCCGCCAGTTAAAGACGGGCGCGCTCAATTAATTAGTTTTTGTGCGATTGTTAATAACGTGAGAGGAGTGGTGTTTATTTTTCTGCAACCTAATGAATGACTCATTCTAATGGTACAAAACAAATTAAGTTTGAATGTAATGTTTACTTTAAGCGAGCGGCCGTAACGTAAACAATGTCGTCTTTACCGACTTACTCGACACTTTTGTTTATCATAATAAAAGTATAAGCTGAATCTGGTTTGCTGTTATATTTTTATGTACCTAGTGATATTATCTATGTAATAAATAAAGTTATAGCAATACTTACAGAAAATTATTTAGATGTAAGCATTTGAAAAATAAATAATATTTCGCTGACTTTGCATTCCGCGCGCGGGGCGTAATTAAGGAATAAAAACATCATTGTAAACAAATTATGTAATTATATATCATACTTTTATGTTTTTATTGTAAATTAACTGATTAGTTATGAAGTTACAGCAAAAAAATAAATAAATAATGTGTATTACTTTAATTATAGACAAAAAAATATCGTAAAAACGTCATTTTATGCAAAAAACTTTAAATACATATGTATATATATAAGGTTACATTTTTGCGTGGTATTATTTTTTATTATGAGTGTATAAATAAACCTTTGATAAAATATATTATACTCATATTATTTATGAGATATTAGTTATCGAAAATTTTGGCGGGAACTTCAGTTTTTTTGGCGGGAAAAAGTAAACAACTGTGGAGGTTCCAATGAAAATAATTCTTATCAGATTCTTATCAGAATGGTTTTTTATACTTGGAAATCTAGTTGGAAAGAAAGTTATCTAGGTTTGAATCTGATATATAACATAAAACGGTATTTTAAAAAATAAAATATGAAAATTGAGGCCAATTAAAAAATAAATCTTTGTTTTATTTTTTTATGTTTAATATTAAAATGTTTCTTTTCATTATATTTATTTCTTCTAAAAGTAAATTAAAAAACCTTTCTAACTGTGTATAATACTTATATACCTCCCATAATAAAAAACGACGAGAAAAAGGAATATGTCAGAAATATAAAATCGCGCTCAAAAATGGCGAGAAAAAAATTCAAATTTTCACTTTATACTGCCCTTGCGTGGGCTTTATCCATATTATATGGTTTTAATTTATATTATTGGAAAGCTCATTTATTTACGCGTCTATTGATATGCAACATACCGCAATCGGTTACGTTATCCGAGTTCCACAAACAGATTAGTGCGCAGCGGAAAAGCGTGGAAAAAATTACAGTTTACGCGCTCATCTGTTTTTGCAAAAAGGGAAAATAGTCACTTGTGCGCGGTCAAGCGCTTTACGCTGACTGCTTACTGTGATACCGTTTTTTTAATTTATTATTTGTGTAATTTATTTCATGTTATGTTTTATTTACAGTTTTATTTAGATACATTTCGAACAAAATAAACACTATGCAAAAATTCATCGTATTTCGCTATCATTAATTATTATTCATATATTTATATCCAGGTTGTAGAAATCGCAATGTGCAAAACTAACCGCCTTTATTACAAGTTTTAACCCTTTTATTTTAATAATTGTACTGAGAATGATAAAGATGAATTCCGAGTATTAACTGGTGTAAAGTATTTTCATTTATCAATCCGTTATTCTGCTTGAAGAGTGACTTAGAAAATGCTAAGCATTGAACTTCATAAGTAGTGTCAATAAAGAGAATGTGCTACGGATTTATGCCTATATACATTCTATAAATCAACTTATGTTACTAGGCAATATATATAGTAAAAATTCCTAAGAGTTTTCGGACAAATTATCGTCAAACTTGCCTCTTAAACAACAGTAGGTAGGATAATTGTTCCATCCGCATCCCTCCTAACACAATAAAAAACCATGCAAACCAAAGCAACCCTACAAACTCGTATAATCAATCCTTTGAGGAAAATTACAACAGAAATTACCCACAATGGTATAACTCAGTCAATTCTATTTGCTGAGAGAAATAGCGGTCAAGAATGACTCGCTACGCAAGTTAGCCGGCGAAACTTCAACAGATTAAATTGTCTGTAAGTGCACAGTTTGTTGACAAACAAACTAACAATGACTTCGTAGTATTAGCTACTTTGGAGTCAGAAATGATTAATTTACGGACACCCGTACTACAGGACGAAGTATTGATTTAATGCCATAGGCAGGTATTATATTGTTGGAATCTAATATAGTGTAGTGCTGTAAAATAATTGGACTTTATAACCAATGATTACAGAATGTATATGTACTTAATGTAATTTGAATTTGAAAAATTAACATTTGTCACACAATGACTTTCAAGAAAAATCGTAACATAAAATAAATATCGTAAAATACATAAAATACAGCAATGTATAATAAAATTATAGTCATAACTTAAAAGTCAGTATAGCCTGAACTTTCTAAATTCTAGTCCATAGCCATTGTTTTGTTAGTCGATGTTGCTGCCTAGTTGTTTAGAGTGTCTTTATCATATACAACCTTTTGCAGTCCATAGCTGGAAAAAGACTTCTCCCAAATTATCTCACAATGCTATCGTGAGACAAAAGGAGAATTTGACCTACTAAATCGCGCTAACCAGATCTGTTTGTTATGTTGTTATTTTTATGTTGTATGTGGCATATGGTTTTACGTCGAATTTTGCCTTCCTTGCCCAAAGCTAATATTTGCTTCGTGTGTTCTTCTTCGTTGGCAATAATGGCACTTTGTATTCTTAACCCGTCATCACGGCACGGCTGGTATATCGGATCTCATTGAAATCAAGTTCTTTCACTATTTGCCCACTTGATATATAAATAGGTTTAACAAACGTGTGTAGTACTCTTTACACTAGAATTACTTTCAATGTCTAAGATTGAATTACTCATCTCAAAGCATGTAAGACATGCAATTTTGTTTGAAAGAGCGCTTGTTATCTCAGTTGAATCGCTTTTAAGTCTAGAGACAGTAATCTACAAAGAGATTTCTTCTGTCTATGACGTCTTATTGTGAATAAGAGTCAAAGAAATAAAGTGTACTACATTATAATTATATTAGAACTTATAGAAACTTTTTTAATATTAAGTAAAGCTATTTTCAGATTCTATTTACTGCCACGTTCGCAATTCAATAAATAGAACGACGAGAAAGAACGGGCAGTAAAACTCATGGTCACTGTTTTTAATCGCCAAGATGATGATTATACACTGTTTGTTTATCTAAGGAGCTGCAATTGTTTCACGTTGTAAATTGTCTACTTGTGCAAAATTAATAACTACTGATGTCATACTCAAGCAATAAATAATGTTAAGTTTTCGGTTCCGGTTGTCATGAAGATCTTTGACAGTCGTCACTGAAAATCCACTTAGATTTACCTACTGTAACTGGGCACAGCCATGGAATATCGCAATTGCTTTTCGATTGCAGAGGTCACACGTCAATCCTAAAGTAATATTGTGTGAAAACTAGTTTTACTAGTAAACGGATGCGATCTCCAAGGCGTAAGTGGTAGATGCAACTGAGATAACGCATGAACGATAATGATGATGATATAGCTAGCTAAGGCGTTGCAGTGAAAACTCTACACTGCTTCAGACAATTTTGCAGCAGTCCACTTTACCAGCTCATCTCACACCAATAAAACAGTCAGTAAACATTTGAATGTTGGAAAAATTTCTTGTTTTGTTCACAGGATCCGCTAATAACCGGTAAAACCCACATCTCGGGCGCAGACGGCGACGGTCTGCAGGCATCATGGCGGACGCTGCACGTCTTCCCTGACGACTACCCGACACACCGCGGATATCTATCCCTACGGTGTCGTGCCACGCTAGCCACGCGGCCGCCGCACGTACGCTCCATGTCCGTGCGCCTGTATGTGGCTGCGAGGCCGCATATATCCTCGTATATGTTTAGTAAAAATAGTGAGTATGTTTTATTTTGTAGAATTCTTTAGATAACGGCTATGGAATATTACTACCTAAACGGCAGTCGCTCTGTGGAAAAGCTGATATTCTATCATATCTGGTTAGACTAGTAAGCAGATCCCGGGCTCCTAGGCGTGTAAGCATTGAATGCAACCGGGACAACGCTTGTACGATGATGATGGTGATCTAGAATTTGAAAACACAGATTTACTGAAGAGTTTTAAAGCTGTAGGTTAACACATTAGTCCAGTCAAAATAGACAAAAATAAGCCATAACCTAGACAGAATTCGCATAAAGCTGAAAATTGGCAGATACGTTAAATACATCATTATAAATAAAATGTGAAAAATCCCCATCGATCCTACTTCTGCAATTTTTTATCCAAGATCAAACATACAAAACTTAGGATTTTTTTGATTTTCTTGAAAACGGTGAATTTTATCGTGAAAATAGGTCAGACAAAGTTGTAGATCATACAATTTTGTACAAAAATGGTATTGAAACTTTTTTCGTACGACTCACCATTCGTGAGATATCGCGGTTTTAACAATTACAATTACCCCAAAGAATCCAAGCCAAAAGTCAAACTGCTTTGTATAATTTAATCCCACCCAAAATAATAAGTCGTATTAGCACATAGAAACGTAAACTGAATGAAAGTGAGCGAAACATTTAAAAAATTGGGCAAGTGCGAGTAGGACTCGCGCACGAAAGGTTCCGTACCATCATCTATAAAAGAAAATCACGTTTGTTGTATGTATACATAAATGCTTTTTAAGTTTCTACCTGTTTATTAAGATCGAGTAACAAATTGCTTAAAAATTACGTTTGTTGTATTAATTAATTAATTATTAATTAATTCCCCTTAATTATTTCCTTTTTTTAAATTTAATTATTTATTTATAAAAGTAATATACAACTAAAATGTCCCAATAAGCGGCAATAGGCTCGCCACCTATTACGTGGGATCAAAACACTGGCGAAAAAGGGCGTTTAATATGCCTCTGCCTACCCCTTCGGGGAAACAGGCGTGAATCTATGTATGTATGTATGTACATACAACTACATATTCTGTGAAAATTAAAAGCGTTTACCTGTTACAGTTAGTAAATTTGAGCAAAAAATACGAAAAAAACACGTTATTGTATGGGACCCCCCCTTAATATTTTCATATTTTTTATTTTTACTATTTGTTGTTATAGCGGCATATTGTTGGTAAGGCAGCGATAGCCGAGTGAATATACCAATAGACTGCCATGCAGAGGGTATCGGGTTCGAATCCACGGCACGCACCAATGACTTTTCGGAGTTATGTATTGAATTGTTAATTATCGCTTGTCCCGTGCCTCGGAAAGCACGTTAAGCCGTCGGTCCCGGTTGTCATGAAGATCTTTGACAGTCGTTACAGGGCGTCAGTACCTTCTAAATTAACTGACACTAGTCTAAACCATGGAATATCGCTATCCCTTCGGGTTGCGGAAGATTCATGTAACCCGCCAAATATTATATACACGTTCTGTATAGGCACCATTTTCTTAGGTCTATTTTTGTGACGGCAACTCCACCTTGTCAATATGTCGTGGGGACTTTATAAATGTAGAAATTATGGACACGGTTCATCTTCACTTTGAGCTTTGCCTTAGCTTTTTCACGATAAGCACAAGACACTTAATTCTGCAGTCATATGTACGACTGCTGGGCCTGCGTTATTAAAGTATATCACATTTATTGACACTTTCTGACAGTTATCACACTGCGCCATTGCAAATTTCTTGGGACAGAATTGAAACTTCACTGTCTGCATAATCAATCATAGCTCTTTCATTAGTTAAAACGACCTGTTGACATTAATATTTATAATATAAACGGTCTGATGTGCTTGCCTAGGCACGGGGCAACTGATAATTAACAATTTTATACTCACTTAACTTCGAAAAGTCAGTGGTGTGCGCCGTGGATTCGAACCCGATACCCTCTGCATGGCATTCTGTTGGTATAGCCACTCGCCTATCCCTGCCTTAAATCTGTAAATCATATATAATATACAAATTTTATTTAATGTACACCATGGAACAATATGTACAACTGAACTTTGAATTACCTAATTTAATAACGAGTAACACGCGAAATTTATTTAGTTACAACGATCTGTTGACATTAATATTTATAATAATTATAAATAAGACTATGTAAATCACAATGTCATATGCATTAATAAATATAATTGCAAATCAAATGTATACATATTAATAACCTGTTAATATCTCGTAAAATATTGTATTTTATGTACAACATTTCTCAATTACTTATTTTTATGTTTACAATGATGAGCATATTTTTCGGTGAAGAAAGAAATAAGTTAGCCCGTAAACTTGCAATACTTGTTCTGCCTCGCCGCTGTGTAAATCAAAGTTAACTAAAACACGAGACACAAATTCGATATTCTAGACTAAACTGTGAATACATTTTGCATACACAAATGACAAGTTGTGTGTAAAGTTCCACTTTAATAACTTCGTGAATCTCCTAGAATGATATGGGACTTACAATGTTAAAATAACGACCGGTTCATTCTCTTTCTGATTCAGGGTCCGACTTAGAAATAACTTCTATAACTTATTTTACCGTCTATAATATGGGAAATTAAAAAAAACTTGTAATAATACGACTGCACGGTTGGCATAGTGGTTTAAGCGGCCGCCTCGCCGTTTGACACTGCGCCGAGTGTTGTGGGCTCGATCCCCACACGAGGCAACACTTTATATTGTTGTTTCGAGTCTGGGGGTTCATTGTGTCCGTTAGTTGTATGTTTGTAAAGTCCCTCGCGACACAGGATTAAGTCCTAATGCGGGAGTAGTCTGTTAAAAAAAAAAAAATATATATATATATATATACTAGAGGACGCCAGCAGCTACGCCTGCATTTTTTTTATTTTACCCGTTTTGGACGATCCCGTGGGAATTTCGGGAAATCCCTTCTTAGTGCATCCCTACGATCCCCAAGGAACATACATGCCAAATTTCAGCTTCCTGCGCCCAATAGTTTCGGCTGTAGCGTGTCTGTCAGTCAGTCAGTAACGCAAGGATTTTATATATTAAGATATTTAAATCATACTTAACTTCGCCCGCGTAAATTATAAACCAAAACCTGCCTCAGCAATTATACTATTTTTTGGTGATAACTGTGTTAAATCCGTTCGATACTTTGTGATATTATCGCGATCCTACAGATAGTCAGGACGGCTGAGAGGCTTCATTTTATAATATGTATGTATTGAATTCGATGTTACTTTGTACGTCATGATTTTTTATTAGTAAGATACATAAAATATTACTTATTTCTCACATAAATTGGAACGTCAGTCAAGGCAATGTTGGCAGAGAGGAGAGGGAGAGACCTATATCTAGCAGTGGACTAATGGCAGGCGGGCAATGATGACAAATTCTAAATTCAGTACCTCAAAAGTAATGTATAATGTTGCTCAGCTTTATGTAGGCAGCGATAGTCTAGTTACTAACAAACTGTAACGCAGAGAATCTCGCGTTCAAAACCATGGTATGGAACAATGACTTCTTGAAGTTAAGTGCACATATTGTGTTAATATTGTTAACGTTATCTCTTGCTACACGATGAAGTAAAACATCGTGAGGGAACCTGCATATCTGAGAGTTCTTCATGACATGACATGACATCTGAAGTCCGCCAAACCGCACTTTGCTAGTATAGAGGACTTGCCATATCCTTCTCATTATGAGTACAGGTCTGTGATGTCAGTGATGATATCGATGATTACATTTAATTTTTATTGAAAACTCGATACCACTTATTGCTTTCTAATGTTCTTAAGAACCCTAATGTTATCACCTTTTAATTACAAGTAATGTGATTAATACCTCCTGCTAGACGAAATGCTATTAGACAGGGATATAACTTAATCAATGAGATTATGATATCCTTCAAAATATTATTATGAAGACGTATATTTTATTTATCAATTACCTGTTTATCGAAAATTAAATAACGATCAATTAACATAAGCTCAGAAATCAGTTCGTAAGTTAACGTTAAATAAAAAGATAAAGAGTTACAAAAAATATGTTTCTTGTGTGAGAATGAAGCCCTCTCTGGTGTTGCCCGATGACCTACGAAATGACCCAACGACTCTTGTCCTATAACAAAAACCGGCTTTAAGGTGATTTTCCACCAGAGGGGCGAGACGAGGCGAGGCGAGGAGAGAATTGAAATCGCACTGACCCTTTTCCACTAAAAATAGCCATCGCGAGCTCGCGCGAGCTCGCGCGAGCTCGCGCGAGCCCGTGTGAGGTCGCGCGTGACCGCCGCGCCACCCGTAGGCTTCATTAGATAAAGATATAGGTACAGTGATGTTTGAGTTCGTCATAGGTACAGTGATGTTTGAGTGTCGTTTCCACCACTCTGGTGGAAAATGACCTTTAAGGTGATTTTCCACCAAGTGGCGAGACGAGACTAGGCGAGAAGAGAATTGAAATCGCACTGACCCTTTTCCACTAAAAATAGCCATCGCGAGCTCGTGCGAGCACGCGCGTGACCGCCGCGCCGCCCGTAGGCTTCATTAGATAAAGATATACTGGTACAGTGCTGTTTGAGTTCGTCTTGCAATACACACGCAATTTCTATCGCGAGAAGCGTGTTTCTGTTGCAAAGTTAATTTATACTCTATGTTGGAAGCAATACGGTTCATTTTTACACAAACAAATATTTCAATTCACGCCTCGCATATTCTCGTCAATCCACACTGTTTCCACCAAAGATGCCCTGGGAGAGAATTGAAAATTTGCCATACAAATTTCAATTCTCTCCTCGCCTCGCCACTCTGGTGGAAAATCAGCTTTACTCGCCATAGCAAGCGGTCACCTATCCAAATTGTGACCTGTGTAAACGTTGCTTTACGTTTCAGATCTATTACAAACGGCAAGTCAATACACGCTATGTACGCTACGCAATGTAATGATTTTATTAAATTATATCTTTGTCCACAGATGCAGTAGCGAGCAGTAGTTCGCGAATTCGCCTAGACGCCGCAGTATGGACGTTACTATTGTTAGTAAGAAGACAAGTGCCTTCACTAGTTAAATAAAAAGTGCTAGTGTATAGTGAGACGTTATAACAAATAAACCGAAGCAATGAGTGGTGACCATTATGTTGCAGAATGTTGAACATAATAATATAAGGAATTGCGTAGTGTGGATTGAAGTTAGAAATAACATAACATAACTTAACGCCTTTAACCCGAAGGTGTAGGCAGAGGTGTATTGTAGTTTGAAATAATAGTAATAAAAAACAAATTTTATTACAGAGAAAATAAAAACGAGGTATGTTCTCCAGTGGTCCACAGTAGGTAAGCCTGTCCTGTGGGTGTCTTGATAAGTTTAACACATAGGTATTTACATAATTTCGGTCGACATCGTCAAAATGATGATCGATTTAAGACAGATTCAACAAAGTTAAACGAAGATTAGGATCATGAGATGAAAATATTATGTGAAATTCCAGGTTTAGTATCTATGGAAATCGAATAATTAATACCAGTTGCACGCTTATTTCAATATAAAACCTAACCTACAGCTCTGCGCAATATAATAATAATAGGTAACACAGTTGCCAAGCCAACTTCCATTAAAATACTGAGAACCATCAGACAATCAGGTTTCACTCAATTTACGATATTTCGCATCGCAAAGTGGTCTGTATTGCCTACATTTTTTATAATAATAATAATAATAATCAAATATAATAATTATAATAATAATATAATAATAAGAATAATAATCTGTGGCAACCACAGCTGTCAACATCGGGTCTAAAATTTTGTTGTTTATATTTTTCAATTTATATAATTTATCAAAGTTAATACATATATTATAAATCAATCTGAATTACAAGAAGATCAAAGAAATACGTAACTAAATAAAATATGTCTATATATATCACAAGCAAAACAATTAGAAAAATAAATACGATGACGTTAAAACTGTCAAAAGAAATACCAAGATATACAAATAAATAACGAAAAATGTTGACCCGAAATGCCACGATACGACTTCGAGCACAAACAACAACCCCGGGCTCGTCGCTGAGCTCCGCCTCGCAGCCGGCGAGGCCTCCGCCAACATCGCCAGCGGCTGCAGTTGCGTCGAGCTCAAGCGACGAGTACTTCTCGCCGCCGTCGTTGCCGTCACCTGTGCGTCGGAGAGGCAGAGGCCGGCCGCCAGCCTGCCTGGGAGCACGAGACCCACCGGTCTCAAACAGGGTCCTCGCTGCTGGTGGTAATGTGCAGCGCATGCGATGGACGGAATCCATCAACGAAAACGTCATGCGCGCATATTTTGGGGCTACAGAGGGGAGGACTAAACTCACTACGTATCGCAGTCGCATGCTCCTTCTGTTTCAGGCCTTGGAACCAGGTATCAACGTTACGGCTCAACGATTATCGGATCAGGTGCGAGTTATCCAGCGTAGTAACAGGCTGGATAACGTCGTACTTGATAGGCTACGCTCAGAATACTTACCTACGAGCCAGGCCGTTCACGTCCAACCCGCTAGTGCTCCCGTAAACACAGATACACCGCGGACGGGTAATAATGCCGTTGTGGAGGTGGATGATATGGTTTGTAACGTAAGTATTCAGTACAATGAGGAGGTTATGGATGCTTTGAAATGTGCGATTGAGCAATATCGGTACATGTCACCAACAATTAGGCCCCGCCTGCCCCGGTTGCCTATGCATAGACGAAATATGGCGCTGGTAGGTGCCCTTGATTCGCTATTAAGTAGTTTTCTAGAAAATAGTGAAAATCTTGGTGATACGCACTCAATTCTGTACTGCGCCACCGTGGCGGCATGTCGTATGGCAGGTGTCAAGTTCCAAGAACATGACACTGTCGTGCGACAAAGATCTGCTGTCCCGGCGTGGCAGTGCAGAATTGAACGGCGTATTGCTGAGACAAGGGCACTTATCGGTAAGCTATTCTGCTTTAGGTCTGGGAATACACGTCCCAGGGTCATGCGCTTTGTGCGCCGAGCCTTCTTGGGGACTGGCATCAGTCCTCATGAATATACATCTCGGATCACAGAGCGCATTGACTTCCTAAAGCAGAAAGTCTATGCATGGGCAAATCGGATACGCAGATATAAAAAACGCGTGGACCGGTATATGTTGAATCGTACATTTCAAAGGGACCAAAAGTGGGTTTATAGAAACTGGGACCGACCAGACCAAGATGTGGCTAATGGGCAGTTGCCGGATACAGATGCCACATACAGATTTTGGCGTAGCATATGGTCGGCGCCTATTGGCCACACTGAGGGTGGTTGGATTCGGGATGTTGAACGGGCATGTGAACATATTCCAGAGATGGATAACGTAGTCATTTCAGGCGAAGATGTCACTAGTGCAGTCCGGTCGTTATCCAATTGGAAATCTCCAGGACCGGATGGACTGCACAATTACTGGCTGAAATGGCTACGTAGTTCACATGACCGTTTAGCAACCCAATTTCAATCAGCCATAGAATCTGGATCGATCCCAGATTTCATGACAACTGGAGTAACCCACTTGCTCTATAAGACCGGTAGTACCACAGAGCCCAGTAATTATAGGCCGATTACATGTTTGCCATCGGTCTATAAACTTCTTACGTCTATTCTGAGGGCTAAAATATTAAAACACATAGACTTAAATTCAATTATGTCACACACCCAGAATGGATGTAAGAAGGGGGCTCGTGGTACTAAGGAGCTCCTCCTTATTGATATGACCATTAGCCAACAAGTTCGTCGTAACCGAAAGGATCTGGCGGCATGTTGGATAGACTACAAGAAAGCGTATGATTCTGTGCCACATACATGGCTTTTGAGGGTGTTGGAGCTGTATAAAATAAATACAACTCTACGCACCTTCTTAAGGTCATGTATGGGGCAATGGAAAACGGTTCTTGGCTATCCAGGATGCCGACGGATCCAAGGTAATGGCGACCTTGTTAAAATTGAGCGGGGTATCTTCCAGGGGGACAGTCTGAGTCCGTTGTGGTTTTGCTTAGCGCTGAATCCTCTTAGTACATTACTAGAGGGTTCAGGGTTAGGTTATAGGCTACGCAGGGGCGGTCAGGTCATATCCCACTTGTTGTTCATGGATGACTTAAAGTTGTTTGCTCACACCAATTCACAGTTGATAGATTTACTAAAAATTACTGAAAGTTTTAGTAATTCTATCAAAATGGAATTTCGTGTGGATAAATGTGCAGTGATACATGTAAAACAAGGAAGGATGGTGGAATCTGAAGGGATTCAACTCTCAGATTCCATTAACCTAAGATCACTTCTGCGAACCAATACCTATAAATACTTGGGTATGTCACAGGCCTTATGCATTAACGATACAGACATGAAGCAATCGTTGCAAGAACGTTTCTTTGGCCGCCTGACAAAAGTGCTGAAAAGTCTTCTGTCGGGTGGCAATAAGGTTCGAGCTTGCAACGGTTGGGTCATGCCGGTTCTGATATACTCCTTTGGCATACTCAAGTGGACTCAGACTGAGTTAGACGCCCTGGACAGAAAGGTGCGTACAATGCTGACAGCTTACCGGATGCATCATCCACGCTCATCCGTAATGAGGTTGTATATTCCGCGGAAGTGTGGAGGTCGTGGCTTTTTAAATGTCAAATCTCTACACAACTGCGAAGTATACAACCTCAGAGAATATTTTCTCAACGCGAACGTGCATATGCATCGGGACGTTGTCGCAGTGGACGCCGGATTAACCCCGCTCAGTTTATCGAAGGACAACTGGCACAGACCTGTAGTGCTTAGCACTGACGATCGCAAGCTTGTTTGGCAGAGCAAGGAGCTTCATGGCAGGTTCTACCGGGCTCTACATGGGCCGGAAGTAGACTTATTAGCCTCGGTGAACTGGCTACGTTTCGGTGACCTCTTTGGGGAAACCGAAGGGTTTGTCTGTGCAATTGCTGACGAAGTGATCATGACGAATAACTACCGGAAATATATCCTGAGGGATGGCACTACTGATATTTGCCGTGCGTGTCACCAGCCTGGTGAATCCCTCAGGCATATCATTTCCGGTTGCTCTCGTCTTGCTAACAGTGAGTACTTGCACAGGCATAACCAAGTAGCCAGGGTCATTCACCAGCAACTTGCTCCGAAATACAGGCTTGTCGACCGTGAGGTGCCGTACTACAGGTATGTTGCAGAGCCTGTCCTGGATAATGGTCATATCACGTTGTACTGGGATCGATCTATCATCACAGACAGGACTGTTGTTGCCAACAAACGTGATATTGTGTTGATAGATCGATCAGAGCGCCGCGCAATAATTGTTGATGTTGCCATCCCTCATGATGGCAATCTCGTGAAGGCTGAGAAGGACAAGCAGATAAAATATCTGGACTTGGCTCACGAGATTGTTGACATGTGGGATGTTGAATCAGCAATTATTGTGCCGATAATCGTTACAGTGAACGGTTTAATACCCAAGAGCCTCGCCCAACATCTTAGGAGGCTCGCGTTAGAACCTTGGGTCAGGGGCCTGATACAGAAGGCAGTACTGCTGGACACGGCACGCATAGTGAGGAGGTTTCTTTCTTTCGAGCCCTAACCACCAGTAGCTTGGAGCCTGTTCCCGATACTGGTGGGTTTCCATAGGATATTGTTATATTTTTAAATGTATTTTTTTATATATCATATATTTAAAAATATGTTAATATTTTATGAGAGAAATGTGAAATAAAGAAAATAATAATAATAATAATTTATTTGCATTAAGTGTTGTACAATATAGATCTTAAAGTAAATAGAAGTCCTAACACTCAGTCGCTGATGCGACTTACAAATATTTTCCATGTTAAGGCGCTGTCCTAAGCGACTGTTTTGGTAAATGAGGGGGTGAAGCAGGGGAGGTGAAGGGAGCTTAGCTCCGTCTACTGCGGGGCGCCCCCCTTCATTCTTGTCGCGTGCGGCCGTATTCTGACGACATCCGTATTCCAATATTTCAAAATCGCAAGCAAAACGTTTTAGCATATTGAATTGAGATACTGATATTAAAATTTATATAACATACATCAATCTGTTTGTACAATATAGGCATAGCGCAATTTTTGTTCTCAGTGCAGCCATGAGCAAAACTGGTTTACATTAGACGTTATAGGTATTAAATGTTGACGAAAGTAGGTAAATAACTACGTGCCGTAAGATGATAAAAATAATTAAGTCAGTTCCATGTATGGAGAGGCCATTATTATGTTTGTTTTGTTTTTGTATCAAAATAGTGAAGCAGTTCATAAAATACCTACATCTAATTCCATTCCTGCCAGTTTTCAAATCTGTTTTGCAATAAATTGGCTGTGACATACGGGCGGACAGACAGACAGACATTGCGAATCTATAAGTGTTCCGTTTTTACAATTTTTGGCTACGGTACCCTAAAAAACACAATACTGCTCTACTAAGCGCAAAAGCCGTATCTCAACTAAGCGAGTTACGAGATAATTGAAGTTTAGTAAAAGTTGATTTCTTTTATTTATTTATCGATGTTTATTGTTATTAAAGGAATAATTATTATGGCAAAGGTTTCGAAATACGTCGCCGTTTTTAAGGGTTGTGAGTGATTGGAGAGGGAGCAGGGGAGGTCTTGAAACCCCCCTCACCATTTTCACTTGCCGGAAATACTTGGTTTCCTCTGAAAAAAAAAATCTCCAAACATCGGTGTGTATGGCACTGCCAACTTCCACATTCACACTAGTTTAATAAACTAAGGTTGTCGGAGCCCTGCGAAGGGCTCCTATTTTCGATTAAGGTTCAAAAGAGAACCTAACATAACCTATTTATTTACTTATTACAGTCGCACCTAACCCAAGGCACTCGAAAGCAATGACGCACAAATTTGACATTAGCTGTCAATATGATCATTCCAAGATGGCAGTTTTGCGTTTCGTTTCACGTTTTTCACATAAAACCTAAAAATTACATTTGTAAAACTGTACTAAAGTATAAAAACCGTTTTGCATAATTGCCGAAGTATTTATGAAATTTTGGAAATTGTTTAAAAATATTTAGACGCAACTCCGGCAGCCAAAATTACTTTTAGGGGATTAAAACGAACTACCTTAAGCCCCCTACACTACCAATACCCTCAAATTCAGGCGACTCGATTCGAAACCCAACCCATTATTATTTTTCAAAATAGATGAAATATCAAAAATATATGTGGATATACCTTATTCATGAGATACTGCTATGTCGCTTAGAAAATTATAGAATTAGAATTTGAGTTACTGCTTTTTCGTTAGCTCTCGTCATACATGTTTGTACGGAAAAATATAAAAAAATTCTTTCGCTTCAAATATGTATGTGTTGTTTCAAAGAAAATAAATATTAAAAGATATTTATTTATATTTATTTATAATTTATTAATGAAATACAGAGTTTACAGCTCATCAAAAGTTAGCTGTCTGCTACAACCCGGCAGGTTTTCTTTATTCTCATCAAATGTTAAAAGCAGTGTGTGAGGTGATAAGACTTATTATTTGCTGTTGTTCACGAGGCACAGTTTCATTTACTTTCCTTTTACGGCTTGGTATTGTAGAAATTTCAAGTACTGATGAAACATTTTCCTCTCCGTGATCTCGCAATGCCATCCCTTGAGCTTGACGAGAATCAACAATTTCAGGCAACTGCCAATTCATATAAAACGCCACAAGCTTCTCCCAGAAAACATCATCTCTTTCTATAATTTCTATTTTTAGTGGTATACTTTCGCCACTCCACACAGCAAATAAACACTTTTGTTTGCGTGTAACGTGGCGTTGCCCCTGAATTTGGTAATAACAATTACAATATTTGTTTAGACTAGTCAGTTCACTTTTTTATCATGTTTCCATATTTGTATTTTATTTGCTCTTATACTATTCTCCAGGCCATTCTTATAGGCATGTTTAGAACATTAAATTTCCACAATCGTGTTTGGACCTATTAATCCATCTGGCGTGGCACCAATAATCGAATAATCCACAAGGCTCGATTGTTACATTTTCTTGCTTCGCTAGTTGTTGCAAAGCCAGTTGTTCATTTTAGATTCCATGCGCAACTGATTTTACATTGCAAATATTTTATTTGTACAAAATATTTGTTACTAAGTTGGCTTTACTGCTGTTATCTCTTCTTTTTACCACTATACAAAAATTTCAATCTGTCAACATATTCTTACGCAATTCGAACCAGTCACTGCTATCCCTCTTGTAATTTTTGCTTATCACTACGGAATTTGAGTCAAATTTGTTAAAAAAATTGTTTGGCATTTCCTGGCTAGCTCTTGAACAGATCGTGTTAGGAATGACTGAAGTCAAATGTGTGTAAGACGTTGCAGAACTGTTATCTTTAACTTTACTGTAATTACAATAATGATAATTAGTTACGTACTTTATTATTAAAAAAATACTATATCTTGTGTTATAGCAAACAGAGAAGTCACCTTCTTACTTATAAATGATTGATTTTAGAAATTAAAAAGATATTAGATGTACTGAGACATACCTAATAGTTTATGAATAATCAAAGTTTTACCCGATGTACCTAAATATGTTTATGTTCACAACACAATAATACAACATTCGTTACCGCTTGTGTGCCGATTGCGGAGCGCCATATTAGCGCTGTTTATTGTTCGCCGTGGCGGCATCTTAGCGCTCCAGGCGCTCTGACAAGCTAATGAATTTGCAATATAGGTACATAAAATGATTCGATTTTATGTTATTACTCTTTCAAAAATTGAAAACTGTGGCAGCTATGTATTATGAGAATAATTTATATAATTATATTATGCATAATCGATAATCTATAATATAGTCATAAAAGACTCTTGTGAAAATAATTTTTGTAAAAATGTTACATATTTCATAATCACTTGGCCATGGATGAATTTCTATTTTATTACGACGTTTTCTTGTACAAATACTTCGTAGAACTTCATTTCTCTAATTGTCCATATTTTATTCTTCTAATTATATATTTATAAGCACAGAAACAATAACACATTAAACGCAACAAGAGTATAAACTTAGGTCCTAATTATATGTGCCCATAGTTACACGAAAAGCCTATTTGATTGAAAGTATTCAGTCTATAACATAAAACATGAAATTACGAACTCAAATCGGCGTATTATAATAACAAACAGGTTTACGTAAAATTTCGTGCAGCGGAGACGCAAGCGACATGACCTATCTCTCACAGGGCTCATAGCCGAATGATGAGGTCTGGGCGGGGCGTAAACTAGCAACTGACACTCAGTACACCGCTTATGCTAATAAGGTTTAAATTGCTGAAGCGTTTGATATTGATGAGATCTACCGAGCGTCAAAATCATAGACGTTTGGCAGATTTTATTTAATTTTGCAAAATATACACGTGTAATATGAAAATAAATAGGGTAATTCTTTAGTTCATTAGATTTCCTACAATATTATCAAAAAAAAATTGACAGCTTACTATCAAAATATTGCAAACAGTGAGACGAAAGATTATTTTCTGCCTCGATTTTGTGATTTTTTTACCGTGATTCTATTTTACATACATGAAAAATTCTTTCAAAAGTCTTTTGTTCAGACTTTTGACTTTAAGCCCTATTTTTTGCTAGTTTGTAATGTGTACCGTTATGGCTAGATGCGCGACGAAAAATTAGGTGTTTCACGGCTTCTGAGGTATAACAGCGCCTTAAAATAGGATTTAAAATATCTTAATCATTTAGAAAGTAATAACTTACAATAAAACATTTATAAATCTAATTACTTTTGATAAATTCAGTAACAGAATAAAATCCTTTATCCAATTGCCAACTTTTTAAACGCCTGAAACATATACAGTCTGGAAACTGCTTTATGTCTTTTGGTATCTTGTTATAGATTTTATACACATATTATAGCAAGTTTTTTGGAATAATGTTGTTTTTGGAACTCTTGGTACAACTAATCTATCTGGATTCCTTGTATTTCTCGGAAACACATCCCTAGCTTTTCTGAATAGATGGTTATTTTGACGTACAAATTTAACACATTCCAAGATATACATACATACTGGCAACGGTTAACAGTTTAAATTTCTTAAGCAAAGGTTTACAGGATACCCAAGGGGGGATTCCACCAATAGCCTTTACGCACTTCTTTTGGACTAGAAATGCTCGATACCAGTCTGAAGAATTGCCCCATAGAATAAGTCCATATTGCAACGATGAAGCGACGTAACCATGGTATGCCATTAGCACTGTACTTTCTGAAGAAGTTTTCCGTAATGAATAGAGGACGAACACAAATCTATTTAGCTTGCTACAAATTTTGTCTATGTGAGCTTTCCATGACATATGGCTATCCAGTACTATCCCTAAAAATATGGTTTCATCAGCTTAAGATATAACTTGGCCATTGTGATTTATATTTAAATTATATTGGTGGCTACGGTATATTGTAAATTGTATTATTTTCATTTTTTAAATATTATCATTCAAATTATTAAGATTTAACCAATTGATTGTTGACTGAATTGTAGAATTAATGTCACTAGTGTATTGATTTATGTCAGATTTATTTTTGGCAGTTATAATTACCGATATGTCGTCGGCAAAAAGTTTACATGGACTGTTTATCACTTCAGGGAGGTCGTTTATATATAATAAGAATAAAAGGGGTCCTAAGACACTCCCTTGTGGTACACCGGTATTGTTAGATTTGAACTGGGATTTATAATTAGTTAGTCCGTTATGTTTATTTATTTTTGAAATCTCTACACGTTGTTGTCTATTGCTTAAGTACGATTTAAGCCAATTCAATGCCGGGCCGCGAATACCATACCGCTCTAATTTTGATAATAATAATCTATGGGAAACAAAATCGAAGGCCTTTGACATATCAAAGAAAACGACTGCCGCTCGCTTGCCTGCATCGGTTTCGTCAACGATTGTTTTACAGAGATTAAAACAAGCCAAAGTTGTCGATTTGTTTTTTTGAAATCCGAATTGTTCATTCCTTAGGATTTTGTGTTTTTCAATGAATTACAGTAGTCTATTCTGCATGGCCTTCTCGAAGATTTTTGAAATAATAGGTATGAGACTAATTGGTCTATAATTATCTATTTTGTTTCGTTCACCCTTCTTAAACAGAGGCTTGACTATTACATATTTTAAATTGGTTGGAAAATGCCCTTCTGTAAATGATAAATTGATCAAGTGTATTAATACCGGAGTCAGTTCTGCGGAACAAACTTTTAGGATTTTAGTTGAAACCTCGTCGTATCCAACAGCTCTCGTATTATTCAGAGAGAGGATCAACTTTTGGACATCTTCAAACGCGTAAGGGCTTAAGAATAAGCTACTAAGTAAATTTCCCTTATATGTTAGCTGCAGTTGATCATTACACTTATTTGTTAGGTTTATCCAGTAATTATTAAATAGGTTTGCAATTTCTATGGGTCTGCATGTGCTATAATTTTCTGTATGTATGGTCTCTATGGTTTGTAATTTTTGTTCAATTTGTGTCTCGCTATTTATCAGAGACCAGGCAGCTTTGCATTTATTTTGCGAGTTACTTAAAATTCAGCCATGTGGTTGACGGCATAGAATACAAGTGTAACCACCCCCTATCTACCCGTAGGCGTAGTAAGAGGCGACTAAGGGATAACACGATGCAAATACCATCTTTGCGTAGAGACGGAAAACTCGACATCAAACCCTATACGACTGCCTCGTTGGTATCGCGGCATAAATGTGCGCGTGGGATTGGGGGGTCTCGGGTTCGATTCCCGGGTCGGGCAAAGTGTTATTGGGTTTTTCCGTTAGGAAATTCTCAGTAGCAGCACGGAGACTGGTAATGTGCCCGGTACGGCAATAGGCTCGCCCCCTATTACGTGGGACTAAAGTATATCTGGCGAAAAGTGGGTGTAGAAATACACCTTTGCCTACCTCTTCGGGGTTATAGGCGTGAGAATATATATGTATGTATGTATGTTAAAATTCTGTTATATAATAATAACTTGGCATATTTTTTATATATTTTTTATTAGAGGTCGACTTTTTCTTATAGTACGAGTAACGCAGTAAACGTTTTCGTTTACAACTTATTCGCAAGCCCTTAGTTATCCAGTTTGCCTGTTTAGTTTTATTTGATACCTTGATCCTAACTATAAGGAAACACAAATTATAGAACAAGAGTAGCAACTCATGAAAGACATTAAAAGCTATATTCATATCGGTTTCAACATAGACCTCTGAGAAAGAGAGACTATTTATGCAGTCTTTAAATTACCTGACATTGTCCACGCTATAGTCTCTTCTTAGAATAAAGTATTTTGAGCAAACCTCTTTTCGGTTTACGGGTATATTTAATAATTGAGCTGTGTTATGGTCAAAAATATCCCAGTGTAAGAGTTCTCCTTTAGCTGATTTTATATTGCTTATAACGTGATCAATACAGGTTTTCTGGCGCGTAGGTTGTTCAATATGAAAGATTAAATTAAAATTAGAAATCACTTGGCGTAGTTCTTTAGATCTTTTATCCATTTGTAGAATATTTATATTAAGATCACCTACTAAAACCAATTTTTTCGTATTAAATTTATATGACACATGGTATAAAATTGCAGTTAACCTAGTTATAAATAATGAAAAGTCCGAATTCGGCGATCTGTATAATCCTATTACTAATATATTGTACGTGAGCAAACATAGTCCACAACATTCAAAATGTTTATCTAAACAGTATTCTTTCATAAACTCTAATTCTTTAAATTTAGTGCCCGATCTTACTAATATAGCTACGCCTCCACGTTTATGTCTGGTTTTTCTACAGTATGACACAGCCAGATCATAATTAGTTAATTTTACCAATCGCTCATTAACCAGTTCAATAAATGTTTCTGTTAAACAGATTACATCAGGTTGTGATTTGTTGCACTTAAGAGCATTTAACATTTAAGATTACGTTTGCTTAACATGCCAGCTAAATTTTGATGTAAAATTTTTAAATAGTTAGTCTCGAAAAAAGTTACTCAATTGTTCTGTCTGTGTACCTGCATCTATCATATTACTATTCTGCTCGCTTGGATTTGTAATCTTGTCAGGTTGTACACTCCGGGAATGTTGTCTGAGTTTTTGATCGTCAATATTAATTGTTTTAGGATGTATGCGTCTAAAATTAAAAAAATCGAGATTATTTAAATCCAATTGATCCAGAGTAGAATTAATTATTTTAAAATTTTGCATTTTTGTTGAGAAATTGACTAAATTTACAAAATCACAATTCTTGTATTGAGTGGCTATCATTGTTAATATTTCATTAAGCTTAGATTCGTTCAGGTGAATATTTTTAAATACTTTTTAAACAAATGTTGGACACGTGGTTGTTTACAAAAACATACATAGTTCTGACATTATTTCCAATCTATTGGAGTAATGTTCTCCAGCACAAATGATAACACGATCTTGAGCGGTGATATCAAACATCTTAGCACACTTGAGTATTTCTTCTGTTGGTGCATAAGGTTTTATAAAATATGATCTGGTACCGTTTGTAGCGAGTCTGAAGTCGAGATTTTCTTAGGGCTTGTGCCATGCCAGCACACTGTAGTCCTTCAAATATAAATATCCTGTTATTAAAATTATGTATCTTCAATGGCGATATAGTAGTCGCAAGGCTATTTGCACTTTGGTCCTTGCAGTCTGAGAGACTTAGGGCTTGGTTTTGTTTTACGTGGTCATCTATTTGTGTTTGTATCATCAATAGTATTGGGTAGTGTAAGTGGACTTTGTTCAAAGTTGACTGCTAGTCGTCGCTTGATTTTTTATTCGACACACTTTTTCCTATTGAAGATGTGGGACTTCTACATATCTGTTTGAGTATCTTTAGCTCTTGTTTTGTTTTACAGTTCGCCATTCTCCAATATTATATTGTCCATTTCATTTTGCTTGCTCAATAAATTTAATTTTAAGGTGTTGATCTCTAGCATCATTTCTTCAACGCATTGTTGGTAATTGTTTGTCGACAAGTCGAGGCTTTTTCCCATAATGTCGCAAGAGGCAGGCAAATCCAAAGAATCAGAAGTATCCATTTTTTCTAGTGATTTGGATTTATTTTTATGCTTCCTTAATGTTATATTTGTATATTCTTCCATCTCCGCTATATATATTTTAGACTTAACTCTTTATTAATTGCCCTGTTCATAAATATTTTTTTAGACAATAAGAATTTCAAAGATGTATCGTGTAATTGGGTATATTGTATATGGTATGTTACTAATTCACGTATCATTCGTTCATCGACGGTACAACACTATTATTGTCTATGGCACTATTAATGACAATCACAATGACACTGATTGTATGTCGTTTTTGTTTTGAAAAAGTGATAAAAAGTTTTCTCATAACGGTTAAATTTAGTTACAGTTCGATGTTTTTCAGTTAATTATCACTTTGATAGCTTATTTATTACGGATGAACCATTCTTAGTCTTTAAATTTATAGAATAACTGGTAAGTATTGTCACAATATCACTAATTACGTGTATTTAAATTAGTACATGATTGTTTATGCGAGGATAGTTTTCGCCGTAGCACTTAAGTTATGAGTCTGAAAACAATAATTGATGATTATTGCACATTTACGCAGTATTTTATCCAGATATTTAACAGTTTAAACAACAATAACAATATTTCAAACTTTTAAAATACGCGGACACATTTGACATATCAAGGCAGAGCTGTCAGCTCTTTTATTACAAATGTCGATGTCAACCCTAGGGAGTATGACTTCGACGTCTCAGCCTCTATTGTACGATAAATATCAACGCAGTATCGTCAAGTTCAATATCAAGTATCTGGACCGAAGATAAAATTAATAAATACGCGAAATTTGATACAGATATTACATTTCCCTGTAGAAAATATGAATATCTTTATTGCAGATATGCTTTTCAAGGTACGATTTGCGATTGGGATGATGTAACACGCGTTTTTTGATTTTTGATTTCGAAGCTTTCAATCATAGAGCACACATTCTGTTTTTCAATTCACACGTAATTCGATTACGTGCTATTATCTTTTGTTACCTTTTAAATTCTAAACGCATGGTAACATAACTGCGGCATCTAAACGTGATCGCCAAATTTCACGTAAAAAGGGACGTACATTTTTAAGAAAGCATTGCAAAATCTATGGTGGACTATTGTGCCCAAAAACATGGATCAATTCCATGTAACAATATTATTTGGGTTCCTCTCACGTACTGTAAAATGCACGGAACGTCGAGGAAATTTAAAAGGTTAAACAAACCGCGATACGTAAAATTAATTAACGGATCCGTTTCAATTTATATTTCGGGTGTTTTTGGATAAAAAAAGGTTTAGGTATATGGTTTAGTTGTGTTGGTTGACAGCGATATTTATATTTGAACATACTGATGGAAAAGTAAAATTTGTGAGACCTTAGGAATCAAATTACTTATTAAAAAAGAAAACAAAATCATTGAAGTGGCCAACCGATCTTATTTGATCAAAGTTGGTACGTTATTATGTTTATTACTATGTATAATAATATACACATAACATACATATATAACGATTTAGTTAATTGTGGGGGAACCGAATAACAGTGTCTTGAGGTTGTATTTTTAAAAACATAAATAAAAGAAGGGTTGAAAATGAAATAGCTTTGACGTAAAGTTTCTATGGAAGCTAGCTATCTGTAAGAGACTTTTACATATTTTTATTTTTGGTGTTGTAGACGTGGGTAGAATGAATAAATTTGTCAAACTTTTATTACGGATAGTTGCAAGGGCATCCTTAATCTAAAATGGTTTCCTGTAGTTTACTACAAAACCCTCAAAAGTGAGACACATAGTGTTCCACTTCTAGTGGTCAAGTGAAGTAAATGCTGTCAAGGAGTTCTTGGAAGCTACAATACTAGATGCTACAAGACTGTATATAATACGTTGAACATATTCCAAAGGAAAAGAAGAATAATTATTTATTTTTCAATAGTTGAACTTCAATCCACACAACGCAATGCCATGTAAAATCTTATGTACAAGAAAAACATTTATATACTGCTGTAAAATATTACGTTATTATGTAAAGAAATAATATATTTTCGTCAAGCTAAGGATACACATGACTAACTTCGTTTATATGAGCACGCGATCATTCATTCTAAATTAGATAAATTACATAACTTTATCATGTCCTTTGCTCAATATTATTATACTTGTGAATTATTTTTGGAGGCTAACACTGCTTTCCTTGTGTGCCACTAACACGCTTATGTGAAATTAGCGTCTACATTTTTATTACCATAAAATTGCGTATCGTGAAGGCTATTGCATAAACGCGTAACTTGCATCAGCGTTACAAAATACAGTCTTGGCCTAGGTATTTAAACTTAAAGTAAAAAATGTTTTACTACTTGTATAGTAGTTTTGTCCTCTCCTCGACGATATGTATGTATGTTAATTCGTTGCACACAATTTACTATGCTTAAAAAATTTAAAAAAATTCTTAGATCTTGAAACATTTTAAACGAAAAGTATTAACAAATTTAATGCTACTCCTTTTACCAGCTCTATTTTTCTTACCTTTGCTTTTACTATTATATAAAAAAAAAAAAATTAAGAACGTGCTGTAGAGACCGCCTATACAAATAAATTTACGGTGCTCTTTGATGATATGCCCAAAATGTGGGCTGGTGAAATTCTGAAAATTTATGACGTTAAAAGGCCTTTAAAAGTTTATAGTACACCCTACACAGACTATAATAAGGCGAGATATTCAGCAACAGCACATTCATGTGAAAAATACAACTTAGAAACGAAACAAAATTTTATTAAAGCATAAAATGTATTAATATATTTTTCATTGTCTCTATCGTTGGATACTTACAAGGCTTTAATTCGTGCTAATACATTTGCTCCAAATTCCAGGCTTTTTGTTACTCTGCCAGTTTCTAACCTCCACTTATGTTATTAATGTATCATAACAAGGTTATCTAGTAGAAAATCATAATTGTTTTTGCGAAAGACTACTTCATGCCAAATTAAATAACCGTTTGGCGTATTATTTAACATTTACTTCGGGGAGTCTGGTGGATATATGAGAGTGAGGTTGATTGGATCAGAGATAGGGAGCGCAGTTTTATCTTATAGTTCAAGTGGAAGCAATAGTTTGATTTTTCTTTAATAAGGGCGATCTGCGGGACAATTTTCTCAGTATACAGAAAGAAATAATGCGGAACTGGGACACCAACCTTTAACAATAAAATTAAAATATGAGTTGACTGATCTATTAAATATGTGTAACTTTACTTTTTTGAGATTTATAACAATACAATTTGAATTGATGCTTGATATTGTATAATTTATAAGAAAATTTTATTGGTACCCATTTATTAATATTTACATTGTTGGCATTGAAATATTGTCCAAGGTTACGAAAAAAGACAAAGAAAAATCTTATGGTAATACATTTGTCTATTTCATTAAAGAAATTGATAAATTTTTTGAGTAACTAAATAAGACTTCGTAAGTATTATTTATCTTTCAAGAAAACTTCATCTCAAGCTGTCTTAACCTCCTGTTAAGAGGAAACCAGTTGCGGCCGAACACTTTATTTACCAACGATCAGTATTTTACCCATAATATGATAAGGTGGTCTTCAGCGCAAAACGTAATATCCTTTTAAAAGTATCCTCAACGAAAAAAGCGAGTATTTCACTGGACTCTGAAATTCAAGATCGATTTCTGTTCCGCACTTTAAATTCTCTCATTCCGTCGGTTTCAATACACCTATCACGCTATCCTCTAGCATTGTGGCTTTTAAAAGGCGAGCTTGTCGTCAAACGTGACACGACTATACTGAAAGCAGTGTTGGCCTTTGTAAAGCCACCCGACTCAGAGCCGCCTCTATACAATGTAATTGTAAATAACAACCTCTATATTGTACATCGAAAACAAAATTAAACTACAGAGAAAGTCTATTGCATTCCATTGCGTATTTCGATTATCCTACTCATAATTCCCACTAACAAAAAACGCAATGGACTGCGCAATTTAATTTGTAACCCTTTCCAAGCTATCTCTGAAGTTTCATTATTAAATATATTTCGTTAACAGAGTAAGCTATAAATAAATACTTAAAATATTAAGGTCAACGCAAACTGAACCGTTTGTGGTCGTCATTGACGGAAATATATGATAAAAGTCAGTTTAGATTTCGTCATTTGTGGCTAAGTTATGTTGCTTTAAGTCCTCAAGCCTCATTAGAAGCACCTTACCGTTTAACATTACCACAATGCAATGTAAGGTGGCCACAAATGCCCTGAAGTTAAAACAGTGTCTGGTAGAAAGTGTCGCTTAAATCAAAATTTAATTTAATTTCAAATTGATTCATTGTTATGGTAATATTGCCAATCATAAGTAATAAGGTTTAAAACCAAAAATATTTGAAGATATATTGAGATTATCCCCGAAGTCAAATTGTATAAATAATTTATTATTATGAATGACGTAAGCGACCTTTCTATCGTACATCTTTATATAAATACGATACAGTGTGATAAAAAATATGTATATTTTATTTGTAAATATAATTAAGTGGACGTGCCAATTTGTTAATAAGCTACAAATCACGTTAATATTGCTTAAATCCATTTATTTATTGATGTTTTCATATTTTGCATAAATGTTGTCAATTTTAAATCGGTCTGCGTACTCCCGCGGTTTAGTGTAAACATGCCTTAACGTTAAATTAAATAAAGGTTGTTGAAAATTAATTAACATTCAAGATGGCCGATGTTAATAATACCTGTGTTGTTTAATGGTTTACAGATTTCAATTTAAGCGAGCATATTGTAAATGGATTACCATAAGAGTCTTGATTATGACTACGAATATTATTATAAACTTAATTATAATTTTGTATAGATATAGATTCTGTCTAGCGCATCTGTAATTTTGGTATAATGTATGTTTTCTGTTCCTTGAATATTTTATGATGGAGCGTCTAGACAGAGAATATCGAGATTCGAAACATTACGTGTACCAAGTGTGTTTATGCCAAAGAAAATTAATTATTGAAGTCAGTTATTTGGATAATAGATGCATATTTAATTTAAGTAAATTGAATCAGTGAAGTGCAGAAACAGACGTAGCCTAAATTAGACTATATTTTTTAAACCTGCAATCAAAAAGGTTGTCTTTTATTTTAATTTGAGTTGTGATCTAAGTCATTTTACATTTGTAGCTGCTGCACAAAATTTTACCGTAGTCTATGTATAATAATTTTTATATTGTTATAGGCCTTCAAACAAAATTGTGCCTCTGTTTTATTTGTTAATGAATATTCTGCAAGTTAATTTCAGCAGCACATAATCTGCAAAAGTGCCTAGAGCGGCAATTCACTCGACATATATATAACTACATAATAATTATATAGACTTAACTGACTCAAAACTTAGCCAAATTGTATAGAGTGCATAATATCTGCTACTAAAAAGTTGTCTTTTTGTAGCTCGTTTCTGTCTTTTTTCTTTTCAATTTAAGGGATTTGCTCTTGTCGGTGGAGCATACGCCATATATGTCGATCTTCGGCGGCCAGTATCTTGAACTCTTTATATGCATCACCTTTGCATTATCTTTTATTTGATAATACACAATTCTCTTCTGGGTCGACCTCTTCCTCTCTTCCCTTCTACTTACCTTCCAGTTACTTTTTGATAAAGTCATCATATCTTTCCGCTTCTTCTATCTACTATTACACCATAAATAAATTATACTACCGTACCCCAAAAGCGAAACAGCGTAATTTTCTTATAATCAGCCTTTTACTTTTCAAGTGACTCTCAGTTCCCAGCAGTCAGTAGTAGTGCAATACGCAAACTAGACATTTACCGGACTGTTTATAAAATTCGTAGGTATTTCTGAAAATGTTCCGAAATTACTTCTAGCCGAATTTCTAATTATCGGGATATACGAGTATGTCTAGAATTACCGTAGCCAGGCAGGAAGGTGTATCAGAAGTGCGCAGTGGAAGATGTAATACATCTACCTGACCACGATAGACAATGATCCAGACACAATGCACTGCGTTGCACAGTGATGAATTGAAATCAATCAATATCAATATTATATTTCACTTTCCCGATATCTTTGCTGATGTCAGGCTTGAGCTAAATTAGACAAGTATATTGGCCAAAATAAATGAATGAAGTATCTTATACTTAGCTATTAAGCTGCAAACGCGACGTTTTCAGGACACGTTGGCACGTGGACGTCGATACCGGATTCACAATATTCACAAATGTCAATCAATAGTTCACAATGTTTATCACGATTTACCGTTGCCAGCACTAGATCAGGGGGCATTCAAGACGGTTTACTCAATTTAATTCAATTCGCGTTAATTCAAAAGGCGATATTTTACGTACGAGACGACAACGTGGTAATTTTTCAAGGCAAGAACGAAAAGTGACAGTTCAGTGTGACCATTGTCAGAAATTTTCAATAGACTAAACAAAATGTTACTTAATCGATATAATCGATTTGACTTATAATAAAAACTAATTCTATTTCAAACATCCACCCGCCCCGGACCGGCTTACCGGTCCGCTAATCGGTTGGTAGACGTGACAATGTTGCAACCGCTCTCCTCAGAATCGAACCGTCCACCAAGACCTCAGCAAATCGGGGAACTCCATCAGCCTCAGTTACCAAATGAAGGATGCGCCCCCTGCGCCATCTGAGTGGCGGAAGGTTAGCCTCTTTGATCAAAACGAGGTCACGAATCTTGGGCGGATCGGTCTTGTCGGTCCACATTACGCGTTGCTGGAGTATGTGCAAATATTCCAAATTCCAGCGTTTCCAAAAGCTCTGAGTAATCTGGCGTACCAATTCAAAGCGCGAGAGACGACCAGGTCTCGTATCAGTATAGGGGTACTCAGGCAAGGCGACCAGTGGGCGACCAATCAAAAAATGGCCTGGCGTAAGGGCCTCCAAATCATTCGGATCTGAGGAGATCGGGCACAATGGCCGAGAGTTCAAAACGGCCTCAATCTTACAAAACACAGTTGCGAGTTCCTCAAATGTAAGGACAGACTCACCGATTGTCCTGCGCAAGTGTGTTTTGGCCGATTTTACGGCGGCCTCAAATATTTCACCCCAGTGTGGACAATTTGGTGGGGAAAACAACCAATTTATCCCACATCGGGCAAGCCTATCACCTACATCAGCCTTGTTGGTTTCAAGGAAATTAACAATATCATTCAAATAATTATAGGTGCCCTTGAAGTTAGTGCCGCAGTCAGAACGGATCAAGGAAGACAGCCCTCTGCGGGATACAAATCTGTCAAATGTGGCTACAAACGCCTCGGTCGTAAGCGAGGAGACCAGTTCTAAGTGTACGGCCTTTGTGGAGAGACAAACAAAAACGCACAAGTAGGCCTTGACAGTCTTGCTGTTTCGAAGTGTCGACGTTTTTACCAAAAAGGGACCAGCGAAGTCCGTGCCAACACCGTCAAACGTCCTGCTTTCAGTTACGCGATCTGTCGGTAAGTCCCCCATCAAGGGCTGCATGGTAGAAGCCTTGAGCTTATAGCAAGGGATGCAGCGAAAGATTACACTCCGAATAATTCTTCGGGCAGACAAGATCCAAAATTCGCGTTGCAAAATGGCCAAGAGCGCATTACAACCAGCATGCGAATTTTTAAGGTGACGGTCAGTTACCAACAAGCGTACCAAATGACCGTCCTTAGGTAACAAAAGGGGGTGACGTGCTCCGTAAGGGAGGTTGGCGTTCTTGAGACGCCCTCCAACGCGCAAGAGACCCGTATCGTCCAAAAAGGGGTTCAATTTAGATATTGCTCCCGACAATTTCGATTTCCCTGACTTAAGGATAGCAATCTCCTTCTCAAAATGCGCCAATTGCACAGAACGAACCCAAAAGGTGAGGGACTCCTGTCGTTCCTGTGGTGAGAGAAACGGTGTCAGACGTTTCTGTTGTGGGTGCCTAAAATTAAAAACAAAACGCTTTATCCAAGCAGTAACACCTAACAACTTGTCGAGGGAGCTGTAACGATTCAACAGGAAATCGGGGTCGAAGGCGCATTCTACCTTCTCAAGAGCGAGTGTTCGTAGACCCGGCAAATTAGAAGTATTCAAAACTGGCGTTCGAGGCCAATCAATTTCTGGTCAACTCAACCATTCCGGACCCCACCACAGCGAATGACCTATCAAACTAGGCGTCAAGCATCCGCGCGAGGCACAATCAGCGGGGTTGAGCTCACCTGGCACGTGTCTCCAAACAAGTTTGACTTCGGATTACTGGATTTGGGAAACGCGATTAGCGACAAATACCTCCAAGGTGAGGACAGAAGCCTTCAACCAACAAAGAACAATTTGGCTGTCTGTTCAGGCGTAGGTCCCATTAATACAAATTGTTTTACCCAAAGTGTTAGACACGTGATTCAATAAGCGTACAAGTAGGGATGCTCCCGAGAGCTCCAATTTAGGGATGATCAGAGATGTCCGAAGGGGTGCAACCTTGCTTTTCGCCATGATCAGGGAAACCCACACCTGACCTGAGGCACTAACTGTGTGCAAGTACACCACGGCCGCGTGACCACGTTCCGAGGCATCACAAAACCCGTGAAGGGTGGCCTTGTACTTCCCGGGAGGAAGGATGGGACGAGGCAAGGAGATCTCATTGACGGCAGGAAGTGAGGATACAAAAGCGGTCCATTCCTCAACAAGAGTGCCGTGTAGAGGTTCGTCCCAAGTCAATCCTGCTGTCCAAAGCTTTTGCAAGAAGCATTTTGCCCAAAATATGATAGGACAAATCCAACCGTTCGGATCAAAGGTTCTGGCGACAGTAGACAACACGAGACGTTTAGTCCAAGAACAAGGCAGTTTCAAGTCTACGTTAAACGTGAAGATGTCTTGGACTGGTCTGTACTGAACGCCGAAAACAGCCATCATGGCGGGGTTGTCAACAATCTCAAATAGATGTGGATCTTGATGATGATCCTCTGGCAAGCCTTCCAAAAGCGCTGGTGAGTTGGCAATCCATTTACGCAACTCATAACCAGCGGAGGCCAAAATACCTATCAATTCGTCCCGCAGGAGGATCGCCTCGTCCGCTGTGGAGGCGCCCGAGCAAACGTCATCGACGTAAATATCATCTTTCAAGATGGCGGAGGCTCGTGGGAAACGTAAGCCTTCGCGGTCTGTGAGCTCAGAAAGAGAACGTATTGCCAAGTAGGGGCTTGACCTTAACCCGTACGTATTAGTATTGAGCTCGTAGACGAACATGGGATCACGAGGAAACTCTCTCCAAAGGATCAGCTGGAAGCGACGGTCATCAGGGTGGATAATAGTCTGCCTGAACATCATTTTTATGTCGGCCACAAAGACAACCTGATGTCGTCGGAAGCTGGTGATGACGTCACAAAGGTCCTTGACCAACTTGGGACCAGAATGCAAGCACTGGTTCAAGGATACGCCTGTTGAAGTCTGCGCAGAACCATCAAATACGGTGCGCAGCTTGCCAGTCGATGGCTTCAATACCGCATGATGCGGGAGAAAGTAGTGCTCCACCGAACGCCAATCCAAATTTGACACTGACATGTGTCCCAATTGTTCATATTCTCTCATGAACTCAATGTACTTCTGTCTGAGCTCCGGATCACGACCCATGCGGCGCTCCATAGCCAACAATCTCTTTTCGGCTAAAGGTCGTGACTCACCAAGCGGAAGCCGAACAGACAGAAAGGGTAGCCTCGTAATAATCCGACCAGAACGGAGTCGACCAGTGTTGTTCTGGAAGAACAGCTCGCACTCCTCATGTTCTGGATTCAAACGGGCAACTTGAGGGGCTCCTCTACCTCCCAAAACCTCTGAACTGCATCAGAGAGAGCAGAGCCTACAGCCAACAAATTATCAAGTTCGGGTGGAGGGGGGTCCCTAGGTACAGGTCCCATCAAAGCAAATCCAAATATGGTCGGGATGGCAGTCAAACCATTTGGCACCAAGACCCGTTGCCCACCACTCAAAATTCCACCGAGGACATCAGAGCCAATCAACAAATCGATTTGTCCCGGTGTGTCAAATTTGGGGTCTGCCAGTTCCAATCCCGATGTCAAATTCACCACAGCAGGTAGCTGTTTCTGTGGATGCATACCCAAAATATTCTTCAGCACAATAGCCGAGGTTTTAATCCTCGGGTGTGGAGATTCAACAGTGCCAAACAAAACCTTAACTTGCCCTTCAACATTAGAGGCTACGTCACCTATGCCCCGTATACAATTGGGAAAAGAGCCCATATTTAATTTAACCTGCCCTACCAAATAAGTGGAAACAATGCAACCTTGTGAACCTGTGTCCAATATAGCACGAACAACAACAGAGGTCCCCGTGGGTCCCCAGACCCTAACAGCAACCGTTGGTAGGATAACGGTCTCAATGGGGGAGCTTGGGGTTATAGGGCAGGGTTCAATGACCTATTGTTGCCTGGGCGGCGACCGTTGGCCAGGACCAGGCAAGTCAAAAGGAGGGTGCGGCTTGAAGTCCTCAAAGGCGCGATGACTCGATCCGCGCGCCATCTGTGGGGGGTCATAATGACGCACCCGCCCAAAACGAGGTGGGCGCGAGTCAAGGCGGGGACGCTCCGCCAAAGGAGGGGAATACCTGGGGCAGCAGTCATGGTGCTGGTGACGCTGAACAAAACATTCAGGTGCGCGAGAGAGAGTAGGCGTGCGCACGCTACGGTTCTCCAAGCGGGGCGAGTGGCGATCAATTGAGCGAGGCGACTCTCGGCTACGCGCCGGTGAGCCTCGGCTACCACCTTCAAAACACCCACCCGTGCGCGGCGTCGGCTGGTTGGACAAGCGGCCAACCTCTCTGGCATTCATACAGAGAATGTCCAAATGCTGTCCTCCACAGTGAGGACAGGGGCGAGAGTTTGGGCAGTCTCGCTGGTAGTGGGACCCTAAACAAGAGAAGCAAAGGCGGCGGGCATTCGCGATGCGCCTACGAGAGGCGACATGTAGGTCCAAGAATGCCCTACAACTGGCCCTTCTGTGCCCCGTGACCTTGCAGTAGGAGCACTCCGCTGGGCTCTGCGTGACCGCAAAGCGAGGAGGGCGCCGGTCAACATTGGCTCGGGTGTGACCGCGAGCCTGCTCCTTGACCTTGGGCGGCTGCGTCTTAGCCGGCGTGTCACCACCGCAGTTGTCCAAGACCCGGCACTCATCCTCCAGGAACCTCTCCAGGTCAGCAAAGGGGGGCAGATGGGTCGCGCTATCCCCACCAAAGCGCTGTTCAAAACGTGACCTCAGGTCGGCAGGCAGCTTCTTCAGCACAATGTGCACCAATAGATAGGACGATTGGTCCACGGGCAGGTCAAGGCACTTAAGTGCGTTGATGGCCACCAAAAGCGGGTTCAAAAGTTGGGTGCGCAACCCAGAGACCCGGGTGAGCGTCGGCAAACCCAAAATCTGCTCGATGTGCGTGTCGGCGAGGCCACGCTTATTATGGTACCTACGGGTGATTAGGTCCCGAGCCATCTGGTACGCCTCGTCAGACACGGGCAGATGCTGGATGAGGCCCTTAGCCTCCCCATCCAGAACCGACATTAAATATGCCAATTTTTGTGCTGGCCGAAGGTCAGCCCTGTCATTGACCAGGCTGTCGAATAAATTAATGAAGCCCAGGTAGCTTCATAGGCAGCCATCAAAATGGGGTAGGTCCAAAGTAGGGAGCCTACTCACCAGCCCCGGTGCTGACCTAGGAAGCTCCTGCTTCAGGCCGGGTTGCCCTTCCCTATCGGCAACTAGTTGTCTCGCAGTATTGGAGACAGCATCATACAGGTCTAAGACCTGGGCATAGTCTTCGCTAACCTTATTTTGCTGGTCAGCAGTGAAATCAGTGACTGACACTTCGAGACAGCAAGCGCTGAAAGTACGGAACTGCTGTTCCACACTTGCCAGGCGATCATCGATCCGCTCGTACCTTTGAAGTAAGGCCTGCTTGCGATCAGGCCGGTTCACTAAAGCACTGGCCGAGGCAAACCAGCGCAAATCTGATGCAATAGCACCAGCAGCCGCACGCAAGTCCTTGATAGCTGACATAATCAAAATTCAAAAGAGCCCGGAGAAGCGTTAAATAATATTAACAATCAAAACTTAATTTTTCTCAATTCTTTGAAACCAACAAAGTATTAGCCTGTTTACTGCAAGTGCAGGCAAGTGGCAGGTATCTACTGTCCAACAAAATTAATAGTTTCAATATATTGAAACAAACACAAAAGTTATCAAAAGTTGTAACTTATAACAAATTAAAAGTTGAACTTTAAATTAATTAATGAATTATTTGCAACAGACAGACTGGCTGTGTTATTTGAGATATACAATAGTAAGTAAGCACAGAATATGTGTTACCTAGCAATATTATCTATATTATAACAAAACAAAGTTTATTAATGTGACCCGCCCAAGTGGCAAGGTCAAGTTGGTTGTTATAATGTTTATGAACATATGCAATAAACTAAATTTACTAAATTTATTGGCATTATACAGCTGTTATGTATCCAAACAAACTGACTTATTAATGCAACAACAAATTTAAGTTAGATTTTTCAACAATACAAATCAACAATTACTGATTGAGGTTATGTGTGACAATGTGTTTCAAATTATCTAGGTCAACTTATACAATTAAATATTATGTATTTTAGACAATAACTGACCTGACAAACACTACAATACTGTCTACAAGGTGAGATATATAGCTCATATACAAGTTTACAATATAGGCACAGTTAACCACGCTCTTGCTATCAAAAATTATGTCTAGAATTACCGTAGCCAGGCAGGAAAGTGTATCAGAAGTGCGCAGTGGAAGATGTAATACATCTACCTGACCACGATAGACAATGATCCAGACACAATGCACTGCGTTGCACAGTGATGAATTAAAATCAATCAATATCAATATTATATTTCACTTACCCGATATCTTTGCTGATGTCAGGCTTGAGCTAAATTAGACACATTCATACAAGTATATTGGCCAAAATAAATGAATGAAGTATCTTATACTTAGCTATTAAGATGCAAACGCGACGTTTTCAGGACACGTTGGCACGTGGACGTCGATACCGGATTTACAATTTTCACAAATGTCAATCAATAGTTCACAATGTCTTTTATCACAATTTACCGTTGCCAGCACTAGATCAGGCGGCATTCAAGACGGTTTACTCAATTTAATTCAATTCGCGTTAATTCAAAAGGCGATATTTTACGTAAGAGACGACAACGTGGTAATTTTTCAAGGCAAGAACGAAAAGTGACAGTTCAGTGTGACCATTGTCAGAAATTTTCAATAGACTAAACAAAATGTTACTTAATCGATATAATCGATTTGACTTATAATAAAAACTAATTCTATTTCAAACAGAGTATATGCAAAAGTGCCAGTCAAGTGTATTAAACCTATCTTTAAATTGATATTAGAATTTATCCACATCGCATCAAAAATGTATGTAATTAAACGTAGTATTTTGAGCGATGAATGAATGTTGAGGAAGCACGTGAGGTTTGTAAGGATAGATGCAAGTGGCGTTCCGTTGTCTCTGCCTACCCCGACGGGAAAAAGGCGTGAGTATATGTATGTATGCATTTTGAGCGAGTGGATTGCCGTTTGCTGGACTCATTTTCAGAATCTTTGTTGTTAAAATAGCATTTAATCATTTCAGGCATCTTACTCGGCACTTGATCCTTGGAACCTATATCTAAGTATAAGCAACAATGTAACTTACGAATAGACGATGAAAGTAATTTATTTAATATTGCTTTTTATTTAACTAACGTATATTTTCGTGTCAATTATTATATTAATTTATGTACATACACCCCTTTTTTTTTTTTTTTTACGAGGTGGAAAATCCCTTCGGATCTCCGACTCTTGGGGGAAATAAGAGCCGGAGTACGTGGTGTTTCCACTAAAAACCACCTCGACTTCCGCCATGTACCCGTGTGTCGGAGGGTGGGGCATCACCAAAGCACTCGTCGCCACCCTCCGACGGGTATTGGCCCGCCAGATGGTCAGGCGGGCCCCGAACAAAACCCCCTTGGCGACGGATTAAGGTGTTGGACTCCGCCGCCAAAACACCCAGCGGCCGCAGAGGATAGGGAGGACGGCAACGCAACACCGCATCTCCTCTTCCTCTGCGGCCCCACCGCGACGCATCGAATGGTGCGCCCCCATTTGGTCGCGGGAGATAGGGCGCGCGGCAACGCAACACCGACACGCCTCTCCTCCCGCGACCGCACCCGACTGCGAGGGACAGACAGAACTGTCCCCCGCACCCGCATCATTGGACGCATCCTTCGCAGGCCCCTCCAAGCCCACGCGGAGCGTCCCCTCCTGGATCCCTCTTAGCTTCACCGCGGGTGACCAATCCACGGTTACTGAGCCCCCCCCACCACGACAAGCTGGAGATCCCACGGGGGGGATGTACATACACCCCTAAAATTATATTTAATATAATAAATAATATTAATTCATGTTTCAAATATCGCTGAGAGTACGCGAAACGCTATAAAGATACGTTGTATATTGTACAGAATAAATCGAAATGTCTCAATGTCATTAATAAAACGATTACGATAATGTGATTGGATTTCTTTTAAACCCCGTAGAACACCACTGACATAGGTTTTTTATAGAAAACAAGATTTCCCAAGATGTTTTCCTAACGAAACCACCGTTACTCTGAATGAACAAAAAATAACACGGTTATGATGGTTACTCGTCTCTGTCCGTGTGGTGACGGATTAAGAATACGGAATGTCACCATTCCATATCATCCCATGGATTTTATTTATTTATTTATTTACACTTTTTTGTACACAATGAAAAATATTATTAGAGACATTATATCGAGGTAAAGTACAAAGGGCGGCCTTATCGCTGAAAGCGATTTCTACCAGGCAACTTTTGGATGGAGATATTATTGGTCGGAGAAAAACGGTAGTTGCATGTGTACCAATAAACAAACTATATCATTTATATACATACTTAATACATACATACATATATACTCATACAAACATACATATATACATACATACATGCATACATACATACATACATATCGATAAGGAGTTACATAATATTTAATACATACATGTATTTTATATAACGAGAAAAAGTTACAGTGATAGGTAGTGAACCTTTACTAAAGCTTTGAATTTAGCTATCGTCTGAGCCTGTCTTATATGTAATGGTAGCGCATTCCATAGGCGAACAGCGGTTACACAAAATGATTTGTCATACAATGCTGTGGAATGTACCGGCATTTTCAGTTTCAAATTTTCTGATGATCTCAAATAACGGTTATGCGTATCATGAAGGAACTAGAATCGTCCTTTAAGATAGGAAGGTGTTGAAGGGTTCAACAATATGTTATACAGCAAAGAAAGAATATGAGCATTCCGGCGATGTCGTATAGGTAACCACTTGAGCTGTGTTCGAAATTGTGAAACATGATCATATTTGCGTAATCCAAATATGAATCGTATACAGAGATTTTGAAGGCGCTCAAGTTTATCTAGTTGGTTTTCGGCGAGGTCTGAATAGCTGACATCTGCATAATCGATAATGGGCAAAAGGAGAGAGTTTGCTAGCGCAATTTTGGTGGCAGTAGGAAGAAAATTCCTAAGCCTTCTCAGTGAACCTGCTGAAGCAAATAACTTACGACTCACTTCTTGGATCTGCGATCGCCAATTGAGATTAGAGTCCATAATGAGACCCAAGTTCTTAACTTTGTCTTGTATGGGAATTACGGTGCCGTCGAAAATGATGCGAGGGAGCTGAGACCAGTCAATTTTTGATGTCATTCTTGAAGTACCAAAAATAATGGCCTGAGTTTTTGACGGATTAACTTTTAGTCCAAATGATTTGCTCCAGCTGCTAATCAGTTCCAGATCACTATTAATGGTACTTAAAGAAAGTGACATATCTGCTAGTGACGACTGTGTATAAATTTGAAGATCATCTGCATAAAGGTGATAGGAACAGTGAAAATTATTTGATATAGAATTTATGAAAATTGCGAAGAGTAAAGGAGATAGCACGCCACCCTGGGGCACACCAACAGTTGTGTTACACCAAGAAGAAACTGAGTTCTCAATGCGTATACGCTGTCGGCGGCCACACAGGTAAGTACGAAACCAATCAATCACCGTAGGAGATATGTTAAGAGAGCAAAGTCGACTGAGTAGAATATCAAAATCGACTGTATTGAAGGCGTTGCTAAAATCTAGTAGTGCGAGAATTGTGAGCTTTCCGCCTTCCATGCCAACCCTGATGTCATCCGTAATATTGACCAGGGAAGTGACGGTACTGTGGCCCGAACGGAAACCGGACTGAAATGGATTAAGGAGACAATTTTTGCAGAGGAAAGAGTTTATTTGGTTATAAACGAGGCGTTCAAAGACTTTTGAAAGGAATGGCAGGATGGAAATGGGCCGATAGTCAGAGAAGGATGAAGGATGAGAGGTTTTTGGAATTGGTGTTATAAGGGCGTCCTTCCACATGGATGGGAATACACCATTACACAGAGAGTAATTGAGGATGAGGATGATGATGATGATGAGGATGGATGTCGTAAGAGCCGGCAGAGGGAGCATATTATGCAGAGAACAACACTGTAAAAGAAGGAAAACTCACTTATAATAACTAATAATCTACCTTGAGGTCAAGATCAGATAAAACATGTTTCCTATTTAAAGTTGCACATTTATTATTAACAGTGTATTGATATTTTTTTGATATTAAAATATTAGGTTAGAAATGCAATGGAAAACTCAGTAATGACTTACTTTGTAGTTTTGCATGATATTTTAGTCTACGTTGCATTTCGAACTAGGGACAAAACGTAAATATAAAATCATTAATCAATTTACTAACTTATAATTTGGCGTTCATAAGCGTCACATTGTGTTACATTTGTTTGAATGATTTTTGACTTCTAGTCTTCAATCCAATGACTCGAAGCAAAGCGAAGAAAACATATGATTTACTATAATCGTCAACCCTATCGACACAAAACTCTAGAAGATCTCAATTGTTAATAATATTCGAGACTTATCTAGCTTACTTAAAAATCTATATAATTAGACCCAAAAATGTAATAAAATTTTCATCGGATTGATCTGTCAAGAAAACATTCCCTTACAACATTCAAAATGGCGGGCGGTACAAAAGCATAGTTAAAACCAGGTGGTAAGTAGCTCTCATACCCTAAGTCTAGTGGCTTTGATTTTTAAAGAGTCAGCAGCATGGCAAAGCAGGAGTAGATGGAAAACTAACATGCTATCAAGGCTTTCAAGGGCTTCATTTAGAAAAACGAGATGCAAAGGTAAGTTACTCAATCCAATATTCTCAGACATTAATGTCTGAACTATCACAACTCGATCAAAAAAAAAATTCTAGATGCAAACGTGACCTGCAAACATACATAATATAATTCTAGTTATGTACATACATAAAATTATTGTAAAACATGATCACACCTTCGGTTACATATTAGGTAGTAAAGTTTTAACGTACAAAACAGCATCAGCACTTTGTGTTGTAATAGATAAGTTAAGTAGAGTGGCTCTAATTTGTTACATTGTCTGAGTGCATATGGAAGTGCTTTTACAGTTAAGTACACAGAAAATACTAGACATAACAATTATAAACTTGCTTCTTTTTATTCTTATCAATTTTCATTTACATTTGTAGCTAGCGTGTGTATGTTGGAACGACTCATACGTTATCATCTGATACCACACTAACTTATAAGCATTCAATATATAAAATAATTTTCTTATAATCAGCCTTTTACTTTTCAAGTGACTCTCAGTTCCCAGCAGTCAGTAGTAGTGCAATACGCAAACTAGACATTTACCGGACTGTTTATAAAATTCGTAGGTATTTCTGAAAATGTTCCGAAATTACTTCTAGCCGAATTTCTAATTATCGGGATATACGAGTATGTCTAGAATTACCGTAGCCAGGCAGGAAGGTGTATCAGAAGTGCGCAGTGGAAGATGTAATACATCTACCTGACCACGATAGACAATGATCCAGACACAATGCACTGCGTTGCACAGTGATGAATTGAAATCAATCAATATCAATATTATATTTCACTTTCCCGATATCTTTGCTGATGTCAGGCTTGAGCTAAATTAGACAAGTATATTGGCCAAAATAAATGAATGAAGTATCTTATACTTAGCTATTAAGCTGCAAACGCGACGTTTTCAGGACACGTTGGCACGTGGACGTCGATACCGGATTCACAATATTCACAAATGTCAATCAATAGTTCACAATGTTTATCACGATTTACCGTTGCCAGCACTAGATCAGGGGGCATTCAAGACGGTTTACTCAATTTAATTCAATTCGCGTTAATTCAAAAGGCGATATTTTACGTACGAGACGACAACGTGGTAATTTTTCAAGGCAAGAACGAAAAGTGACAGTTCAGTGTGACCATTGTCAGAAATTTTCAATAGACTAAACAAAATGTTACTTAATCGATATAATCGATTTGACTTATAATAAAAACTAATTCTATTTCAAACATCCACCCGCCCCGGACCGGCTTACCGGTCCGCTAATCGGTTGGTAGACGTGACAATGTTGCAACCGCTCTCCTCAGAATCGAACCGTCCACCAAGACCTCAGCAAATCGGGGAACTCCATCAGCCTCAGTTACCAAATGAAGGATGCGCCCCCTGCGCCATCTGAGTGGCGGAAGGTTAGCCTCTTTGATCAAAACGAGGTCACGAATCTTGGGCGGATCGGTCTTGTCGGTCCACATTACGCGTTGCTGGAGTATGTGCAAATATTCCAAATTCCAGCGTTTCCAAAAGCTCTGAGTAATCTGGCGTACCAATTCAAAGCGCGAGAGACGACCAGGTCTCGTATCAGTATAGGGGTACTCAGGCAAGGCGACCAGTGGGCGACCAATCAAAAAATGGCCTGGCGTAAGGGCCTCCAAATCATTCGGATCTGAGGAGATCGGGCACAATGGCCGAGAGTTCAAAACGGCCTCAATCTTACAAAACACAGTTGCGAGTTCCTCAAATGTAAGGACAGACTCACCGATTGTCCTGCGCAAGTGTGTTTTGGCCGATTTTACGGCGGCCTCAAATATTTCACCCCAGTGTGGACAATTTGGTGGGGAAAACAACCAATTTATCCCACATCGGGCAAGCCTATCACCTACATCAGCCTTGTTGGTTTCAAGGAAATTAACAATATCATTCAAATAATTATAGGTGCCCTTGAAGTTAGTGCCGCAGTCAGAACGGATCAAGGAAGACAGCCCTCTGCGGGATACAAATCTGTCAAATGTGGCTACAAACGCCTCGGTCGTAAGCGAGGAGACCAGTTCTAAGTGTACGGCCTTTGTGGAGAGACAAACAAAAACGCACAAGTAGGCCTTGACAGTCTTGCTGTTTCGAAGTGTCGACGTTTTTACCAAAAAGGGACCAGCGAAGTCCGTGCCAACACCGTCAAACGTCCTGCTTTCAGTTACGCGATCTGTCGGTAAGTCCCCCATCAAGGGCTGCATGGTAGAAGCCTTGAGCTTATAGCAAGGGATGCAGCGAAAGATTACACTCCGAATAATTCTTCGGGCAGACAAGATCCAAAATTCGCGTTGCAAAATGGCCAAGAGCGCATTACAACCAGCATGCGAATTTTTAAGGTGACGGTCAGTTACCAACAAGCGTACCAAATGACCGTCCTTAGGTAACAAAAGGGGGTGACGTGCTCCGTAAGGGAGGTTGGCGTTCTTGAGACGCCCTCCAACGCGCAAGAGACCCGTATCGTCCAAAAAGGGGTTCAATTTAGATATTGCTCCCGACAATTTCGATTTCCCTGACTTAAGGATAGCAATCTCCTTCTCAAAATGCGCCAATTGCACAGAACGAACCCAAAAGGTGAGGGACTCCTGTCGTTCCTGTGGTGAGAGAAACGGTGTCAGACGTTTCTGTTGTGGGTGCCTAAAATTAAAAACAAAACGCTTTATCCAAGCAGTAACACCTAACAACTTGTCGAGGGAGCTGTAACGATTCAACAGGAAATCGGGGTCGAAGGCGCATTCTACCTTCTCAAGAGCGAGTGTTCGTAGACCCGGCAAATTAGAAGTATTCAAAACTGGCGTTCGAGGCCAATCAATTTCTGGTCAACTCAACCATTCCGGACCCCACCACAGCGAATGACCTATCAAACTAGGCGTCAAGCATCCGCGCGAGGCACAATCAGCGGGGTTGAGCTCACCTGGCACGTGTCTCCAAACAAGTTTGACTTCGGATTACTGGATTTGGGAAACGCGATTAGCGACAAATACCTCCAAGGTGAGGACAGAAGCCTTCAACCAACAAAGAACAATTTGGCTGTCTGTTCAGGCGTAGGTCCCATTAATACAAATTGTTTTACCCAAAGTGTTAGACACGTGATTCAATAAGCGTACAAGTAGGGATGCTCCCGAGAGCTCCAATTTAGGGATGATCAGAGATGTCCGAAGGGGTGCAACCTTGCTTTTCGCCATGATCAGGGAAACCCACACCTGACCTGAGGCACTAACTGTGTGCAAGTACACCACGGCCGCGTGACCACGTTCCGAGGCATCACAAAACCCGTGAAGGGTGGCCTTGTACTTCCCGGGAGGAAGGATGGGACGAGGCAAGGAGATCTCATTGACGGCAGGAAGTGAGGATACAAAAGCGGTCCATTCCTCAACAAGAGTGCCGTGTAGAGGTTCGTCCCAAGTCAATCCTGCTGTCCAAAGCTTTTGCAAGAAGCATTTTGCCCAAAATATGATAGGACAAATCCAACCGTTCGGATCAAAGGTTCTGGCGACAGTAGACAACACGAGACGTTTAGTCCAAGAACAAGGCAGTTTCAAGTCTACGTTAAACGTGAAGATGTCTTGGACTGGTCTGTACTGAACGCCGAAAACAGCCATCATGGCGGGGTTGTCAACAATCTCAAATAGATGTGGATCTTGATGATGATCCTCTGGCAAGCCTTCCAAAAGCGCTGGTGAGTTGGCAATCCATTTACGCAACTCATAACCAGCGGAGGCCAAAATACCTATCAATTCGTCCCGCAGGAGGATCGCCTCGTCCGCTGTGGAGGCGCCCGAGCAAACGTCATCGACGTAAATATCATCTTTCAAGATGGCGGAGGCTCGTGGGAAACGTAAGCCTTCGCGGTCTGTGAGCTCAGAAAGAGAACGTATTGCCAAGTAGGGGCTTGACCTTAACCCGTACGTATTAGTATTGAGCTCGTAGACGAACATGGGATCACGAGGAAACTCTCTCCAAAGGATCAGCTGGAAGCGACGGTCATCAGGGTGGATAATAGTCTGCCTGAACATCATTTTTATGTCGGCCACAAAGACAACCTGATGTCGTCGGAAGCTGGTGATGACGTCACAAAGGTCCTTGACCAACTTGGGACCAGAATGCAAGCACTGGTTCAAGGATACGCCTGTTGAAGTCTGCGCAGAACCATCAAATACGGTGCGCAGCTTGCCAGTCGATGGCTTCAATACCGCATGATGCGGGAGAAAGTAGTGCTCCACCGAACGCCAATCCAAATTTGACACTGACATGTGTCCCAATTGTTCATATTCTCTCATGAACTCAATGTACTTCTGTCTGAGCTCCGGATCACGACCCATGCGGCGCTCCATAGCCAACAATCTCTTTTCGGCTAAAGGTCGTGACTCACCAAGCGGAAGCCGAACAGACAGAAAGGGTAGCCTCGTAATAATCCGACCAGAACGGAGTCGACCAGTGTTGTTCTGGAAGAACAGCTCGCACTCCTCATGTTCTGGATTCAAACGGGCAACTTGAGGGGCTCCTCTACCTCCCAAAACCTCTGAACTGCATCAGAGAGAGCAGAGCCTACAGCCAACAAATTATCAAGTTCGGGTGGAGGGGGGTCCCTAGGTACAGGTCCCATCAAAGCAAATCCAAATATGGTCGGGATGGCAGTCAAACCATTTGGCACCAAGACCCGTTGCCCACCACTCAAAATTCCACCGAGGACATCAGAGCCAATCAACAAATCGATTTGTCCCGGTGTGTCAAATTTGGGGTCTGCCAGTTCCAATCCCGATGTCAAATTCACCACAGCAGGTAGCTGTTTCTGTGGATGCATACCCAAAATATTCTTCAGCACAATAGCCGAGGTTTTAATCCTCGGGTGTGGAGATTCAACAGTGCCAAACAAAACCTTAACTTGCCCTTCAACATTAGAGGCTACGTCACCTATGCCCCGTATACAATTGGGAAAAGAGCCCATATTTAATTTAACCTGCCCTACCAAATAAGTGGAAACAATGCAACCTTGTGAACCTGTGTCCAATATAGCACGAACAACAACAGAGGTCCCCGTGGGTCCCCAGACCCTAACAGCAACCGTTGGTAGGATAACGGTCTCAATGGGGGAGCTTGGGGTTATAGGGCAGGGTTCAATGACCTATTGTTGCCTGGGCGGCGACCGTTGGCCAGGACCAGGCAAGTCAAAAGGAGGGTGCGGCTTGAAGTCCTCAAAGGCGCGATGACTCGATCCGCGCGCCATCTGTGGGGGGTCATAATGACGCACCCGCCCAAAACGAGGTGGGCGCGAGTCAAGGCGGGGACGCTCCGCCAAAGGAGGGGAATACCTGGGGCAGCAGTCATGGTGCTGGTGACGCTGAACAAAACATTCAGGTGCGCGAGAGAGAGTAGGCGTGCGCACGCTACGGTTCTCCAAGCGGGGCGAGTGGCGATCAATTGAGCGAGGCGACTCTCGGCTACGCGCCGGTGGGCCTCGGCTACCACCTTCAAAACACCCACCCGTGCGCGGCGTCGGCTGGTTGGACAAGCGGCCAACCTCTCTGGCATTCATACAGAGAATGTCCAAATGCTGTCCTCCACAGTGAGGACAGGGGCGAGAGTTTGGGCAGTCTCGCTGGTAGTGGGACCCTAAACAAGAGAAGCAAAGGCGGCGGGCATTCGCGATGCGCCTACGAGAGGCGACATGTAGGTCCAAGAATGCCCTACAACTGGCCCTTCTGTGCCCCGTGACCTTGCAGTAGGAGCACTCCGCTGGGCTCTGCGTGACCGCAAAGCGAGGAGGGCGCCGGTCAACATTGGCTCGGGTGTGACCGCGAGCCTGCTCCTTGACCTTGGGCGGCTGCGTCTTAGCCGGCGTGTCACCACCGCAGTTGTCCAAGACCCGGCACTCATCCTCCAGGAACCTCTCCAGGTCAGCAAAGGGGGGCAGATGGGTCGCGCTATCCCCACCAAAGCGCTGTTCAAAACGTGACCTCAGGTCGGCAGGCAGCTTCTTCAGCACAATGTGCACCAATAGATAGGACGATTGGTCCACGGGCAGGTCAAGGCACTTAAGTGCGTTGATGGCCACCAAAAGCGGGTTCAAAAGTTGGGTGCGCAACCCAGAGACCCGGGTGAGCGTCGGCAAACCCAAAATCTGCTCGATGTGCGTGTCGGCGAGGCCACGCTTATTATGGTACCTACGGGTGATTAGGTCCCGAGCCGTCTGGTACGCCTCGTCAGACACGGGCAGATGCTGGATGAGGCCCTTAGCCTCCCCATCCAGAACCGACATTAAATATGCCAATTTTTGTGCTGGCCGAAGGTCAGCCCTGTCATTGACCAGGCTGTCGAATAAATTAATGAAGCCCAGGTAGCTTCATAGGCAGCCATCAAAATGGGGTAGGTCCAAAGTAGGGAGCCTACTCACCAGCCCCGGTGCTGACCTAGGAAGCTCCTGCTTCAGGCCGGGTTGCCCTTCCCTATCGGCAACTAGTTGTCTCGCAGTATTGGAGACAGCATCATACAGGTCTAAGACCTGGGCATAGTCTTCGCTAACCTTATTTTGCTGGTCAGCAGTGAAATCAGTGACTGACACTTCGAGACAGCAAGCGCTGAAAGTACGGAACTGCTGTTCCACACTTGCCAGGCGATCATCGATCCGCTCGTACCTTTGAAGTAAGGCCTGCTTGCGATCAGGCCGGTTCACTAAAGCACTGGCCGAGGCAAACCAGCGCAAATCTGATGCAATAGCACCAGCAGCCGCACGCAAGTCCTTGATAGCTGACATAATCAAAATTCAAAAGAGCCCGGAGAAGCGTTAAATAATATTAACAATCAAAACTTAATTTTTCTCAATTCTTTGAAACCAACAAAGTATTAGCCTGTTTACTGCAAGTGCAGGCAAGTGGCAGGTATCTACTGTCCAACAAAATTAATAGTTTCAATATATTGAAACAAACACAAAAGTTATCAAAAGTTGTAACTTATAACAAATTAAAAGTTGAACTTTAAATTAATTAATGAATTATTTGCAACAGACAGACTGGCTGTGTTATTTGAGATATACAATAGTAAGTAAGCACAGAATATGTGTTACCTAGCAATATTATCTATATTATAACAAAACAAAGTTTATTAATGTGACCCGCCCAAGTGGCAAGGTCAAGTTGGTTGTTATAATGTTTATGAACATATGCAATAAACTAAATTTACTAAATTTATTGGCATTATACAGCTGTTATGTATCCAAACAAACTGACTTATTAATGCAACAACAAATTTAAGTTAGATTTTTCAACAATACAAATCAACAATTACTGATTGAGGTTATGTGTGACAATGTGTTTCAAATTATCTAGGTCAACTTATACAATTAAATATTATGTATTTTAGACAATAACTGACCTGACAAACACTACAATACTGTCTACAAGGTGAGATATATAGCTCATATACAAGTTTACAATATAGGCACAGTTAACCACGCTCTTGCTATCAAAAATTATGTCTAGAATTACCGTAGCCAGGCAGGAAAGTGTATCAGAAGTGCGCAGTGGAAGATGTAATACATCTACCTGACCACGATAGACAATGATCCAGACACAATGCACTGCGTTGCACAGTGATGAATTAAAATCAATCAATATCAATATTATATTTCACTTACCCGATATCTTTGCTGATGTCAGGCTTGAGCTAAATTAGACACATTCATACAAGTATATTGGCCAAAATAAATGAATGAAGTATCTTATACTTAGCTATTAAGATGCAAACGCGACGTTTTCAGGACACGTTGGCACGTGGACGTCGATACCGGATTTACAATTTTCACAAATGTCAATCAATAGTTCACAATGTCTTTTATCACAATTTACCGTTGCCAGCACTAGATCAGGCGGCATTCAAGACGGTTTACTCAATTTAATTCAATTCGCGTTAATTCAAAAGGCGATATTTTACGTAAGAGACGACAACGTGGTAATTTTTCAAGGCAAGAACGAAAAGTGACAGTTCAGTGTGACCATTGTCAGAAATTTTCAATAGACTAAACAAAATGTTACTTAATCGATATAATCGATTTGACTTATAATAAAAACTAATTCTATTTCAAACAGAGTATATGCAAAAGTGCCAGTCAAGTGTATTAAACCTATCTTTAAATTGATATTAGAATTTATCCACATCGCATCAAAAATGTATGTAATTAAACGTAGTATTTTGAGCGATGAATGAATGTTGAGGAAGCACGTGAGGTTTGTAAGGATAGATGCAAGTGGCGTTCCGTTGTCTCTGCCTACCCCGACGGGAAAAAGGCGTGAGTATATGTATGTATGCATTTTGAGCGAGTGGATTGCCGTTTGCTGGACTCATTTTCAGAATCTTTGTTGTTAAAATAGCATTTAATCATTTCAGGCATCTTACTCGGCACTTGATCCTTGGAACCTATATCTAAGTATAAGCAACAATGTAACTTACGAATAGACGATGAAAGTAATTTATTTAATATTGCTTTTTATTTAACTAACGTATATTTTCGTGTCAATTATTATATTAATTTATGTACATACACCCCTTTTTTTTTTTTTTTTACGAGGTGGAAAATCCCTTCGGATCTCCGACTCTTGGGGGAAATAAGAGCCGGAGTACGTGGTGTTTCCACTAAAAACCACCTCGACTTCCGCCATGTACCCGTGTGTCGGAGGGTGGGGCATCACCAAAGCACTCGTCGCCACCCTCCGACGGGTATTGGCCCGCCAGATGGTCAGGCGGGCCCCGAACAAAACCCCCTTGGCGACGGATTAAGGTGTTGGACTCCGCCGCCAAAACACCCAGCGGCCGCAGAGGATAGGGAGGACGGCAACGCAACACCGCATCTCCTCTTCCTCTGCGGCCCCACCGCGACGCATCGAATGGTGCGCCCCCATTTGGTCGCGGGAGATAGGGCGCGCGGCAACGCAACACCGACACGCCTCTCCTCCCGCGACCGCACCCGACTGCGAGGGACAGACAGAACTGTCCCCCGCACCCGCATCATTGGACGCATCCTTCGCAGGCCCCTCCAAGCCCACGCGGAGCGTCCCCTCCTGGATCCCTCTTAGCTTCACCGCGGGTGACCAATCCACGGTTACTGAGCCCCCCCCACCACGACAAGCTGGAGATCCCACGGGGGGGATGTACATACACCCCTAAAATTATATTTAATATAATAAATAATATTAATTCATGTTTCAAATATCGCTGAGAGTACGCGAAACGCTATAAAGATACGTTGTATATTGTACAGAATAAATCGAAATGTCTCAATGTCATTAATAAAACGATTACGATAATGTGATTGGATTTCTTTTAAACCCCGTAGAACACCACTGACATAGGTTTTTTATAGAAAACAAGATTTCCCAAGATGTTTTCCTAACGAAACCACCGTTACTCTGAATGAACAAAAAATAACACGGTTATGATGGTTACTCGTCTCTGTCCGTGTGGTGACGGATTAAGAATACGGAATGTCACCATTCCATATCATCCCATGGATTTTATTTATTTATTTATTTACACTTTTTTGTACACAATGAAAAATATTATTAGAGACATTATATCGAGGTAAAGTACAAAGGGCGGCCTTATCGCTGAAAGCGATTTCTACCAGGCAACTTTTGGATGGAGATATTATTGGTCGGAGAAAAACGGTAGTTGCATGTGTACCAATAAACAAACTATATCATTTATATACATACTTAATACATACATACATATATACTCATACAAACATACATATATACATACATACATGCATACATACATACATACATATCGATAAGGAGTTACATAATATTTAATACATACATGTATTTTATATAACGAGAAAAAGTTACAGTGATAGGTAGTGAACCTTTACTAAAGCTTTGAATTTAGCTATCGTCTGAGCCTGTCTTATATGTAATGGTAGCGCATTCCATAGGCGAACAGCGGTTACACAAAATGATTTGTCATACAATGCTGTGGAATGTACCGGCATTTTCAGTTTCAAATTTTCTGATGATCTCAAATAACGGTTATGCGTATCATGAAGGAACTAGAATCGTCCTTTAAGATAGGAAGGTGTTGAAGGGTTCAACAATATGTTATACAGCAAAGAAAGAATATGAGCATTCCGGCGATGTCGTATAGGTAACCACTTGAGCTGTGTTCGAAATTGTGAAACATGATCATATTTGCGTAATCCAAATATGAATCGTATACAGAGATTTTGAAGGCGCTCAAGTTTATCTAGTTGGTTTTCGGCGAGGTCTGAATAGCTGACATCTGCATAATCGATAATGGGCAAAAGGAGAGAGTTTGCTAGCGCAATTTTGGTGGCAGTAGGAAGAAAATTCCTAAGCCTTCTCAGTGAACCTGCTGAAGCAAATAACTTACGACTCACTTCTTGGATCTGCGATCGCCAATTGAGATTAGAGTCCATAATGAGACCCAAGTTCTTAACTTTGTCTTGTATGGGAATTACGGTGCCGTCGAAAATGATGCGAGGGAGCTGAGACCAGTCAATTTTTGATGTCATTCTTGAAGTACCAAAAATAATGGCCTGAGTTTTTGACGGATTAACTTTTAGTCCAAATGATTTGCTCCAGCTGCTAATCAGTTCCAGATCACTATTAATGGTACTTAAAGAAAGTGACATATCTGCTAGTGACGACTGTGTATAAATTTGAAGATCATCTGCATAAAGGTGATAGGAACAGTGAAAATTATTTGATATAGAATTTATGAAAATTGCGAAGAGTAAAGGAGATAGCACGCCACCCTGGGGCACACCAACAGTTGTGTTACACCAAGAAGAAACTGAGTTCTCAATGCGTATACGCTGTCGGCGGCCACACAGGTAAGTACGAAACCAATCAATCACCGTAGGAGATATGTTAAGAGAGCAAAGTCGACTGAGTAGAATATCAAAATCGACTGTATTGAAGGCGTTGCTAAAATCTAGTAGTGCGAGAATTGTGAGCTTTCCGCCTTCCATGCCAACCCTGATGTCATCCGTAATATTGACCAGGGAAGTGACGGTACTGTGGCCCGAACGGAAACCGGACTGAAATGGATTAAGGAGACAATTTTTGCAGAGGAAAGAGTTTATTTGGTTATAAACGAGGCGTTCAAAGACTTTTGAAAGGAATGGCAGGATGGAAATGGGCCGATAGTCAGAGAAGGATGAAGGATGAGAGGTTTTTGGAATTGGTGTTATAAGGGCGTCCTTCCACATGGATGGGAATACACCATTACACAGAGAGTAATTGAGGATGAGGATGATGATGATGATGAGGATGGATGTCGTAAGAGCCGGCAGAGGGAGCATATTATGCAGAGAACAACACTGTAAAAGAAGGAAAACTCACTTATAATAACTAATAATCTACCTTGAGGTCAAGATCAGATAAAACATGTTTCCTATTTAAAGTTGCACATTTATTATTAACAGTGTATTGATATTTTTTTGATATTAAAATATTAGGTTAGAAATGCAATGGAAAACTCAGTAATGACTTACTTTGTAGTTTTGCATGATATTTTAGTCTACGTTGCATTTCGAACTAGGGACAAAACGTAAATATAAAATCATTAATCAATTTACTAACTTATAATTTGGCGTTCATAAGCGTCACATTGTGTTACATTTGTTTGAATGATTTTTGACTTCTAGTCTTCAATCCAATGACTCGAAGCAAAGCGAAGAAAACATATGATTTACTATAATCGTCAACCCTATCGACACAAAACTCTAGAAGATCTCAATTGTTAATAATATTCGAGACTTATCTAGCTTACTTAAAAATCTATATAATTAGACCCAAAAATGTAATAAAATTTTCATCGGATTGATCTGTCAAGAAAACATTCCCTTACAACATTCAAAATGGCGGGCGGTACAAAAGCATAGTTAAAACCAGGTGGTAAGTAGCTCTCATACCCTAAGTCTAGTGGCTTTGATTTTTAAAGAGTCAGCAGCATGGCAAAGCAGGAGTAGATGGAAAACTAACATGCTATCAAGGCTTTCAAGGGCTTCATTTAGAAAAACGAGATGCAAAGGTAAGTTACTCAATCCAATATTCTCAGACATTAATGTCTGAACTATCACAACTCGATCAAAAAAAAAATTCTAGATGCAAACGTGACCTGCAAACATACATAATATAATTCTAGTTATGTACATACATAAAATTATTGTAAAACATGATCACACCTTCGGTTACATATTAGGTAGTAAAGTTTTAACGTACAAAACAGCATCAGCACTTTGTGTTGTAATAGATAAGTTAAGTAGAGTGGCTCTAATTTGTTACATTGTCTGAGTGCATATGGAAGTGCTTTTACAGTTAAGTATACAGAAAATACTAGACATAACAATTATAAACTTGCTTCTTTTTATTCTTATCAATTTTCATTTACATTTGTAGCTAGCGTGTGTATGTTGGAACGACTCATACGTTATCATCTGATACCACACTAACTTATAAGCATTCAATATATAAAATATTTCTAAATAAATACAGTTATGAAAGTGATGCAGAAAGAGGTTCAAGAATCTCAATACAAAGCATGACCCACGATCAAGAAATACATAAATACTATGTTATACCATACCTACATAAATGCATCCACACCGTAGTAAGATATCAGAATAAACATTCTATTTTGCTTGATTGTTACTAAAAGTTTTTGACTATTACCGTGTTTATAAATATTACTCAAATAAAAGTTGTTGCATATACCTTTATATATGATCATAAATTACATCCACAAACGGTATAATATATAATTATAATCAAATCATCACGAAAAGATTTGTCTGGATTGAGAATCGAACCCACGATTTCCGACGTAGCAATTTAGCTAACTAACAACTTAAGCTATCTGATAAATATAAATAAGCGCTGTCAAATGTTATGAAGTATTAATACCCAATGATTTGTGCCTGCGATATGAAAGCTGGACCTCACTCCTTCTTTCATTTTTTTTTCTTTTCCGTATGATTTGAATATGTGGTTAACTCTAGCGACAGCGTTTTCAAACCGCCCAAATGCGTGCCCTACGAAGCACGATATCGCTTTGATGTAAATGCCTCACGCGGTCACCCATCCAAGTGGCAATCAGCACTACTGACTGCAGAAACTTGATACATGGATTTACGAAACGGTTCTTCGGAGACACTCTTCTTACCTTGAAAATACAGGTTAGTGCATGCATTTCGTATAGTCAAAATTTACGGTAATAAGTCTACATACCTATACTACCATAAATTATTTTTTATGACAGCCACTAACTTAATATGTACATATATGCACTGATTGTTTGTAATTACATAAGGCCCTATGATCATTCCGAAAATAAACTTTTGCAATTCACACCGTACAAAAAAAGTCATAATTAAATTAATTTATAGTAAATGCTTTAAGATCAATGAAAAAAACTCCGATGATTGGTAAAATCATCTTTTCATCTTATCTTCAGGCAAATCTCACATATCTTCAGACCCATACCTATAATTCACGTAACAGGTCGTAAACCACCTTATCCTTAGTCACGGTAATATAATCTAACAGTATTGTAACTCGGCCGTCTTCGTGAGTTATATACCTACCAGACGCGCCGCATGCGAGCTGCGGCACGATAGCGGCTGCGGGTACTGTAGGCACAGTCCGCCCAGGCTAATGGGTACTCTGCTCGAGGCGCGTAGGTATAACTCGAGTTTCGTGCGTTTGTATGGAGTTACAATACTGTTAGATATTATTACCGTGCCTTAGTACTCACTATTATATATCTAGGTATGAAGGGCGCAAAGGTGATACATTAATAATGTAATATTCTCGGGTAACAACCACAGACAGCTGAACGCGTACATGCTAGATATATTCCTCTCGCGTGATATACAGACGATTTAGATTAAATAACATGAAAGTTAATGGTCAAACATCACGCGTGTAAAATGAATATGAGGATAATCAATTAATTAAATAAAATAAACTTGAGATTTATCGCGACCTGCAGGCACCGTATTCTGAACGAACTGTGAATTGATTTTAATGAATTCGCAATTGGTATTCTTCTACACTTAAAGTCATTATCGTCTCATTTGTCACACATGTAGATAGACGTTAACAAATAGTTACTTATACACTTTGTTCAATTTTTTATTCGTAAGACGAAATGTTAACTTATGAAAGGTTAGCACCAGTTTTACTGTTAACTTCTTAAACCTTAATTTAACACTTATATGGTAAAATGTATCTCCGAAATAACTGTTGAATAAACCAATTTCGATGGCTAAATTAATATATTTATCAATTGAAATAACGACTCTGATAATGATTCTTTGCAATGCATTTAAGTTAATTACTTAGTTGCGTGTAACGGCGGTATGCAATTAAATCAGCGAATCACTTCATAATTTCAAACGCTTTACAGAATTTACATTCATCATCATATCAGCCGAAAGACGTCCACTGTTAGACGTAGGCGACTCCCAAGGCTCTCCACATTGACCGATCTTGTGACACCCGTATCCATCCGCTGCTCGCAAGTCCAACAAAACTGTTCACTATATTTTGGCATATTCACAAGAAACATAACACAATAAAATTATTGATTCTTCATATTTGCGAAGACGGAACACCACTCGAGGCGTTAGCGCCTCGTCTTGAATTTTATATGAAATTATGTCGCTCGAATGACACCGCTGCAATATTTTTGAAGAGAATGGAATATTCTAGATACGCCTTGAGAAAATATTGTAACGTTTGATCAGGATGCTCATCTTACCCATTCAGCAAGCGATCATTTATAATTACTACGCACATACCTAGGAATAGTCATCATCTTACCCTTTGGGTATTGCTTCTGTTATATATACATTTTATCAAAACCTACATCTTTTTGCAAAGTTTTAGTAGTTGTGGTAAGCGCTTAAAGAGTCAAGTATATTGATTCAAGTATATTGGTATATGACCACGTTAAATTTTTTTGTAATTGGAATTAAATTAAGAACACAGTCAACTTTGAAATAATCTCATAACCAAACTACTTGACCAATAAGAAAACAAAGTCAGTTGAACAGTTTGAATAAATAATAGTAAGCAAGCATTTCTCTTTACCATCAATGATGGAGAAAAGCTAAGAAAAAAATATTAAAGATAAGGTAAGATAAATAAAGAAGGTTGAAATAAAGCTTTTTATTTCAATGTAAGATGAACAAGCCTCTTACCTCCATCCGCATACAATGTTGACAAACAGACAGCTTCTCATATAATTCAGCAAATATTTGTCCAGATAGGGATATAGGGATTCTGCTTTCTTAACGCAAAATGTGTGTATACTATTATTCCGTCTTGGGGCGAGTATTGCCGGTGAGGTTTACTGTGAAGATTACTTGATGCAATCGCAGTTTATATGATGGGTATAGGAAAGTGTGCTTGTTTATTTAGGTAGATATTACAGGCCAGTATTATGTTTGTTACTGGCAAGATAAACACTATATTGCGAAAGTTTTTTTCAACGTTTTATTTACAGGATAATTTTATTGAAACGCATGATTACATCGTGATGAACATTATTTTACAATTCCACAATTATTCAGTAATATAGTTAGTATACTAGTAGCTTCTACAGATAGTAAATTACCTGTTTAACAAGCGTTGATAATTAACCGATAAAAGTAACATCATCATGCGCACTTGGGCATGAAATGGTCGGCATGGTGTCCGCCAAGTGCAGGTTGGCGGACTTGACATGTATTTCGAAAACATTATGGAAAACTCAGACATACAGGTTTCCTCACAATGTTTTCCTTCACCGCTAAGCAGACCATAATTGATCAGTTAATACGCACCAAACTTCTAAACGTCATAGTTGTGCATCTTGGATTGAACCCTGAGACCCTATGGTCAGCAGTATGTCATGCTATCGCTACTTATGCTTAAAGTATAAATAGTGTAAAATTATATATTACAACGTTAAGAAACAAAAATATACATAATTTCTTGATAGGTCAATCTCCTGAATTGTAGATGACTTGTTTTCCTCAGAATTTTAAAATAGAGGTGAAAATTATTAAATATTTACAAGCGATATAATATTAAAGAGAAGTTGTTAGGCCCAAAGCATATAAATAAATATATAACGAAGAATAAGCAAACCGAGTTTATTCAGACGTTAGATCCAATCTCATTGAAAACTTTAACCCATTACAACTTTTAAAATACATCCACATTTCCTCAGTTAGGCTCTAGACTAGATTTTCAACATGTGAAAGTTGTGGTGATAGTTTCATGTATAACATCCAATTAGTCTTGCAAAGTAAGTATATATGTAACGTCCCTCGTTAAATTCTGCTTCCATCTTTCTCTAGTTACTTTATAGCCTTGACTATCTTATGAAGGAACTGTGAGACATATATGTAGAATTTATCTTTAATCTTCCTCATTATAGTGTCCAAAAGAAAGGATTGTTGATAATCGTTTTCAATTCATTCAACATCATTAAAGCGATGTCTCGGTTACGATACAAGGCCCTCGCCTTGGAGCCCGGGGCCCGCTAGACTCCATTAACCAGACCAATAGGTGTTGTTAGATTTGTTTTTAAATTCAGTATTGCTGACCAATGATTATGGCTAGCTTAATGTAGCCTGTTGTGTTAACAAATAAGTACGCATTATAATTCATGCCGTGATCGGCTGGTGTAAAACATTCCTCAACGTCGAGACAAATGTACGGTATTTCATCTTTCGTATCATTACACGTTTTTAGGTACATTAAAGACTGAGACCTACATATACGTTACTATGTGTGCTAGTCCTAAAAGTGTAAAAGCACTCAAAACACTACTGCATTTGGGAATCGATGCCGGAATCCGACAGTCGCTAACTTTCAAAAGAGCAAAATGTTGTCAAGAAGCAGTCCTATAAATAACGCAATATGTACTATACTAGACTTAATTAAGAACCTTGTGATTCTCTTTGAAGTACTTTTAGAACAGACTTTATATACAGAATTTCTTTTACATTTCAATATCATTCATTTTATTTAATTTAATAAGCATTTTCACAAGTATGTAGACACAATATTGAGGTTTCATTAAATATTTTGCTTGTAAGCACATCAAAGCTGATGTGGCCGTTGTTCGACTTTATTAATAACATTTTTATTAAAACATTTATGCCAAGAGTTTCTGCTACTGTGGATTTCTTCGTTTTCAATAAAATATGTATATTTTTGATGCTGCGTTATGAGAAAGCTAATTTGCTATATGAAGTTTTACATATCACTTGTGAGCATTTAATTAAACTGATTTATTTTAGGCCTTAAAAAATAACTGTAAATAGAAAGAACAAACCAAAAATTGCTAAATAAGTGTGTATAATTCTTACAATAAGCCTTTTTAATATATACAATACGAAAGATAAATTAAAATTAAATTAAGAAGGCGTCATGGAAGTCATCCGCATCGCAGTCAATCGGAAGCGTGCCCAGAAGACTGGCGGCATTGCCTCGTTGTATAGCAATGCTTATCTTTTGTGCTAAATACGTGCCAGCCCTCTGGTCACCCGAGGCGTCGATCATTCTCTTTGCGAGATCCCTAAAAAGGGATCTCGCACTTGGACCCCATGGCCACAAGGTTTCCACCCCAAACGGCTCAAACACATAATCTCCTACAAGATTTACGTATTTGCGCCGTTTGAGGGTCTCTGCTGAAGCAGCAGCAGCGCCCGCACAACCTGCTGTGCTGGAAAGATGGGATGGCGCAAGGGTATCGACACATGTCGCGTCCCATACCAAAGGCCTACCCAGCTTCCACGGCAGTAAAGACATCCCGTCCGGTCTCTTGCCATCGTCGCGTGCCAAGCCCTGAGGTTCAAGTTGGGCTGGAACGCCAGCGGTGACAAGAGCACGGCGCAGAATGTCGTTGAGGTTGGCGTGTCGTGAAATACGACCCGCGCTCCTGCTGCATGACAGACCATGGTGACCAAGGCTATCGACAGCCTCTCCGCAGTGACAGCGATGCGGAGAGACACATGACGCGCCTAAACGGAGGCAAGTAGCGAAGCGGAAGGTTGTATCGTCCAACATGGTACCTATATTGGACGATGGCAGTGCCTGAAGCCAGAGGCCCAATTCCCATTCTCCCACAGCCAACAGGCGAGCACGCTCCGCAGCGTTGGCCGATGTATTGAGGAGTTTTTCTCGTACCACGCTGCAAAGCGGCCCATCCCATTGCCTCTGGGAGAACAAGTTTCGGGGTAACTCAGTTCCTGGACAAGAATTTCTCCAAGCGTTCATGGCATCGGCCTTACACGGCACCTCAGAATCAACCAGTGTAGGTGCTAAGATTTTCCTGGTCAATTCTGCAGTGCTGTGGACCGATGACAAGAACGCTGGCAGGCTTACGTCAGAAATTTTGCGAACGCCGAGGCCGCCTAAGCGGCCGCAAAACAATTTTTTTTTTAGCTTTTTAAATTGCTTAATTATAAATACAAAACTGAATATTAAATCAAAATGCAGTCAACAATAAAAATTGCTGCAAAAATCAACTGTATTCTTCGCTTGCGATTCTCTTTTGACAGTACAGTCGTTATTCTAGTATGAGTATTGAACCATAGAAACATACAGTAACGAACAAAAAATTAAAAAGCTGCCAAGCAAAAAGTCAATAGAGAGAGAAAGTAAATTAATTTGGTATTCGTTACTCTTTTTGTTTTCCAGGCATTTTGTGAATTAATTCAATTAGGAGAAAACTAATCAGATGTACGTTATAAGCGAAACACGTATACCACATGTATGTTTCTTTCTCTTTCTATGAACGAAACATCTTTGCTTTCACACGCGCGTATAACTTGCCTGCTCTATTTATTTTTATATCTGTCGTATAAACTCCATCAATAAAAATTCAATTAAGTGCAACTTTTGTTGTGATTCAGGTCAGAATTCTTTCACTTTACGTAGTAAGTGGCCAGAAATTGATTTTGTCTCAGTTAAGACTGGTTCACGTGACCTTTCGTTTCTTAAGCGGATCTACAGAAAATATCACGAGAATTGTTTGATAGAGGATAGAGATGACTGATTTCGTTAACTCTTAACAGAATTAACAAAAGTAAAAAAAGTCAAAAATCATTTATTCATCTAGGTCACAAGGTGACGCTTATGATCGACAAATTTTAAAGTAAATTACTAATGCTTCTACATTTACATTTACTGCCTCGTTCGCAAAGCAACCACGAGAAAGAACGGGCAATAAAACTCGTGGCCACTCTTTTTAGTTGCCAGTGTTATGGTACATATTATTTTATTTTTGTAAGGAGCTGCAACTGTTTCACATTGTAATTAATTACTTGTAAATGGTAAGTAAGAACATACATAATACTTAAACAAATATGCAGTTACTAAATTAAGTGCTGTAGTAGTCTTCCAATGTGAATCTTGTGTAACAGGAACATCCACATAACATAAAACAATAATCATTTTATTTACTTGTGTTTTTCCTGACGATGGAATACATTAAATAGATAAATTTGGAACGTCTTTCCATGTATTTTACGCATGGTTCATGTATTTTAATATAGTCTTTTCCGTCTGAATCAGTTGAAATTTTGAAAAATCCTTTTTAATGCACACATAGCTTCCCTAAGAAACAAGCATGCTAAATTTCAGCTTCTTGCGCTTATTAGATTAGCTGTAGCTTGTCTGCCAGTCAGTCAATAACGCTAGAATTTCATATATAGATAACATGAATATTGAAAATATGATTTTAGGTAAGGTAAGAAATGCCATCAAATTCTTTAGGTTATTGGCTATGAGCCAACCTTTACCCTTTCAACTACATTTCGTGGTGTTGGTGTGACTTAATTGCCATTATCATGGGCCTTGGCATTTACCCGGAGCGTGTGGAATTTTGTTCGTCTGCTAAAATATTTAGCACTCATAAACCAGTCAATGATTTTAGTTGAGTAATTTCTACTGGTATAATAAAATATATGATTTGTGTAGCTTATATATAACAGTGTTTAGCTATAAGAAATACGTGAAATTGGAAATAGAATTATAGTCACATAATTTGTTCTTCACCATTTTTATAAAAAAATCTAATAAGATACGTTCTTTAAAAACCTTGTACACTTGGCATGTTATCCAACGATAACCTAGTGAAGTGACTTGCAGACTGCTAAGAAAAGAAGTTCGGGTTCAAAACTACGACACGCACCCTTGGAAGATATTTGCGAATTAATTGTAACATCATTGAGAATTATCTTTCATGTCCTCGAATTGCATGACTGTAAGGTTCACCAGCACTTAGCTAGCATGGTGGCCTATGGTTTTACCATTCTCGTTGTGAGTATAGCCCGTGGGATACTTAAGATACGGGACAGATAAGAAGATGATGATGATATTTGAGATTGAGAGCCTTACTGATGAAATCAGAAGATTCAGCTTTGAAGAACTAAACCATTTTATGAAAAGTTTGCTTTAATTCAGGTTTAATTTAATTTACAAAAATCACACACATGCTCAGCAAAGTTCTTATACTTGAATTTTCAGAGTATTTATTCATGTACAACAAATCTTTGTTGTTGATAGACGTTTCAATTTACTTGTGGCTTGCTTCTAATGTGGTTTTGACTATCAAGAGGCATTCTTAGTGATCAAGTTCTCGCATTAAAACTTTATTGTTGTCTTCGTTTTCATGTTGATATATTATTTGCTGTTAAGAAATAAAGTGGCACTCAATTACGTTGGCATGTCAGTAAAGTGTTTTAAATCACAAGGAGATGCGATATACAATCAATTATAAATTTTTGAATCACATTTAAAGTTGATCTTGAATATTTAAATCTTATGCTAATATACAAAGCTGAAAAGTTTGTTTGATTGTTTGATTGGTTGAACGCTCGCGCGTTAGTATAAGATTTTAATATTCAAGATCTCAGGAAGTACTAGACCGATTGCAAAAATTCTTTCAGTGTTAGATAGCCCATTTAACGAGAAAGGCTATAGGATATAAAACATCATGCTATAAGCCACGGGAGCTGAGCAGTAGCCTTAAATAATGCGGCTGTAACTGCGAGATCATCTAGTACTTTGTAGAATCCAATATTGCAAGTACAGGATATAGTAAAAAAAAACAGGTTACAGTTTATGATATAATATACTCCTCGTATCCGTTTACTGGAGACTGCAAGTGAACAGCACGCACATAAATCAATCAAAGGTTTTGAATATTTCATTCTTAAATACGCACCTCATGAATGGTTGCACACATACGTTGATAATAATGAATTGAAAATGACAGACAGAGCGTATCTATTGCAAGCAGTGACAACTTTCGACATCAAGAGATAATATTAATTCGCTTAATTGCAATATAATAAATCAGTGAATATATCTTGAAGAAAGCGTGCCAAGAGATTGAAACGAAGCTTAGCTCTGGGTGCTTGTTTGCCTAAAACACTCCTCCACTGTTCCGATCCATTACTCAATTGACACAGTAATGAGAGAATTCTGTATCCCATCTATCAATAGCTGACATGAAATATGAATCCAATACTGTAATCTAAGGTGTTCATTAGGATGGCTAATCCTTGGGAGCTAGCTGACATGCTAGCTACCCGAACCACTTTTTAAAGTTTATTGATATTTTTCATAAATATTTTCAAAGGAACTTTCTGGAAGGGGAAAATGCTTTGGCAATATCTGTTTATAAGTAACTAGAGGACTCCAGCAGCTACGCCTGCACATTTTTTTAAATTCATCTGTTTTGACCGATCCCGTGGGTATTTCGAGAAATCCCTTCTTAGGGCACCCCCTACGGTCCCCAAGGAACATACATGCCAAATTTCAGCTTCCTGCGCCCAATAGATTTGGCTGTAGCTTGTCTGTCAGTCAGTCCGCAAGGATTTTATTATTAAGATTAGTTTACCAAAAATAGAATTTTAAACAAGTATGTTTTATTATGTATCTGCATTCATATAAAACAGCGTATTTATCTATATATATAACTATGCAAGGTCAATGCACTTTTTGAAATTGACAGAACTTGCATTTCTTTTATGTTTTCATAATGGGTAATTATTGCACGCATCAAATTAAATATTGTACCTATTTTTACTACTTTCAAACATCGATACCTAATAACAATATAGAAATATGATATTACCCAATAAATATTGAAACGTCGTCCTTTTCACAAATTAATATCTTTATGAGTCTGTTCATAAAAAATCTTCTTAATTATGATTTTTTTAAGGCAACAGAACATATCTGCAGTTTTCTGTTCCAGATATCACAGTGCTACTAAGAATAATAATAATAAATAGAGGTGCATAGGGTTCCCACCAAGGGGTGCATAGGGTTCCCACCAAGGGTGCATAGGGTTTCTACCAAGAACTTAGGGTCCCAAGCCAACCTCACCTGCAAGTGGTGCACCTGCCGATCAACGGACGAGGCTCTGGTAAACAAAATATCCCGATAAGCGGCAATAGGCTCGCCACCTATTACGTATGATCAAAACACTGGCGAAAAGTGAGCGTTTAATATGCCTCTGCCTACCCCTTCGGGGAAACAGGCGTGTGTCTATGTATGTATGTACTAAGAATAAACTCCCACAGCGAGAGACCTAATAACATTTACCACTGGCCATTAGAAGGAAAATTTAAGTGCTAAGCTAACTGAACTAGACCAAGAGACAGTCAAAGCAAAGACAATCAAATGAAAAGCTGTCCTAAAGAACTTAGAGATAGTCTGCCAAGTTTTTATACTGAATTATTCACGGTTCACTTATTAGTTTTTCCTCCGAGGGCAAAGATTTTTGGTGCGCGCTTAGTGACTAAACATTTATGGTTATATAACGATACAATTTAAATTAAACCATTGATAAATACTCGCTGGCTGTAGAATGATTTCAGTATCAATGTGTTGCTCGACTCAGGAAGTTTCATCCGCTCTTACAGAGTGCCGACGGAAAGTAGCAGCATCTTTTGCTACCGTGCCATTTCGTTCGGTCAGTGAGAGTGCTGGAGGCCCATACTAAAGGGCGGCGACGCACTTCCGATTCTTTCGTGACCAGGATTCCTGGAAATTAATCAAAACCTTAAATTACAATAATGAATGTAGTTTCTAGTACAGACAGACAAATTGTTAACTAAACAAAATGTTATCTTTTTTTTGTTATTGCAGCCTATATAAATGACTACATGCCGCCTGATCTTAAGTAGTCAGTGAATCCCATAGCAAAATTTCGTGTGGTAATCGAATCCCAACACTCGACCTCGTGCTAAATGGCGAGGCGACCACTTAGACTACTACGACATCGCATCTTTCTTATCCCACAGGAGTTTAGAAGTTACTTCCTAAAGCACGTTAATCTTTTACTGTATACAATTCTTGCCAAAATAATAAACTGCCAGAGCGTACAATATTTTCCAACTACCAAGCTCCAACTTTTCTTTTATCTGGGAAACTACGGCGACAATTTTAACTTTATGCTTAACCTGCAACCTGTATTTTCTTTACCTGTTTTATATAAAAACTAGTGTGTTGGGCATTAGGTTATTGCTACAAACTAGCAGGCGTTTACGTCCAGTCGTGTTCTTATCGTGTTTAAAATCTGTAAAAGGATAGTTAAAAGAATTTTAAATACTTATATTTGATATCATGGGCCCCTTTCCCAATTTTACAATGTGAGATTATTTAATGCTCAGATCAACAAAAAAAAATTTTTCACTTTAAAAACAATTCAAGTTTACAATTTCGTTTTTGTCATTTAACATATCGAGGCGATAATTTACTTCGACTTCGTATTTAAAATAAAAGAGATTTTTGAAATCCTTTTTTAAATACAGCGAGCTTTCTCGATGGACTTTTTTGAATAAAACTTATTTATTTATTTATTTAGGGGACAATAAACAGCTACAATATATGTCTAAACATTACAGCACTGCACAAAGAATAGTCAATATTGCAGCCCACTACATCGTCCGCAAATTCACTAAGGACAAATAATCAATACGTGCCACTAAAAAGCGTTACATTACTTGAATAATTGCATCATTAATATCATTATATACAAAGTAATGAAAGAAAATAATAATTATAGTAAAATATGTTAAAAAAAAGAGAAAATACATTGAAATTAATTCTAAATTAATTCACAATTACAATTACATATATTTAAGGGACTATAGATACTCTTAATTTTTAATTCATGAAAATTAATAATACTCAATAAAATTATAATTAACATTCAATTCAATATTTAACAATCATTTTATTATTATTACTATACAACAGAACTATAACAATTGTGGTCTAATACATTAATTACACTCTTTCTGAATTTAAGTTTGGAACATATAAAAATATCAATATCATTGAAGTTATCATTATAACACTCAACCATTCGACGCATGGGGCAACGCAGTCCAGAGTTAGTTCGACAAGTATTGAGAGCAAACAAGGTACCCGCTCGAACACTACGTTTGTGAACTGTACGAGGGACTGCATAACATAATTTCAAAAAACTCTCGATTACACCTATAGTGCATAGCTCGTAAGAACTTACTCTGAACCTTCTCGATCTGATCGATATACTTTTGATAGAACGGGCTCCATATAGAGACAGCATATTCGAGCTGTGATCGTACAAGCGTCTTATATAAGTAAAGGTAGGTGGTGGGTCGTTTGAAGTCAAGAGAAGATCTCATAATGAAGCCATACATTTTGAAAGCATTGTTAACGATTTTTTCTACATGCTCATTCAAAGATAGCTTGCTGTCAAATAATACACCCAGATCCCTGGTGAGAGAAATATTAGTCAATGCGGTATCGTGTAACTTATAATTGTACTTGACAATTGACTTATTTTTTGTGAAGTTCACGCAGTGACATTTTGAGATGCTAAGCTGTAATTTATTTACCAAAAAGTGATGGATATGCATGTAGAAGGACGAAAAGGGAGAGGACGGCCAAGGAAGAGATGGATGGACTGTGTGAGGATGGATATGAAAGAGAAAGGGGTAAGCGATTGGATGACTGGTGACAAAGAAGTATGGATGCGAAGGACATACTGCGCCGACCCCAAATAAATTGGGACCAGGGCAAGACAATGATGACCTCGTAAGCCTATCAAGGTCTCTTTGAAATGAAAAGCAATCCTCGACAGTTTGTATAGTTCTAAAAGCTTTGAGATCATCAGCATATAGAAGAAATTTGGTATGTTTGAAGCATTTATAAATATCATTAATGTATATATCGAACAACAATGGACCGATTATCGAACCTTGTGGTACACCAGAAGATACAATGACCGTGCCTGACTGGTAACCATTAACCACAACCTTTTGTGTTCTATTACTTATATAGGACGAGAACCAACGAAGCAGATTTCCGCGTATACCGTTAAATGCTATCTTATTCAATAGGATTTCATGATCGACCTTGTCAAAGGCCTTTTTGAAATCAGTGTAGACAGCATCTACTTGCAACTGTTTGTCTACGTTCTCGAAGAGAAAATTAGAGAATATCAGTAAAGGAGATGTACCATTTGGCCATACATTATGGGCCTGGCACGGCCAAACACAACACCATGTGTGTTTTGAAGATAAATGACTACTCTATTAACCTGTATAATTTCTTTTTAAATAACTTTTGGTGGAAATAAGATACGAGATATTTGAAATGGAAATTATTCCGCAACTAAATATACCTCAAAATTGAATTTTAACATAAATGTAATACCTAGATGTAAATAAAAATATGTCTTTGCGTCTTAAAGAACAAAAACTACATAAAGAGTGGCCAATAATAATTAATAATCACCTGTGTACTAGGGAACCTTGTACTATGTATACTCGTCCAAAAAAGCTAACCACAATCACAAACACCGCTGCATATTCTTAGCATGGGTAGAAGGTACTGATCATTATTATTGAATTTATATTCAATTACATTACATTAAAACCGTACGAAAACACTAATTAATCAGAGCAAAATATTTACGATACACAGTAGCAACACGAATGACATAACAGATAAAAAAAGTGTTGCAAATGGTTTGAAAAAATATTTCTACTATCGATTAAAAAACAAAACGATTTTTACCGATTAATAATTATGGAATGTATAATAAATTATATATTTCTTGATTCTTTTTACAAATATACTTATAAAGTAAATAAAATATATTGTTTTCTAATATAGTAATAAAAATATTATTTCCTTAAAACAATTTCTGCCTACCATACTTCATTTTATTTTTAATGCTGGCAACATAAGATATTCATACGCTATTACCATAGCTTATTCAAAATAATTAATCTTTAAAAACTAAATTCTTTCACCGATACTCTATCAAGAAACGAAAACGATGTAAAATTTTTAAAAATTATATGTTTAATTTCAACGATTCACAACTTTCTGGCCGGTACAGGCCGTATTTGGTCTTTCTCCTTTGATACCGTAGAGCGCCGTTGAACGAACCCATGCTGTTCGGGGATGATGGCATTGTGCAGGATTGGATATATTTCATTATGTACTAGTCTTTCAAAAAGCTTTGACAAGGTCGACAGAATTGATATTGGTCGATAGTTCTCGATGTTGTGTTTTGAACCCGCCTTGTGTACACGTTGGATATTTGCCCGCTTCCAGACCTCGGGAAAAACACCGTCGCCTAAACATTTATTGTAAATTATATGTAACGGCTTATAAATACTATGAGCAGTCAATTTAAAAAAGAGAGCTGGGTAGCCATCGGGGCCAGCACCTTTAGACGGGTCGAGTAGTTTCAACTCTTTGAGTATTTTACCCTCCTCTATAAATAAGTTGTCAATCAGAGTAACATTAGTGTCACAGTGTGTTGGCGGGGTCCATGCTGACAGTGTGGTAGACTTAGGCTCAAAAGCCGATAGAAAAAAATCTGAAAACATGTTGCAGATAGTTTCGGGAGCACTTGATTTTAAATTTTGATATTGCAGCAAGGATGGAATACCTGATTTCATCCTACGATTAGAGATGTATGTCCAGAAGTGTTTTACATAAGACGTTATATTATCTTCAACCGATTTAATATAAGTTATATAACTAGCTCTGCACGCACCCCTAAACTCAGCCCGATAATTAGAAAATTCATTATAATCTGTGATGTTTTTATACTTCTTCCACTTAATCCAGAGTCGTTGCTTCTTTTTGAAAATTTTTATAAGATTTGGTGGGAACCAAACGGGAAAGTGAAGATCTCGTGTTTTAACTAAAGGGGTGTTTGGATGGACAATATTATGCAACTTGTCATAAAACGTTTTAACTGCCTCCTCAGGCGAGCAGTGGCCTAATAGTTTCGCCCATTCGACTGAATCTATTTGCTCATTAATAATGTCATAGTTGGCTTTTCTGAAATTATACTTACTAATATGGTTTAGTTTAAGTGTTTGTTTAGATGGGTTAATGGGAATCGTTGCAACAAAAGGGGGATGATGGGGATCTACTGCTAGTAATGGGTCTGATGGACAGTCCACGGAGCTAATAGTATTAGATATAAACAAATCTAGGAGTTTACCGTTTTGGTTCAAAATATGGTTATATTGGCATGCATTTAGAGTTGACATAAGCTGCGATAATAGTGAACATTTAGGATGAGTTCCAGAACAAGCCATGCTGGTGGTGATATGTTGCAGATCGTTGGACTGGGAAACTTTCCATGTAATTTCTGGAAGGTTATAGTCGCCAGCTATGAAGACACTCGAGATATATGGTTCATTCAGCAAGTCCTGTAATGCGTCAAAGTGCAAAGAGTAAGCATCAAAATTAGCCCATGGTGGTACGTAAGCTGCACTAAGCACATGCATCTTGGAGCTGTTAGTTTTGTCTGGCAATCCAACCGTAAGATGCTCAATGCATGAATCACCCTGTAGGCGACTACCGTTACTGAGTAAGCAAGAGCGAAGTTCACGTAATACTGCAACCAGAACCCCGCCACCGTCACGTTTCTTGGTCATGTTACGATCACGATCACATCGATAGACGACGTATCGGGAATCCACAAACTCTGAATTAGCAATGTCAGATACAAGCCACGTCTCAGATAAAATTATTACATCATAGGAGAAAGATAAAATACTCAAAAATAAAGTGTGAAATTTAGTTCTCATACCCCTGCAATTCTGGTAGTATATTGTCATTGAACTACTATCCATTGTCCAAGTAAACTAACACAAGGCTATCCAAAACAATTAGTGTTGAGCTCATATGGTTCAGCAGCGCCACACAATGACCGAAGGCCAAGGCATGATCCTCCAGCGTAGCGAGAGTACCCATCATGATCGATAGAGTTGAAAAACATATTATCTCGAATACTACACGAACAATAACCATTACAAAAAACAAATACAAGATCAGAAGAGCATGTGACATAATAATATGGTCCAATGATAAGTCCCACTGTACAATAACAATAAGTTTCATATAAAAACTAATGATAAGAAATGAAAACACTAAGACTACTAAAGCATGCAATGTGAAACGAACATTATTATTTATATATAGGCAAACATTATTATTTATATGCATCTTTGAAAAATATAGTATAATTAAGATAATAATATACAGGCCGCAGCATAGAGCCTCTGTAAGGGAGAAGCAATCACTCGGCTTGGGAAGACTCACTTGTCTTAGCTTTAATTTTAGTGAGGTCATTATCTCCCCGTATTGCAAATGCACTAGCACCATCGCGCTCGCGTACAAGTATGGTGCCATTTCGAATCCATACGTATTTATAGTTATGGTTATTAGCGGCTTCCCGAGCTTTGCGAAATAACAGCTTCTTACTTAAAGTTATGTGCTCATTTATATAAATAGACATAGATGTGCCATTGATACCGACTTGATCACTCTTCAGGGAAGTGGCCGCGGAACGAGCTCAACAGATTGTCTCTTTGTAGTCGAGAGGAAAATTTCAGTACAACATTCTTTGGTCTTGTGGTTTGTTGGTGAGCGTGTGGTACTCTGTGCACTGTAACGATATCATTGAGCGAAATAGGCGACTTCAATACATTCCCAATAGCTTGAATGATAGCTGGTAGATTTTCATTACGTTTTTCAGGTAAACTGCTTATTTCTACATTACACTGTCGGGCTTGCTGTTCTAAAGTTTCGATCTTAGTCTCCAAGCTGCGCATTGTTGATTGTAGGCGTTCTGATACTGGTGTATCACTCAACTGGTCCACACGCTTTTTTAGAAGGTCCTGTTCAAAAGACTGGCTCTGGGATGCAGTCTGAAGAATGGTTACTTCGCCACGAAGATCGGAAACTTCCTTTTTTAGAGCGTTTTGTTCAGCACGCAGTGTCTTCACTTCTCTTTGAATTTCTACCAGGGACGACTTAATGTCATTCCGTATGTGGTTCATATCAGTTTTCATATCATTGCGCAATTGACTTAGCATTAACTGCAGATTTTTAGTGAAACTTGCAAAGTCTGCGCTGTTTGATAAGTTTTCGACGAGAGGGGGATTATTACACACATCAGTAGTATATGCGCTGAGGTGACTGTGGTCCATGTTGTCGCAGGACATATCCATGGTGTGGTCATCAGCCGGAGAAGCCCCGTAGCTACGAACCGGGGTATTTAAATTTGATCTTGTGCGTCTAGTTACATTATTACAGGAAGGACATTTCCATACAGCTTTTTGTTTACTAATAGATAAAAATTGACTTAATGTTAGATTAAGGCATTCGTAATGATATTTTCCACCACATGCGGAGCACTGTAGAATGTTGTTTCCCGCAGATAAAACGTCGTTGCAGCATTCCATTGTAATTTTCGAGTACAAAGTCAATCCGTCAATCAACAATTATTATTGACAAGATAATCCACAATCCAGATACCAGTACTGCCCTCTATACGGCTGCGTTGGAGTTAATGAGTTTTATCTATTAGTTTTAACTATGTATCTGTCAAAATACTAGAATCGCCCTCTGTATGGCATGACAGAAAATGGGGCCTAAGACAGTCAGTTGAACGTAGTAAGTTCACGCTAGTTTGTAGACGTATTAAGAGATATCACTACTTATGGATATATTTTAGTGGTCGTTAAAAGAACGATCACAGCCCTCTCAGCAGTTCTTACGTGTATTAACAGGTGGCGTTAATTACGAGATGATGAATGATGTTGCAGTTTTGAATGTTTCGTGAGATATTGAAAATAATTATATACTTCACTGTAACATATATTAAGCACAGTAAATGTACGTACGTTATTGTACTAAATACAGTAAAATAATCGTTTTAGTGTAGATCTAGTAAAAATTATTCAAAATTTTCTGCATTTTTAAAGAAGACAAAGACCAGACTAAAGACTTGACAATGTTCGTCTCCCACAAGATTCTAAATTATCTCGTTTTTAATTTAAATATAAATGTTCAAAATAATTCAAAATATAGAGAAGGCCGATATACGATTGAACGCACTTGAAATTGAGTGTCATAAAGACACCAAACTTTTAAATTATCACACTGAAATAAAAGAATCATCATAGAAAATGTTTATTGTTTTACGCATAGCATCATTCATCGTAGCATATAGAGCGTAGCGTACCTTAAGCACACAGATTTACTTGTAGCATTGTAATCACGTAGCAAGATAGTACGCGTAAGGTAGGCTAAACACACACCAGTTAACGCAGAAGTTCGGCATATTTATCCAGCTTGATTGAAAACATTATCTTAACAAAAGTATGCAACACTTTGTATTGAAGTTCTCAAATGGTTTTGTTTTATAATAAGTGTCAGTTGTTGTGGTATGTCGGACTTTTTGGTCATAAAGTATTAACTTTAATGTTAACACAAATTACAACAAATGTCAACACAAATGACAACAAATTTAATTCAGTATTTCCTACATGTGACAGCGTTTTATTAAATGATACCTAGTTTTATTTATTTATACCAAATGAATGAAGTCAAAACAAATTAAATTTGTGTAACAGGCAACAAAAATAACAGCTGCAGTGGCTAAATATAAGCATTATAATATTAGTAATTCATCAAGCTTATCAAGTTAGACTGCTACTGTGCAACCAGCCTAATCTAAGAATGTGTACATTCGTAGCGCGTCGACACGTGCCGTGTAGTTGCGACTACGTTTAGTATAAAGTACATATAAGACCGGCTCAGACGATAGCTAAATTCAAAGCTTTAGTAAAGGTTCACTACCTATCACTATAACTTTTTCTTGTTCTATAAAATACATGTATTAAATATTATGTAACTCATTATCGATATGTATGTATGTATGTATGTATGAGTATCTATGTATGTATTAAGTATGTATATAAATTATATAGTTTGTTTACTGGTACACATGCAACTACCGTTTTTCTCCTACCAATAACATCTCCATCCAAAGGTTGCCTGGTAGAAATAGCTTTCAGCGATTAGGCCACCCTTTGTACTTTACTTAGATATAATATTTTTCATTGTGTACAAAAAAGTGTAAATAAATAAATAAATAAAAAGTACAAACGCATATTTGCATGTCGCGCGCAAAGCTGTATTATGTTAATATTTTGAATAATTCGTGGAGAATCGATAATGGAAGTGTTTAGGAAGACCACGCTACATACTTTTAATACATTGGGTTCAGTTAAGTACTACCGTCTCGCAACAACCCAGTGAAAACGCAACAAGCAAAATATTTTTGGGGAAATTCCTGTTAATGTATTTCATTATAATTTTATTCAAGTTTCTCTAAAATTATTTAAAATATTCTAAATGTTAATGCAACAAAGCGACTTGCTTGTTCAAAGAAAGAACAATATTAAAAATGCTTGTGAATATTAATACTGATAACATGAGGACAACAAGCAAAGTATGGGTCTCATTTAACTCAATATCAAAAGGGCAGTATCTGAGGCTGCAATAGCTCCGTGGAGATACCAATAGACTGACATGGGATTCAAATTCATAGCGTGCACCACTGACTTTCAAGGTAGTAGAGCCTTGCTGATTTCAGCATGAATGGGCCGGCTCGACCGGGGAAGTACTACCCTCTCACAGAAAATCGACGTAAAGTAACAGTACCTTAACTGTTGCGTTTCGTTCGGTGAGTGAGAGTGCCGGAGGCCCTATCCCCTTTTCCTTTTCCCTCATCCTATCCCTTTTCCCAACCCCAGGGGGCGGCAATGCACTTGTGACTCTTGTGGTGTTGCTTGTGTCCATGGGCGGCGGTTATTGCTTACTATCAGGCGATCCGTCTGCTCGTTTGCCGCCTATCAACAAAAAAAAATACAAAAAAAAAACCTTTTCGAAGTAATTTACATTGTGCGTACCTTATTTTTTTTACTATCGCTTGGCCCTTGTCTTGCCAGAGCACTGTAAGACGTTGACCACGAAAATCTTCGATGGTCGTTATGGAGAAGCTGTCCCCTTGAATATACGATCTAGCTTAAGCAAAGTTAAAATTAAACAAGAATATTTTTTTAATATTAATATATCTAAGCATCTCGCACCACAATTTACCCTTTTTGTTCTACTAAAGTAAAATAGCCGTGTGGTTGATAGCCGTGTGGTTGACGGCATAGAATACAAGTGTCACCACCATCTTCCCGTGGGTGTCGTAAGAGGCAACTAAGGGATAACACGATGCAAATACCATTTTTGCGTAGAGACGGAAAACTCGACATCAAACCCTATACGACTGCCTCGTTGGTCTCGCGGCATAAATGTGCGCGTGGGATCGGGAGATCCCGGGTTCGATTCCTGGGTCGGGCAGTGTTATTGGGTTTTTCTGTCACGAAATTCTCAGTAGCAGCACGGAGTCAGGAAATGTGCCCGGTACGGCAATAGGCTCGCCCCTTATTACGTGGGACTAAAGTATATCTGGCGAAAAGTGGGTGTAGAAATACTCCTCTGCCTACCCCTTCGGGGATAAAAGGCGTGACGATATGTATGTATGTATGTATGTAAAGAAAAATACGAGGACGTGGTTACAAAAGGAGAACAGTTTTATGATTAATGTAAATCGTAGAGCATGCATTAAATCTCATTATTAATGCTGTTTCTGGCTTTGACGGATTGTCTGTCCAGATAATATATGAAAAATGTTCTTTACATTAAATATATTTTTTGGTTTTATAGTTACCGTAATAGCATTTGCTATTGTTATAAAAGAGCAGTTGAATATGATCAAAATATTGTAATACTACTACTCTACTAGCTTCAGCCCCCGACCGCGACCGCATGGAGGGCGTTATTGTAGAAAATGTGTATGTACTGGGCTGATGTATAAGCTGTATTACCGTCGTGTAATCTGTTTCTATGTACATACTGTATTACTGAATCAAAATATGTGAAAGAATAACAAACATCCATACGCCCATACATGTTCACAAACTTTAACGTGAATAACCGTAGTAAGATCGAGAATATTTTTAATAATAAACGTATTTTTACGGAGTCTCTGTAAGTCTGTAGTCTAGAAACTAATTTTATACATTAAAATATGTATATTTTATAGCTTTTTCGTGCACAAGAGTCGGGTATCGCGGTAAAAAGCCTATCTTACTCTCCCGTCAAGCTATGTTCACCCCCCAAAAAACAAAAACAAACCATAATATTTCTCTGTTGCGATTTGACAGAAACACTAACAAATACACGCATTTCACATTAGTAATATTTTTATGGATTATAACGCAGCGGTTCACGGTAGTTTAATATACTTCGACTTCGTTGTAAATAATTTTAGCTGCATTTAAACTGTGAAGATGCGAGAAACAAAATATTTAAGTAGAAGCGGAGTGAATCATAAAGGTATTATTAGCTCCCGCGAAACGAACCGATGTAAATTATTTAAGCTGCATTTAAACTGTGAAGATGCGAGAAAATGTTTAAGTAGAAGTTGAATGAGACATAATGGTCTTTAACGTCTAACTCTCGCAAACCGGTTTTAATAAACTCCTGAGAGTACTATGTTCTAGAGAAGTTTATTATACCCTAGCAACCGGCCTCAAGGCCTGGTGCTTTATTTAATAACTAGCAATTCAAACGTACCTCAACTACGCCATACTACCATACCACAATCTCACTAATTTGTATGACAATAAAATTATAAGAACAAACTACTTTATGCAGTCATAATCGACTGCCGTATGTGAAAACGTACCTAGGAGTCGAGTCGCAGTGATATCGCAGCTACGAAGTTAATAAACTACCACCTATACCTTGGTGTTAAGTTGGCCGCTGAAATAATATGATCAAGTAAGTAATCCTTTATCCTTTAAAAAAGGCGCCCAATCTGAGCTTAATTATTTCAACAACAGTTTGTGGATCACACAAAGTGGCCCTGTATTTAAACTGTCCTATTGCTGAGCACGGGCCTCTTTTCACTATGAAAAGGGTATAGGCCATAATCCTCCACGCTGGCCAAATACGGGTTGGTGAAAAAACTGCACATGTATTTCGAACATTATGGAGAACTCTCAGACGTGAAGGTTTCCTCACGATGTTTTCATTCACCATTTAGCAAGCGATAATTAAGAATTCAATACGTACATAACCTCGAAAAGTCCTTGGTGCGCGCGTAGTATTCGAACCCGAGACCATCTGCGTAGCAGTCCGTTGGTCTCTCCGCTAATCTATCGCTTCTAAAATATAATATTATAATAAAATATGTCACATTCATTTCATGCATAAATGTTTATTTTGGTTAAAATACAGAAATTGAAAAATAAGACACTATGATGACGTACAAACAGTTTTCCTCTACATTTTTAATCCGAAACCGCACCAACCACAGCTGTTGTAAAATCGGTATAAGTTTTGATTAACTTCACCGTATGAAAAATCGTGCATATCAGCCACCAAATAGCTGTAGACGAATTTTTTTCCAACGAATATTAAAACTACGAAAGATAAAGTCATCAATTGCGGGGTCATTGTCCGGCCAGCCGGTTCCAGTGATAACGACACCGGACACAAGCCGGACACCGCCCGGTTCACTGGCGGACTCGCTTCGGAAGGTTCGCTTACCGGACACCGAGACTATAATTCAAAAGACCCTTACACCCCTTGCGTATTGAAAATGAAAAGATTTTCGCCAAGTAATGATGTGTAGGCGGTATTGACCTTGGTAGCAAATCTTTTTGTGGAGTTGACAACGCCGTTTTGCTGTGTTGACGGTCAGTTCTTTGATAGATTTAATGATTAGGGTAAGGAGAAGGAACAGAATATGTGCAATGTATGATAGTTCTGTTAACGTTATAGACATAATTATAGTCTTCTATATTTTCATCGCTTTCCTTACTTTACTCAACGTAAGATCGTGGGAAAGGGGATGTTCTTCTGTCGCCAGAACACAAATTTATAGTGCGGTTAAAATGTGACCGAGTTCATCAGCAGCGATTTGAAAATAATATTTTTCGTTTCAGGCATAGGCAGCGATAGACTCGTTGGGAGACTGACAGACTGCCACGCAGAAGTTTTCGAGTCGGATTCGACAGCAAGAACAAATTACTTTACGAAGTTAATATAAAATTATTAATTATCGGTTGCTTAGAAATGAAAACGTTGATACTGTATGTCTGATTTAAAAAACATGTAAAGTCTGGCAACCCGCATTTGGCCAGCGTGGTGGAATATGGCTTTAGGTACCTTTTTCATAGTGAGAAGAGGCCCGTATCCAGCAGTAAGTCAGTTTAGGTAAAAATGGGCTGATGATGAATTAATAAAAAATGTAGAGGCTCCATTTACTGATGCCTAACTTTGGACAGACCAAGAAACTTAAATTAGTGTAGTATTAAGTAAGTGGCTCTTGAATGGAATTTTAAAAATATATTTTATCTTAAACTACAAAAATTACAGGTCCCGTGGCAATAATATTTTTTCGTTGTAAAACATGCAACACAGAAAATATTCTACGAACAGGTTTTGTTGTATCTTATTTTTCAAGAAGTCCATTAACACGCTCGCTAAGTAAAGCGATACTACCCTCAGGTGGCGAAAAATGTTTTACAAATTTAAAAGAAAAACAATGTTTGAGTTGTGTGAAATAAAGATCTATTCATGGTGTAAATAATTTATGACGTAGGTAATCTTTATCGTATGCACAGCCATACGTGTCCAAAAGGCACGTTTGGCTGTGCATAGAGGGACGTTAGAACATACGCTTATGTATGGTAGAGAAAGTTAGGTTTAGCAGAAGAGTCATGAAAGTAGAATTAATGCTGTAGAAACAAGAGCACTGAGAAGTATGTATGTCTGAAGTATGTGGTGTGATCAAGAGAAGGAAAATACGAAAGATTAAGAATACATGGTGGGACAAGGATGTGCAATCAGCAGTGTCAGACAAGAAGAAAGCTTGGTTAGATTGGTTGGCTGCGAGAGCAAATGAAAGAATGGGAAAAGCAACAGGTGAGGACATAGATGAAGCTAGAAAAGAGTTTGCTAGATCAAAAAGAATAGTGAAAGAGATGTTTAAAAAGAAGAAATAAGAAAAGAAAGATGAGTTTAAACATTAAGTTTTTCTGGAAATCCGTTCGCGCAGTTCGAGGAAGAACTCAATCCTCAGAATACACGTCGATCAGAGACATGAATGGTAAGATACTGAATGGGGAATCGTGCGTGCTGAAGAGATGGAAAGAGTTTGTTGAAGGTTTATTTGAAAGAACGTCGATAGAGACACCTGCAACTGAAATAAATGTTAATGATAGCAATGATGAAAGCGATATTGGCGTGGAGGAGATTATGAAGGCACTGGGAAGTATGAAATTAGGTAAGGCTGCAGGATATGCTAAGATTACAGTCGAAATGCTGAAGGCTGGACAGGGCATCATAGTAAGTCAGCTGCAGCGCTTGTTTAACTTGTGCTGGAGCACCAGCTGAGTACCTGATGACTGGGCCACAGCAGTAGTTATGCCTATTTATAAAGGTAAAGGCTCGCAACAACACTGCAAAAACTATAGAGGCATTAGCCTTCTCAGCATTGTTGGCAAATTGTATGCGAAGGTACTGATTGAAAGAGTTATGAAAGTAACCGACAAGAAAATATGGGATGTACAAGCGGGATTCCGAAAGGGTATGGGGTGTACGGATCAAGTCTTTTCCTTGCGATGCATAGCCGAGAAATTCTTGGCCAAAGTTCAAAAGGTCTATTGCGCGTTCGTGGATTTAGAAAAGGCTTACGATAAAGTTATGAGAAATGAAATATGGTCGGTACTGTCAATATATGGGGTGAACAGCAGCCTCATTCGAGCTCTGAAATCCCTTTATAAGGATTCTAGAGCTTGTGTGAGAATAAACGGGTCATATACTGACTGGTTTACCATCAACACAGGTGTTAAACAGGGATGTGTAGCGTCGCCGTGGCTGTTTAACCTGTTCATGGACAGTGGTTTGCAAGATCTTAAACATAGTGATTGTGGATTAAGGATGAGAGTTACCTGTCAAATGCCTCCTTTATGTTGATGATCATGTAATACTTGCGTTTTCAGAGGAGTTGCAGGAGATGGTAACAATCATGCATGATGCGTTAGAGAGGAAAGGAATGAAAGTGAATGTTAATAAAACGAAAGTATTGGTTTTTGAAAAGGAGGAATGTGTTACGGCTTGCAATATTGTGCGAGTGGAACAAGTGAATGAGTTTGTATAATATTTAGGTACGCTGTTTACAAAAGATGATATGAATGATGAAGATAATGAAAGAAGAGTAAATGTAGGTAATGAATGGAGCTCTTAAGGCATTTATGAACAGCTAAAACGTGTCCAAAAAGGCACGATAAGCTGTGCACAAAGGGGAGTTAGGACTTATGTACGGTAGTGAAAGTTGGGTGTGGCAGAGAAGACATGAAAGTAGAATAAATGCTGTAGAAATAGATAGAGCACTGAGAAGTATGTATGGTGTGTCTTTGAATGACAGAGTAAAGAATTGTGTGATAAGAGAGTGTTGTGGTGTAAAAGAAGATGTAGTGACAAGCATCGAAAAAGGAACGCTTAGGTGGTTTGTGGTTTGGGCACATTGAGAGGATGGATGACGAAAGACTGACCAAGCAGATATACAAGGCAAGTGTGATCGGGACAGCACGAAGGGGAAGACCAAGACGGACATTACTCAGTTATAAGTGCATTCGTAAGAAAGAAGGCTATTCGTGGTGGCTCTCTAATATATGTATGTAATAGTTTGAAATGTAAAGAACGTAAGGATATAGCTAAACTTTCTATCGAGCGCACTGCTGAGATTTCTTGTGTTGAGCTTGAACAACATATTATAGTGTGTGTGTATCGACCACCACAAAGTCGACGAGAGAAGACGACTTTACTCAGTTTGAAAGCATTATTGAGGATGTCTTAAAACACATAATTTCTAGTAGGAAGTCTATAATCGTATGCGGCGATTTTAATGTCAATTTGTTAGAAAAATAGGGGTGCATAGGGTTCCCACCAAGAACATAGGGTCCCAAGCCAACCTCACCTGCAAGTGGTGCACCTGCCGATCAACGGACGAGGCTCTGGCAAACAAAATGTCCCAATAAGCGGCAATAGGCTCGCCACCTATTACGTGGGATCAAAACACTGGCGAAAAGTGGGCGTTTAACATGCCTCTGCCTACCCCTTCGGGGAAACAGGCGTGAGTCTATGTATGTATGTATGTATGTTGTTAGAAAAATCACCAATTTGTACTAGGTTAGTTAGCTTATTTAGGTCATTTAATTTAAATGTTTTGTTCTCTGAACCAACTAGAATAACCTCACATTCGTCTACATGCTTAGATAATGTTTTTTGCAATTATTGTCTTTATTTAAGTAAGGCTGTTTTAACTGACTTGACATCGGATCACTGCGGGCAAAAGGTTTTAATTCCAACTAATACAACCCCTAAAGTACAAGAAATTACATGTAGGCCAATGACCTCCGCTCGCCTAAAACACTTTAGTAATGATGTTGCTGCCAAGATCGCCAGTATTGACTTAACCGTTGATGATCCTGATGAATTATATAAATGCTTATTTAAAATTGTTAATGATGAGTACAATAAAATTTTTAAACTGAAGACGTTTGCAAGGAGCATTAAAGTAAATTTTTGTGATTGGGCAACAGTAGGTATATACAAAAGTAGAGCTAGGTTGTATGATCTATATGGTATGAAGAAATACAATTTTAATCCTGAATTTATACAATATGTTAGAAATTATTCAAAGGTTTTTAAGAGGACATGTGCTTTAGCCAAATCCTTATATTTAAGCAATAAAATCAAAGAATCCAAGAACAAAATTAAAACTACTTGGAGCATTATTAACAATGAGACTGGTCGAGCTAAATTGGTAGATAACAATTATGAATTAAAATTTAATGGTGAAATTATTACTAGGAAAACTGATGTTGCTCAGACATTTAAAAATTTCTTCATAAACATACCAGTGAACACAACCAGCTGTCTAGATTCATGTCCAAACAAAGCAGAAATGTTGGTTAGGGGCAATGTAAATGAGTGTGATGTGATTTTTTAATTTTAAATATATTGACACCAATGACATACTGAAGGTATTCAAGACGCTCAATAATAAAAAATCTGTTGACTTATGGGGCATTTCTGTTAAACTTGTGCGACAAATCATTTCTAGCTTAGCTCCATATTTAGCTGCAATATTCAACAGATGCGTAGATACAGGAGTATTGCCTGATCTAATGAAACACAGTAAAGTAATACCATTATTCAATAAGGGATCAAAGAGCGACCCTAGTAATTTTCGGCCAATTTCTATCTTGCCTGCTATTAGTAAAATTTTTGAAAAGATTATTTTGCATCAACTAGAGAGCCACTTTCACACAAATAATTTATTTCACAGTGAACAGTATGGCTTTACTAAGGGTCGCTCCACCGTTGATGCCGGTGTAACTTTGTTAAAGCATATTTTCAATGCTTGGGAAAACTCGAAGGATGCCATTGGTGTTTTTTGTGACCTATCAAAGGCCTTTGACTGTGTGGAACATAATACGCTTTTACTTAAATTGAAACTTTATGGTATTAGAGATACCGCACTCAATCTTGTTGCCAGCTACCTTAGTGATAGAATTCAGTATGTAGATGTTAATGGGAGTAGGTCTCTAGGTTTGCCAGTAGGAATGGGCGTTCCACAGGGCTCTATTCTCGGTCCATTTCTTTTTTTAATATATATTAATGATTTGCCGTTCTTTGTACAAAATTTATGTGATATTGTTTTCTTTGCCGACGATACGTCACTAATTTTTAAAGTTAATCGTAATTTAAGTAACTTTGATACCGTCAATAACACTCTTGCACAAGTATTAGATTGGTTTTCGACAAATAATTTGGTACTCAACTCAAGCAAAACCAAATGTGTTAAATTCTCTTTGCCTAATGTCAAAAGTGTTCCTACTAATATAATTTTAAATGAGGAAACAATTGAACTAGTCGAATCAACCGTATTCTTAGGTGTAACTTTAGATTGTAAGCTTCAGTGGGGCGCCCAAATATCCTGTCTCGCAGTAAAACTTAGTTCTGCAGCGTTTGCAGTTAGAAAAGTTAGGGAATTCACAGATATAGATACTGCTAGACTAGTTTACTTTAGTTATTTTCACAGCGTAATGTCTTACGGAATAATGTTATGGGGTACAGCTGCTGATATACAGACTATTTTTGTCATTCAAAAAAGGGCCATATGTGCAATTTATAAGTTAGGTGCTAGAGATTCTTTACGTGATAAATTTAAAGAAGTAGACATATTGACAGTTGCATCGCAATATATATATGCTAACTTAATGTACATTAAGAAAAACTTAATTCTATACCGCAAAAATAGTGATTTGCACAACGTGAACACAAGGAATAAGCATAAACTGGTGGGAACTAACTACCGTCTACATAAAGTTCAGAACTCATTTGCGGGGATTGGTATACGATTTTTCAATTAATTGCCTCTTGAAATAATGAATTTACCCATGCACAAATACAAACGGACAATTAGGAACTTTCTTTTACAAAGGGGTTATTACACTATTAAGGAATTTTTAAATGATAAGACACCGTGGGGATAGGCTTAGGCTTGTTTAACTCACGATTATTTTATTTACATGTTAAGTGGAGGTGCCTCGTGAACACATGATTTTTGCAGGATTTGGATATTTTTATGATTTGTTGAATGTAGTTTAACATTATTTATCTCTGATCATATCATTGTTCACTTGTCACCTTCACAAAATTCTTTCTACATTTGCATTCCTTCACGCGTTCCACTAACTTATGTTAATAATAACGATCTGGAAAATGGAGGTAATTGGCGGTCATGGTCAGTATACCAATAGATTGTTTCTTACTGCTGGTTCGTATACCGTTGTCGTCATGCTCACTAAAATGTCATTTCTTGTGGTGGCGTCGTGTGTCGGGTCATCCCTGTCCCTCTAATATGGCGAGAGGGATGATGGCTGGCACATGCGTCATACTCGTGAACGGGTGCTACTTGCGATGACTGGTCGATGACGGTCTTGCGGGCTGGTATTAGATTTTAATATTTAACTGCATCATTTCCATCATGGTTCTGATCACTTTCGCGGATTGCCTGCATTATTAGGTATATATAATGTAAGTGGATGCTCCTGTTTCACCATGTTTATTCTGAGGAGGCTAACCAAAAGTATTATGCTTGAGTATTATGATGTACAGTAAATATATAAAAGTGATATAGAAGGTTTAACAGTTGCAGCACCTTACAAAATGTAAATTGTGTATTATGCAAAACCTGGCGATGAAAAAGAGTGACCGTAAGTTTTATTGCCCGTTCTTTCTCATGGTTCTACCTATTGCTTTGCGAACGTGGCAGTAAATGTAAATGTAGAAGCATACAGTAATAATGTTTTAAATTTGAGTATAAGTAGTTATTTTATAAATTTATTATTTTGACGTTCATAAGCGTCACATTGTGACCCAAATGAATAAAGGATTTTGAATTTGAATTTGAATTTGACGTTCTCTGACCGGATCGGAGACCTCCTTAACCCCTTGAGTGTCCTACGGGCACGGTGTGCCCATAAGGATTCGTGTGAACTTCACTCCGGTGTTGTGTGATTGGTTACAATAATAAAAACGTACATCGACTAGTTACAGGTTAACCAACATAATACCATCAATTTTTACCATATTTCCAAGCTTGCAACCAAGAAAAATAATAAAATTGCTTATTTTGGTGCTCAGTTTTCTCCGTGCCGCCATATTGCGCTGTGACGATCAACAAAGTTGAATTAGTGATTTTTTTTTATGTGTTCTCACCGCAAACGTTAAGTGATTGTATTAGTATTATATATTAAATTATTGACAGTTTAGTGAAGTATATGTTTTAAATATCTTTTTAGCCAGTTATAAAAACATTTACCCAAAAAGTGTTAGTAACTTTTGTGATGCAATTTTCGGGCGTTGGCCAGTAGCCGTCCTCCTTTAAATGATATTTTAAATGATTATATGTAAGTATTTATTAATTACTTTACTAAAATATACATAAGTTTTTCACAAAATTGTCTAAGAATCCATTGTTAATAAGCCATTTTTATTGTTTTTACTATAAATAGGTATAAACATGTTTTGTGAGTGAGAAATGTTTTCCGTCGGATCGTCAAAATGGCGCAAATATTTTCGCTGCTATGAATAAATGGTTATTGTGAAGTAATATCGGTGAACTGTGCTATATTAATGTATATAACCGTCGCGTCGTCTACCCGTGTCAATTTTAGTGCAGTGAGAAAGGGAATTTCGTGAATAATTTATGTGTATTTTGGAAAAATGTTTCACTTGGTGTAAGAAAAAACAAAGTGACCTGCATTTATAATTTTATTTACATATGAAAAGGTTAAAGGTAAGCTAGTTTAATATATAATTCTCATATAGAGTAACTTCTGAACTGTATACGGTTTAAATTTACGTCATATAATTATACTAAACGCGAGAAAATTAAAGTTTTATAACCTAGGATCTTATAAACGTTGCATCCTCAAAATGGCTGGATACTACCGGAGAAAATGCATTTTAGAGCGGGGCATGCGAGGGGTTAAAACAGGAAAGGTTAGAAGTTCCCTAAACAGAAGAGCATGCATGAAGAATTTGATGGGAGTGAATGAAGCAAGAGAGATATGTCAGGATCGTTGCAAATGGCGTTCCGTAGTCTCTGCCTATCCCTCCGGGAAACAGGCGTGAGTCTATCTATGTATTTATGTATGTATATACTGGGATCGGGAGGAGGAGGGGCGAGCCTCAGCTACCTCCCGGGTCACAGGTGGCGGATAGTGAAACATCCTATAGTATGTAGGATAGCTGCGAATAAGGGGAAACCTAAATAAGCAGTCCCGGACCAGAGGCGGTAAGGTTATCAGGGAGTGTTGGAGTATTCGGCGGCGCGGGTACTCCCAAGAAATGACACAAAAGTCTCGATGACGACCTAACGACATGGCGAACAAAAACCGCCATTAAATAGGTGTTGCCCTGGCAGGGGAAGCAGCTTGCCAGTATCTGGATAGGCGGACCTCGTGGGGAGAAGTACGGCTGTTCAGAAGAGAACGTGCGGGCGACGATGGAAACCGTCACAACTAACCGCACCACTGCGATCACCAACCCGTCGTGGCTGATGCGGTGATTATGGCTAAAACCCTTCCCTAATAAACCATGATTGCACAAAACCAAAATCGACCCCGAGTTCCCAGCGCTTCGTCTATCCCCGGCCCGAGCAGTGACCAGGTGATACGAGGCAGGGGTGCGATAAGTAATCCCTGGGAGTTGACCAACTGCTACAAATTGAAACTTTTGACTTATAACATTCAGTCGCTGTTGTCGGATGATAGGTTGATAGAACTAGAGAGTGAGCCCAGTAACATCAAATGGGATATATTAGGACTGTGATAAATTCGGCGCAACGGAGAGGAGTTGTTGACACTCAATTCAGGCCACATGCTTTACCACCGTGAAGGCCCAAGACCTGGCATTGGAGGAGTTGGTTTTATGCTGAACAAAGCCATAAAAAGGTATGTGGTGGAAGTTAACAGCGTCTCAGACCGCCTCGCTTACATAGTATTGAGACTCAATAAAATGTACAAACTTAAAGTCATTCAAGCTTATGCCCCAACATCGAGTTACCAGGATGAAACTGTAGAAGAGTTCTACGAAGACCTTAGAACTCTCAACGACAATATAAAAACCAAATACACAGTTATTGTGGGTGACTTTAATGCACGAGTCGGTAAAAAGGACAACGATGGGGACACTAGCATTGGCAACCACGGCCTCGGACTACGAAATGTCTGCGGACAAAGGCTGATAAACTTTCTACAAGCAAATTCATTGTATGCTATGAACACCTTCTTTAAGAAACAAGAGCAACGTAAATGGACATGGAGACACCCTGACGGAGTACACAAACATGAGTACGACTATATCATCACAGACACTAGGCCTATGGTAGAGGATATCAATGTGCTTAATAGATTCACTACGGGCAGTGACCATCGCCTGGTGAGAGCAAACATAAGCATAAACCTAAGAACAGTGTGGAGGAAACTTGTTATGAGGCAACACCTGGCAGCCGAGACCAAACTCAAAATACTACGAGCTAATGAAGATCTTTATCAAAATGCTGTTACAGCAAAGATCTCTAATGAACAGTTGAACCACATGACCCTAGATGAAATCAACGACAAACTCACAGCAGCACTAACGCACAGCCTCAACGAAATTATCCCAAGTGACCTACCAACTAAAGCATGTAAACTAACACCTGTTACTACAAAGATGATGGCCGAGAGAAGATCGTTGTGTAGTGAGGGAAAAGTGGGTAGTCAGGAGTATAGGGATCTTCAAAAGCGAATTCGTATACAGACTCGGAACGATCTGCTTAATTACCACAGCTGTCTAGTACAAGAGGCTCTAGAAAATAACAACAGTCGAAGGACACTGAAGTTGAAACTAAGCGAAGGCAAGAAACACATTTTTAAGCTACTTAACTAAGAAGAAGAAATCGTAACGGACAAGGAGCAACTACTCTCGGTTGCACAGGAGTACTACGGAACCCTCTATCGGAGCAAAACACCACCAAGCCAAGCATATATATCTCAGGGACATACCCGACTACCTGTCCAAAATGTTGGTTCCGAAGAAGTTCCAGAAGTCATCGCAGAGGAAATATTGCTGGCTATTCGACAACTTAAAAATCGAAAGGCTTCTAGGGAAGATGGCGTATTACCAGAGATGATTAAAATCAACTCTGAATTACTCAGCAAAGGGTTAGCAGCACTATTTACGAAATGCATTTTAGAAACCAAAGTACCTTCAGCATGGCATAACGCAGTAATCACCTTAATCCATAAGAAGGGGAACATCAAGAAGCTGGAAAACTATAGACCCATCAGCCTACTGTCACATATTTACAAGCTCTTCACTCGCGTTCTAGTTAACAGACTTGACAGGAAACTAGACTTTTTCCAGCCAAATGAACAGGCAGGTTTTCGCTCAGGCTTTAGCACCAACGACCATCTCCAAACTCTCAAAATATTAATAGAGAAATGTAACGAGTACAGGAAACCAATTATCCTAGCCTTCGTCGATTACGAGAAAGCATTCGACTCCATAGAGTGATGGTTCATAGAGCGAGCTTTGGTTAAGTGCCGTATCGATGAACGTTACATACAAACCCTCAATCACCTCCATCAAAATGCTACTGCCTGTGTCTCCCTACACAAGAAAACTGGCAAATTTCCACTAAAGAGGGGTGTCAGACAAGGCGACACAATATCACCAAAGCTATTTACTCTAGCACTAGAGTGCATATTCCAACGGCTACAATGGCATGGGAAAGGGTTGTTGATAGATGGAGAGAGACTTACAAACTTGAGATTTGCAGATGACCTGGTTCTGATCTCGGAGAGCATTGAAGACATGATTACGATGCTCCAGGACTTAAAGCTGGAATCTTAAAAGGCTGGTCTTCAAATGAACTTGAGGAAAACCAAAATAATGACTAATATTCCTGAAGTCACGGACTACCAGCTTCCAGTGGAGAGAGTGACCGAATATATATATTTGGGTCACAAGGTTACATTGGGCTTTGAAAATCAAACGGCGGAAGTAATACGGCGGATATCGCAGGCGTGGGCCGCATTCGGTGCCAACAAACAAATACTTTGTAGCAAAATACCCCTACATCTCCGAGTCAAAGCCTTCGAGCAATGTGTCATGCCGGTGTTAACCTACGGCACTGAAACCATGACTCTAACACAAAGGTCTGCCGAGAAGTTCCGTGTCGCGCAGAGGGGCATGGAGAGAGCAATGCTTGGGATCTCCTTACGTGACCGGAAACGCAATGAATGGGTCCGAAATAAGACCAAAGTAAAAGACGTCATGGTTATCATCGCGAAGAAAAAGTGGACGTGGGCGGGACACATTGCGCGAATGGACCAGAGCCGCTGGATAAAACGAGTCCTTGAATGGAGACCTAGAGCGGACACTAGAGGACGCGGCAGGCCGCCGCAACGCTGGGTGGACGACATTCGACGACACGGAGGTCGAGACTGGATGAGTCGGGCACAAGATCGCCAAGAATGGAAGAAGAGGGAAGGGGCCTTTATCCAATATTGGATTACTGACAGGCCGCCATGATGATGATGATACTGGGATCCTGCCGTTTTGCCGAAAGGATTTTGACAAAATTCCTTACCCAAAGAAATTTTAGCAACCTTTTTTTATACCATTGCAATATTTCGAATAATTTTAGTACGAATATTTATATTTGGTCAAATTTTTACTTGGCAAAATATTACCAAGTATAATGTCATTATGGCATTTACTCTATAATCAATTGATTTACTACAGCAAACAATCTTCAGACAATAAACGTTTGGTGATATTAGTTTATTTATGGAAGTAGTTAGAGTAGGTTAATTATTAAAAAAAAATGGTTATGTTAGGTTAGAACTGTGACTTCCATTGCCAGAAACGACTTGCATTAATAGAAAAAAAAAGATTGTTTTTAGTAGGTTACCCGGAACTGAACTATTTAGAATAGGATAATTATTGATTTTGCGTAAAAACTGTTATTCCAACTGAAATATTTGACTAAAGAAAAAATGTTAAAAGTACTAGTTGGTAAACAATATATAGTTTAAACGTTCATTTCCCAAACATTAGGTTTGCGTTACAAAGTTTTGTGAATAGATTTTTTGTTACGTAATAAATTGGCAAAGGAAATAATGCGAAAAATTTTTTGGGAAAAGAAAATTTGTCAAATTCCTTTCGGTCAAGCAAGGGAGACCCGTATATACTACATAGGTATAGCTAATATTTTTATTTAAATTTTAATTTCACTAAACTGTCGACCTTTTTTTTCCGAGGCGGAAAATCCCTTCGGATCTCCGGCTCCTGGGGAAAATGCGAGACGGAGTATGTGGTGTTTCCACTAAAAACTACCTCGACTGCCGACTAAAGACACACTACGGGAAGAAGACAGGGTACAGGTGCTGTCCCCATGGCGCCATGTTCAACTCAACCCATTCCCAGGGAAGGCTACAAGCCCTCACCGGCCCCTACTAGCCGACCTAATCCTAAACGGCAACTAGAGCTCCCCATGCTCTGGCTGCCCGCGGTTGGCGGATCTCGGCGTCGTCGCCCTTGTCTTCGGGCAGGATCAGCCATCTCCCGATCCCGATCCGCAGCCTCTTTTTGGAGCATAACAGCTTCGCAAAAGGAGGCTACTGCGTCCCAGGCCTCTTCGGGTGCCAGCATGGCAGCAATTACTGCTGGAGAGGACAGATCCCGTCCGACCTGGTCGACTAGGACTTCACGCTCGGACACCCATGCTGGGCAATCTTCCAACGTATGCTGGGCGGAGTCCAAGTCGCCTGCACAGTGATGGCATTGTGCTGTCACTAAACTGTTGACCTATACGTAAATATTTCTTCCAAGAACAAAGAATTACAACTTCTAAGGTACAAAAAATACACATTGGAAAAGAGTGTTTAGAACTTTTTAACTTGTCAACCCCATAACAAATTATTACACCGTAGAAACGACTTTGAGAAACAGTATTTTAGCTAAGTGTTTACAGTTTTTACTACTTTTTAACTGCAGTTCTGTGCCACTTAGCACAAGGTAAAAAGTCACCTGAATACTCAGTTTTTGAGACGGAATACCTACTTAATTGCAAGACGCTCCTTTAAAAAAATCTTTTAACGTAAAGCCTTACTTTTCTTTCAAAAAGTTTTCTTTATAAAAAGGAAACTTTTGCATCTCAAAGATCTGCCCGGATTTTATTTAAAACGTACAGTTGATATTTTTGCTGACCTTCAAACAACTTTTATGCGAGTTTTAGCAAATAAAGTTGTAAATACTGGAGTTAGGTCGCTACTTGGTTCAATCCAGCCTAGTGGGGAGACTAATAGCCTAGCGGAGAGAAGACACAAGTTGCACCTAAATGGTACCTAATAGGATCACTGGGTCACAAATACACTTATCACCTGTGACTGACTGACTTGGGCACTGACGCCTGCTGCGTCAGTCAGGTCTGCCATTGTTATATTGATAGTACAACCTATCGATATTGTACGGTTTACAAAAAAATGGTAAAATGTTCGCGATCAAGATGCATAATCTTTACTCTATAAGTTCATAAAACTTCCATAAACTATAATCTAGATTCTAGAACTTTGTTTGCAATATCACAGAATATAAAAAATAAATGGAATTTTTCACTTTTGATATGATTACTAATAGAGGCATAAATGCTTCTATTCACTTTAAGTCCAATTATTCTGTAAAGATTTTTGCATCGGAATTTAGATATTTCATTTCTATGTTACCACGAGTAGAATTTCTAACAATTTCTATTTGTACATAAATGTATTTTACATCGTAAATGTATCTGTAGTGTTTTTTTCTCTAAAATTTTTGTTTAATGTATTAAATATAGCTAAGATATTCGTGTGGGTAATACGATGATTTTAATATCAATAATATTTAATATCTTTTCACGAATAAAGCCAAGCTCACTGATCGAATTATCCGTAAGACACTCCGATTGAGAAATAATCATGGTGAGTCAAATAACAAGTTCCTACAGATAGCGATATGGGAGCTTCGATATTCCATTTTTCATATCGTTATTGTCTTTATAGGGTACTTAAGGTTGACCTAGAATGGTCAATTTTGGTTAAAACCAAGGTCTTATAGCACAAGTAAAGAAAAAAATCCGAAAATTAAAAAAAGTTGAAAAATTAAGATTAATTTTGGTACTTACAGCTACATACTTCCTAGAAATAAACTAATGGCTACTTTACACTGTTACAAGTTTCAACCTCTGCCACAGTGCTAACAGACTATTTTGAATTCATTCAGTCTCTCAACTTTGACGAAACATTTAGATAACATAATTGCCATTACCAAGAAGTAATCAATTCAGAACTTAAGACACAATATTCATTCGCAAATGTAAATTCCATTTTAATTCGGAGACAATACTGTAGCTTTTCAAGGGTCTATTTTCTCAACATCCTGGTTGAGTTCTCAATTCATCATTCAAATGTCTTGCGGCCGATAAGGGCCGCCTGTTTGGAGACGCCCTGCGGAGACGACAAGATGGATACAATTATTAACAACCCAAATCGTTGCTGCGACCCTCCCTTAAAGAAGCTTGTACAATAGAAGCTTGTTCATAGCACTCGTCTCCACAAAATAAGTTGCTGTTTTATGGGGCAATGTATACGCTTTTATAACAAGCTCCCTCATAATTTAAGAAACTTGTCTATAAATAAGTTCAAAATTATTGTTAAAGCGAAATTATGTTCAAAAGCATACTATAAAATATCTGAATATAAAGACGACCAAAACGCTTGAGATTGAGCTGTTCTAATTCGGCACACAAAAATAATTGTATAAAATGCTTTTTTTAAATGACGTTTCGTAAGTACTTGCAAAGTTTATACGAAATAAAGAAGTATTTCATTTCATTTCATTTCAATAGAAAATATTATTTATTGATATTTGAGATGGAATTAAACTCAATTTTGGATGGCCTTTCAAATAAACTATCCTTAATTACGTACATATTTCCACCAAAATATATTTGGAAATATTATTCAAAATATATTTTGGTAAAAAGATATTTTTTATTATTTTCAAGTGGTCTATAGATAAAGAACCCGACTGTATTCTCAAAACTTGCGTTTATACATTTAATGTCACTGCATATTAGACTAGTTCACGTATCTTCATGAACCATCAAATTTAATAATATAGCTACTCAAGAATTAAGGTTTGCACAAATTACAATGTTTGGAGCAACAAAAAAGATTTCACGGCAAAAAATTATTTGCCATTCATGTAAAATATGTATTTATAAATCGTTAGATACATTCAAAATACGAAACAATAAACAATAAAACAAATAGTGTTCAGTTTAAACTAATAGTCTATATAGACAAGACTTTTAATGTTAAGAAAGTATAAACTACACACCATGTTACATAATTTGTCGATTTATTTTGCAGATCATGCAATCGCAAGCTATGAGTTTTATCGCTTTTGTCCTGAAGCTTGCAGTTATTTGCGCTCTATTTGGTAGTTAGGTTAAACTTTTGTGAGATTGCTACTTTTTACCTCTTTCGTATAAAACAGGGGTTGTTTGCATGCGGCACTTTTGTTCCTCGTTAATTCATTCATAGACAAGATTTAATAGCCTGGGCACAATCGATATCTCTACTAATTCTGATATGATAATAATAGCCGATTTGACATCGAATCTCATTTAAAAGTACGACAGGAATTTTAAATGAATATAATATATATACAACGTGTAAATGAAATAACGCACAACCTCAGACACCCCGATTAGAATAACTTGTTACAATCATAATGGATGCATTGAATTTTGTTTTTATTTGCGTAAATATTGTTTTTTGAAGAAAGTATAAACTCGATTAAAAGTAAAAAGCGTGGTCACTATAAATTTGCGCACGCACACAAACACACGAAACGGTTGCTATGGTAAACAGACGACAGCGATCTAATAGGAACGAAATACTATACGATATAAACAAAATGTTTCAAATTTAGTCTTTATACAACACTCTGATAGAGTGGGGTTTACAAGAATGATGTTTGAGTAATTTGTCAGCCACTGTTGATATTTCCAAAGATATGACTACCTATTTCTTTCCATCACACTTTTCGGCTTTGGAGTGGACAGTCCACTTTGTATAAAATTAGTTATTGTTTGTTAATAACATGCTCACGATCCATTGTTTCATAATATTGTAAATGACTATTTAGTTACCTAGCATTATTGATAGATAAAGTAAAAGAATATCAATGAGAGAATAAAGCAAGATCGACGTGTTTAAAGTTATAAATTAATAGTTACATTAATAGAATAATCGAATAGGTAACTTACAGGATAAAATCACATTATTTCAGTCCACTAAACACTTCACTGTTCCCTCACGCATTACATCTTTTCACTGTTTCAAAAGCAGCTAATATGTATCAACTTAACTCCTAGGCACTTGTTGTCTCCTCACAATAAACTAGTGATTTAACATTTTTCCTCAGTAAAAAATTACGGGGGCGACAAGTTAACATCAAGATGATGCAGAACGTTCCACACCAGCACTGTCATGTTGATAATTACAATTTTATTCACACAATTAAAATATTTTTTCGCAACTCTCGCTGACAGATTCCCGATGGATGACTAGATACTTGTCATAACTTGTCAAAGCGCATCGCCAGCGCTTGTCATTGGCCAGCGCGGGCGACACATTACGGCTCGCTCTTGCCTGTTGATTATTACGTAAGCGAAAGATAGATGATAGATATTTTCGTGGTAAATTGTGTGTATTGTCTTTTGCCGCTATTGTGTTGTACTAATGTGTGCGTTCGTGTGACCGAACGTCGAACCATTAAACAAATGCATTTTAAAAGAAGGCGTTCTGCTTTGACTTAAGGTTTATTTTCGTATATTTCAACTTTTGAAATAAATGAGTGACTATAATTTACGTTATTTTTATTATTTTAGAACAAAAAATAAACAATATTAAAAATGACAGTAATGGATTCAGTAGCCAATTCTGAACAAACTACTTTCAGGAAGTGCATTTAAATTTGTTACAATATGTTGTATATATAGACAAAAAACAAATAACCTACATTTTTTATAAAGCTACTTTACAATACTATAAAGTACTGAACATTCAAGCCAAATTCAAATCAAAGAAGTATCTTGCAGATTTGTACTTGAATTCCGAGTATTTGACTGATTTTTCAAGCATTCATCACAAGCAAAAGCCGTACTATCCAGCGTCACGTTTATGACCTGCCTAAAAATATTCAAGAAAGATTTCGTTACAGTGTCATTTCAGACGTGCTTACATCAATGAATCTGAAAAATAAGCCTACCCTGAGTTTATCCTTTTTTTTTGAGTGGAGTAATGCTTTTGGGCTTCCTCTGCGCGGGGATCGCTAGAAGGGTGTGTGGACTTCTACTGACTAAACCCCCATTGTGTTCCACTTTTGCTTATGACCGGAGGGCGCGAGATCGATCAAGCATTCACTGCAACCCCGACAAGCTCTGACCCATACCTATGGACAACGGTTCCCTACGCACAGAGTGGCCTAGGTGTCAATGGGCACCCATAAGGGTGGCCATTGACTGACACGCTTGCCATTGAGAATAATTCTCAAGAGGCAAGCGCAAACACAACGCCGCCATCTTGGGCCTAGTACTGATCGGGTAACGGACTTCTCCAAGACGTCAACCCCCAGGCCATGATTCAAGGAGGGCGGAGATCCAATTGAGCTCTCCTTCCAAATTCCATTTTGTCGAACGCGAGAGCGAATAGAAAATGCTTTTTCATGCTCTCTCTCAGTCGCTTCTTTTATTAGCATTACCTCTTCATAGAAAATAGCCACTCCATTCCACGCGGTCTCGCTCCTGATTATGGCTGATACCCTGAGTTTACCCTACATTTTCGTATTTATTGGCATGTATGTTCCTTTGGGACCGTAGGCTTGCACTAAGAAGGGATTGCCCGAAATTCCCACGGCATCGGGAAGAAATGGTTAAATATAAATAAAATGTGCGGGCGTAGCCGCGGGCATGCTCTTGTGTTATAAAGAATAATAAAAAAGCATTCTTTTCACGGACACCACCTCGTATCGTAGTCATGCCTTTGTATTAATTTGCTCGTATTCATTTAAGTGATTAAAATATTATTATTTGTTTTAAGGTTTGGCACCGACTTCAAAACAATTAGTAAATAGCACATATACATAATAGGTAGTATTTAATTAATGTTAAATCTTCATTATTTTTCACTTTTTCGTTTTTGAAGTCGGTTGTTTTTAACGTAGTTATTTTTATTTAATACTTTTTAGTGAACCTATTGTTGTATTGTCAACTAGTTATAGGTAGACCTACAAAAGGTGCTGCGCGCCTTAAAATATAGATCTCAAGAAACGGGAACGGATAAAAGTAGTCTTCTCTGTAAAAATGCTCTTCGGGACACAGTTTTACGTTCTTGTGAGACTATTAAAGATCCTGAAAAACGTTTGTTGGCCAGGAAAGCATATATATGAAATCACGTTAACGTCAAGAAACTCTTAAACAGTATAATTCTAGACTCGGTAAGATCCAAGAGCGTCTAGCGAATGAGCCTTTTGAGCAGAGAGCTAATAGACTTGGTCTCATTAATAATCGACAAATCATGGCATTACCGCATGATTTACTAATTGTCTTTGAAGTCACCATTATCATCATTGTGCAATTCAAATAGATTTTTGTAATTACTGAGTTCGTATCGCCACCTTCTGACTTCTTCATCGGACGAGAACGAGCCCTAACTCCACTCCACTCCAAATTTTGTCAATTAATTACTGAGTTCCTATATTATTCCTATGGCCACCTTTCGATCATCAGAGCAGCTCTATGTCATAATAACTTTTCATTGTCATCCAATTTAAATACGTATACAAAACCCAACTCCCGATGTCTGACATATTTTTTTATAGACTCACGCCTGTATCCCCAAAGGGGTAAGCAGAGGTGTAATATTACACCCACATTTCCCAAAGAAAGAAATCGCCAGAAGGCTGATCGATGCTTCCCGTGACCAGAGGGCTGGTTTATATCTCGCTGAGAGAATAAGCATTGCCATTCAACGTGGCAATGCTGCCAGCCTTCTGGGCACGCTACCGCTCGACAGCGTTGCGGAGGAATTTAATTCTTTATTATATTTTATTTACTTTTCTTTTCATACTTTTGTTTTTTTATAGTTTAGGATAGTTTAGTTATATAATTAGTTTTATTTTATTTTACATTATAATGTAAATCCTACTTATAGACCAATTATACTTTAGTGTATTTAAAGTCTACCTAAGATAAAAAATACTATCCGTGTGGTGACGGATTAAGAATACGGATTGTCACCACCCCATATCATCCCATGGGTGTCGTAAGAGCCGACAGAGAGAGCATATTATGCAGTAAACAGCACTGTAAGAGAAGGAAAACTTGATACAAACCCTATACCAACCCGTTTGGCCAGCGTGGTATAGTAGGCCAATTCCTCCTTTCAAAGGAGAGGCCTAGTCCAGCAGTGGACTGATAAAGGCTGATGATGATAAGATAAAAAAAATGTTTGCCAAATATTCATAAACATTTTCCAAATTTGATAAAAACCAAAATCGACTAAATGTTTTGATTGGGATTTGAACCTATGCCTTCAGAACGTAAAGCGGATGTATTATCAGCACGGTTATCGGCTTGTTATCAATTAGTGGCTAATTTAGCGAACACTTGACAGAGTGCTTACGTCATCTATGTAACTTTCATTTCCAAATAATGAGATAGTCTTCAAAACTTTTTGCTAATTATTATGTTTGAGTACCGGCCAGTTTGTCGTGTCGACGCATAAAGTGTAGACGTCAGTAGTCCTTAGTAACCGTAGTGATGACAATTTGACATGACACCAGCCGTCACAATTATTATTCATAGGAATTCCAGCCTTAAGGATAGGTGAAAATAAGTAAAAAAATGCTCATAAAATAAAAACTACTGGGCCTACATGAATAACATTTTTATGGGACCAATTCGAAACTATTGCGCATCAAACAAAAAAAGAATTACGTAAATCGGTTCAGAAACCTCGGTGAAATCGGTGTACATACATCGAAAAAAAAAATATACCGGCCGAATTGAGAACCTCCTCCTTCTTTTTTTTGTTTGAAGTCGGTTAAAAATTTAGAAGTTATAGCTTTGATATTTAGGTACTATCTTATAGTATAGAGAAATAGAAACTTTATGTCATGCCTATTAATAATAAAAGTGTGAGAGTCTGTCCGTCTTTCTGTCGGCTATGCCGCTGAACTAGTTCTGATAAAACCGAGCATAAATATAGATGAAGAGATGAGATCAAGCATAAGTAAAAAAAATCTAAACTCTTTGGGCTGATATAGGCCATGAAGGTATAGACGTTTTGGTGTAAGCTGCACTAGCCGTGGGCGCTGTATTACTGGGGTATTAAGGCTCGCATTACCATACATTGGCTATGTTGTTGTTTGCCAAACAAACGTGACAAATGTAGTAACAAAATAACGATTTTATAATATCCATCGGAGATACATATCCTAGCAATTTCATTACCCTTTGATATTTTGGCACGGCTGCTTTAAGATCACATTTATTTGTGCGATCCTATGTACATAAGAGACACGATCAATTTCTCAGGGTCTCTGTCACTTGATGACTGATAGAATTATCATTTTAAATGGCAATGCCTTTTTTGCAAGCAAATCTTAATAGTAATCATTATATCTTTTATATACTTAAATCATATTCAGACAAGGGTGAGTCTTATCACCATTACGACAGCTCTGTTCAGCTCCCTATTGTTCGCCTATTGACCTACATATCAAGCCTAGTAAGCAACAGAGATATCATATGCTAGAACTCACATATACCTCAGCTTGAACTGCGGCGAATTAGGTTGACGAAATGCTACGAAATGTTATGTTTGTTCTACAAGAAATCCCACTCAAACTTGATGAAACGGCACGCACCAAAGACTTTTCGAAGTACGTACGTATTCAATTGGTAAATATCGCTTGCCCCGTGCCTCGGTGAGCACGTTATTCCGTCGCGGCGTCGGTACGGTCAGACGGCAGTGCGACACGAGACAACACTTTTCGTGATCCACAATTTTATATTTTGGGTTGGAGTATAATTTGGGTTCTTTGCTTGGAAGCTGTAAAGTGCGCAAGACACAGACTTAATTCTTGTACGAGCGTTTGCTTTTAGGAAGAAAAGTATAAAATATTTTTATAACCATTGCGTCATCGCTGGAAGATGGAGCAGTCACTCATACACATGGTTCTGTATATTTTTTTAGATAATGCCTGATGAAAACACGAATGCGACGTATGGTGATATTGCTGGTGGTTCTATGTTCCACATTAAACTACATATAGCCTACTGCCTCACATTCACTTTGGTAAACCTGAAAAAAATTGGTTCACTTTTACTTTACTACTTTAGGTGACAAGGCAAATATCGCGTTAAAAGGCAGCTCGTCTGAGATACAAAAAAGTATCATTGTTACGATGCCGCCATTTTATAAGCGTTAACGTGTACTTCAAGTGATGCCAAGGGCGCCATTACAAATTAAAATATCAGTTATTATATAGCAACTATCAATGCCATCACAAAACTTTACCTGGTGCATAATCCTCTAGACAGTCATCGAATGTTCTCAAACTTACAGTACAATGCTTGAAACGGTTGAAGTGGTCAGAGTTTACCGCAGTTTACAAATGTCTCATGCATACATTATAAGGTCTCTGAGCGGTCAAAGAGCGTTCTAACTAGACTTCGAACTATTAAGTAGACATTTTCAATACTAACAGAACTGTGCAGCTTACTTCAACATTTTCTATGATAAAATTTATCAAAATCATATTAACTTTTTAACCGTGATACGTGACGGGCAGACAATTTTTCGTATGTCTCTACTATATTAATATAGTATTTATATGGAAAAGAAAAAAAATGTAAGCGGTAGTGAAACGTAATAAAAAACCTGTTCAGTCTAACAGTGTTTCTATCGAACCCCGACAATCCTACCTGAGACCCCGTCTCACTGCATATATTGTCGTTTAAGTTTGACTTTCTCCGAAGAAAATTACAACTACACAATGTGAAAAAAAATACTATCAATATCCAAACTACATTCCAATATAACCTCCCAAATAATATACGACATAAATTTCTTCTTATCATTCGGCATGCCCTTACACAACTTGTTATCAAGCTTGCCTGGCACTCATTGGCAACCCCGTACAACTTTCTGCTACTTTCGCGTTATTTACGTTGACTTTATGTTACTTTTACAGGTAGAGTCTTATTGGCGATCCTATAGATGCTCGTTCCAACGTTTTAAGTAGCCTCTTTTCTTTCCTTATAAAATACTGTAACCGTAGCTCTCTAGTTTAGTTAAAGAACGGTTAAGGTAACTGTGAGTACGAATGGATTTCGCATTCATTGAGTCGATAAAAGAGACTGGGCAAGTGTGATTATGTCTTGGAAGCAGAGTATTCTTTACAAATATTTAGGTACTACAATACGATTTTAGAACTCTGATACCTTTATTGTCATTGATTGTAAATTATTTTTTGCAAGCTATAATACTATAAAATTATAACTTTCTTTAAATGTTCTCTTTCATTATAACTGTAGTAAATCATTTATTCTTCATCATCATCAGCCTTTAATAGTCCACTGCTGGACTAGGCCTCTCCTTTGAAAGGAGGAATTGGCCTACTATACCACGCTGGCCAAGCGGGTTGGTATAGGGTTTGTATCAAGTTTTCCTTCTCTTACAGTGCTGTTCTCTGCATGATGTACTCCCTCTGTCGGCTCTTACGACACCCATGGGATGATATGGGGTGGTGACAATTCGTATTCTTAATCCGTCACCACACGGACATTCTTAATACTTATAAAATTATTGCAACAAACACTAAATTTAATTTAGTTTGTCATAGTTTGTACTTACTCTTTAAGTTAAAGTAGAGGTTAATATTTTCCAAACTTCATAGCAATAGTAATGTAAGTTTCTTTTAAAACTTAGTTTTGAAATTATATCGTAAGGTCGTCGCTGTCAGACTATTTACAAATATTTGACAACCAAATATTTGTAGGTCTGCTCTAAGATAGCCAAAACTTTCAATATTTAGATCGAAGCGACGAAGAGAGAAGTTTATGGTAAATATTGAATAACAAAAATGAATAAATAAAATGGATTCTAGCGTATTTTCGGTGCGTTACAAAAATTTCTTAAAGTTTAACATAACATAACTTCACGCCTTTATCCCCAAAGGGGTAGGCAGATGTGTATTACACAATATAATCGCCCCAAAGTAATAGGGGGCGAGCCTATTGCCATCTACCGGGCACATTGTTAAGCGAGCGATAATTAACATTTATGATAGACACAAAACTTGGAAAAGTTTTCTGTTGAATGACAATTTTAAACTATCACTTGTTTATCTTTATATCTTCTCACATGCTGTAAGTATAAAGTGGAGGATAAGGCTCGAAGCAGAAAGATACAGTGAATCTTCACAGTGGAGACAAAACTCAACAGAATGAGGTCTGGATTTGGGATGGCGTTATATTATTTAAAATACAAAAACATCCTAGCCCCATGACCTAAACCTAAACTTATCGTCTTCACGGAAAAAGTCAATGTGAAATGAAATACAAAACAAAAAGTAAGAATAACAAATAGGTTTACAAAAATATATACCGCAAGATATATTATCCACAAATAGATTAGCCCAGCTGGCACTGAAGCCAAAGTGGGCTCACTAATCATGTGTCGATTTAATTATTAGGTCAGGCAAAATTTCCCAATTTACCCTCCAGTACTTTTTGTAACAGTTCCGAGTAGCGAAGAGAATTTATGCGATCAGGCTCTAGGTATCCTGTATGTATGACGCGCGTAGATCGAATTTTCTTTCAATACAAAGGAAAGTCTGAAGGAAAATTTTGCGTCAAAGCTTTCAAAATATTAGTATGTGAAAATTACTTGAATATTTTAAAGAATATACTCAGCATTTACTTCTATAAAAATATTTGAATAATTTATTATTAGACTTCGCCCCCGGCTATTTAGCCTCTTGAGGTGGAATTTTCCAAGAATCATTCAGCTTGTTGCGTTTGTCTGTGTGTTGTCCGTCAGTTAGTCAGTAACGCAAGCATTTTATATATACAGATAGTTTTAAAGTAACTGCCTGGGACAATATTCACACGCGGTAATCTGATTCTAAATTTGGCATATATTGTTATAGAGTAATCAAATAAGTGATAAACGAAGCGATCTGATAGAAATGTAGCAACAAATGGTCTGCCATCCAAGTCCTGACCTTTCAAAACGTTGCTTAACTTACGTACGGCAAGTTAAGGCTACCTCTTGCTTGTTTTCGAAACATGTGGCCCAGATCCAATATTCAAACACTGAGCTTATGGCTTCCACGAAATAAAAGATAGTCTATTCCAATTATGATTATTTCATTTAAATACAAACGTGGGTTAAGTAGGTAAAACATGGTCCTATTGCTTCCTGAATGAATAAATTAAAGTCTGGTCACGGCGGAAACAAGGAGTTTTAATTTATATTGTTTACTCACGCAAGGTGGCCATGAGCACAAATTTGTAATCTATCAGGATGCGACATATATTTATAAGGTTGGTTTCATACGTACCACAACATAACTACAACACACGGAGAAGTGCTAATCTGTATATTACATAAAATTCTTTTTTTTACTGAACTGCCTGTCAGACAATGCACAGCCGAAACAATTGGCGCAAGAACCTGAAATTTGTCATGCATGTTCCTCCAAGACCGTAAGGATGCACTAAGAAGGAATTTCCCAAAATTCCTAACGGGTCGGGCAGAAACAGTTAAAATAAAATAAAATGTGCGAGCATATTATGTAGACGACATTCTCTACTTTATATCAAAATTGTAAACTTAATTCTCATGGATTACATTTTGTCATAATTATCTAATGTGGTTGTGATATCAGCCACATCGCAGATACGTCGCTAAAAATCAGTGTGTCCTCGAACTAGTGGCTGGAAACATCTCAATCACAACGAGGTGTCGATCCGCCGATACTACGAACATACCCGCAACCTAACTACCTGTACGTTACACAACAATATGGAGAACACTACAAATCGATGCGACGACCGGTTGGCGCAGACCGACGACGACAATTTGACGACCGGTTGGCGCAGCGGGAGTGTAAGATACTGCTGCGCCGATTGTCACGGGTTCGACTCCCGCTCAAGTCAAACATTTGTGTGCGTGAACATGAATGTCTGTCTTGGACTGAGTATTTCTATGTATAATATGTATGCTTTTACAAAAAAAAAACATATATATGTATGCTTATCCATTATCTAGTACCCATAGTACAAGCTATGCTTGGTTTGGGACTAGATGGTGATGTGTGTAACTGGTAGAATATTATATTATGTAATAACGCAACCACATCCACATTTTGAAGATAACGCAAGGAGTCACAGCGAAACTATTCAAACTTAACCCCAGGTTCACCATTTTTTGTAGCGACGGTGCGGTGTGCTTGTGGCACGTGTGATCCTTAGTCTATACAATGCTGGTTAAGTATGTTAGTATCCTTGACTTCAATTATAATCGAAAATAATTTTCGCAGAAATTCCTATCTTAAACAGATACAAAAGTCTTTGTTTTGAGTGTATTAACTCCAATTTAATACAATGGTGAAAGAGACATGGCACATAATAATATATCGAAAGATAATTTAAAAATAATGTTCATGACTACGAAAGTGTGTAAAAAGTTTCACTCTTAAAATTTTCTTTTTGAGTTCAATAATCGCGTTATAAGATTAAGTTGGTTAATATCTGGGATACGAAGTGCTAGGTATTTAAGTAATTTGAAGAACGGATTTACTTTGTTTACGAAGAATGTTGAGAAGGTTTTTAACGTACGTATACGATAAATCTGATCTATTACATCAGAGCTAATTACCCAACAACAAACCAGGTTAACCTGCATCGATGATTGTCATTCAAAATAGACAATGATTTATCACGCTACAAAGCATTTTGTTCATAGTGGGATTTCGATCGTATATCGGTTCACGCAAGTCTATTATTATTTATTGAGTGTTATGATTATGAATAGTAACTTTTTTATATCACATTTTTTTGTTACTAATAGTTTCATACTTTTAATTGCTTAGCTTTACTTTGATTTTTAAACCTGCATGTCTGGGAGGTATTGAGATACGTACAAAAACTCTAAAGTGTAGAAATATGACTTGTAAATCAGAATAATATCTCATACCTTTTCTGGAGATAAATGAGATCCAAGAGTGCGAAGACGCGGCTGAAGTATAGCAGATATTCTTTAATTTCTATAATACGATTAATGTTGTGCTTCTTTATGATGTTACAACGATTTTCCAAGTTTAGACATATTATCGAAATAAATAAACTAGGAAGTGTCACAAGGTCATTACAAAATCCCTTCAGTTCACCCACCTAACACACATTCTTGCGTGACCCAAGTCATTTGCTTGTCAGAAACATATTATGTAAACAGAACTTAATAACTATGTAGCGGTGGTATTCATTAAGTTTTAAGCATGTGTTTATTATGCCTAAACGGAGGGTTTTACGTTATAAATAATGTGCTACCGAATGTAGGTATAAATAAAAATTTATTTCTATTTCTCGTTAGCCACTAAGGGGTTTTTGCTCTACTGCTTGCTTACCGCTCAAACGTTGTATATTCATAATAATGTCAAATCTGAAATCTGTTTAAATTCGGTTTCACTACTTCTGGATGAATCAACACTAATATCAGCATTCACATAGTCGCATTGTGTTTTGAGACATTTTAACACGTAACTTTGTTTCAAGCAGGTATCTTTCAAAGTCAAAGGATTGATTTGTTCACAGCCGTCCCCACAAATTGTGCATGGATATAAAATATCGCTTCTTGAAACAGAGGCGCTTGATTCTTATCCCAAAAGCCAACCTGAAATCCTGTAACACATTTTAACACATCTTCTAAGTTAGCATTAAACCCTTGTTAAAACAAGGCACCTCAAATTTTCATTAAACATTATTCCCCTTCACTTAATAAACTATAAAATCATACCAAACATGAACCTTTCACTGTCCCAAAACGCAGCTTTACAAATAAAGATTTACAAAGATAAAGCCAACTTGACATCGCGTTGTGTCCCAAACTGACAGTTAAAAGCGGTTAAAAGGAACCAGAGACAGTTCCCTTTGTGATCTTCTATAAACACGAGGGCATATTATTCGTCTATTTTATAGAATACCTATAATGCTTTAAACCCAATATAAAATATGCCCGAATCGGTCAAGACAAATAAACAGCAATAAATTCAAAGCCTACTCTATTTTATAGGCAGTAAAGTTCTAATTTGGTCAACCAGTTTTGTTTAGACGATTTATTGTGTGTGGGATGTGGAAAAAAGGTAAAATCCATTCGATATAGTTTGTAGGAAATGTATGATATTCTTTTGTAACATCCTCGATGGATTTGAAGGCGATCGTTGATCTTAGGACCACATAAAATAAGTTGTGGCATTGTATGTAAATAACTAGTATAGGAAAGGTCCTCCCGTGGGATCTCCACCTTGTTGTGGTGGGGGGCTCAGTAACCGTGGTTAGGTCACCCACGGCCACGGTGAAGCTAAGCGAGATCCCGGGAGTAAGCAGCGTAATTCGAGACACACATATTTTCGAATTATTATATATAGTAATAGGATCAGCCCGCGGCTTCACCCACATAGGAGAGTATTATCAGAGAAAACTAGCACATGTGTTATTTTGATAACATCAAAAACACATGGGCTATTTTAAAGCTATTTTATGTAAACTATGTTACAGCAAGGTTTCGTCAAAATCCGCTTAGGAGCTTTTGAGTGAAAGAGTAACTCACAAACTTACACGTTTATTACATATACTTTGAAAGTAAAAAAATAGAGAATAAGGTACAGAAATTTACGGCACCAATTGAATCATATAGTGTTAATAAACAATACTGCACGCGCTACGGGCGAGTTCCTCGCGAGCGTCGCTAAGCAAGTATCGCCGAGTGAGTGTTATCTTTAATAGCTCTTATATCTCAGCGAGATAAGAAGGATTGAGTCTTCACCATAGCTATTGACTATTAATAAATGCATCTTTTTGTCCAGACAGAGTGTACATCTATTACTATTCGTGTTCGACCGAGATAATGTGATCGCTTCTCCGCCAGCAGTGAGTCAACCGCCTAAGTACTATATGATAAGCCTTGTATATATACTGTCCCACTGCTGGGCATGGGCCTCTTCTCACAGTAAGATGGGGTAAAGCCATAATTCACCAAGCTGGCTAAGTGCGGGTTAGCAGACTTTACATGTCTTTTGAGAACATTATATAGAACTCGAGTCATGCAGCTTTCCTCAAGATGTTTTCTTTCATCATTTAGCAAGCGATAATTAGCAATTTAATACGCACTTAACTTTGAAAAGTCATTGGCGCGTGCCGTGAATTCGAACCCGAGACCCTCTGCCTACGAGCACATAACCTATAGAGACGTAATATAAGGCGACCCGATTCTGTCAACGAGTCAGTGACTTATCACTGATATAATTAGCCTCGTGGCGTCAATGACTAGTGCGGTGCGATGCATTTATTTTGCATAATCGATGATTTCCCACAAAATGATTATTGTATAAACATATAGTTTTTTAGCATTCTTATTTAGATATAGACACAATAAAGAGTTTGTTATTTACTAGTATTAGTAATACTTTGTAATGCTATCTATATAAATAAAAATGAATCGCCAAATGTGTTGCTAAGCGCAAAAACTCTTGAACGGCTGAACCGATTTAGCTGATTTTTTTTGTTGTGTTTGATGAAGTCTGAGGTAGGTTCTTATGGAGAGAAAAGACGTTAAATTGTTTGTTTTAGAGAAATAAAGCAGAAAAAGGTCTGCCGGAACAGCTAGTTTATAATAATTATTCTTTTCGTGTATGATTTTTGGATAACTATGATAACAATGCTGTTTATTATAAAGTGAATATTTTTTTCCTACAGTTTTCCAAAAGACGATAGTATAAAAATCATATAGATAGACCTAACTAAAAGAGAAAATTGGGTTCCTTCAAAATAAAGCGTCATGTGCTCAAAACATTTCACTGAGGATTGTTTTTTGATGAAAAACAACAAGCGGCGACTAATGAGTAGTGCAATACCTACGCTGTTTTTGCCTCGAATGGTTAGTAACAATATGCATATTATGTAACTGCCTAATATTATTTTGTTACTATCATTTTCATAGTTGTGTGGTTTAAGTTTTAAATTGCAAGATGTTCAAACGAATACACATTTAATATTGATGAGGAAAATTCTATTGTTTAACAGTGTAGTTCCATTAAAATTATTTTTGGTGATACATACAGATATAGTTTGGTGGAATTCCCGTAACCGACATAAACTCTTAAGATTAGAATTTATCGTATTTTCTACCTTTCAGATGGATACACCAAACGAAGCAGCTTCAAATTTACTTCAAGAAAATGCATCAGAAGTTGCTTCAAACTCACTTAAAGAAACTTGGCCACCGGAATACGAAATAAATTCATTTTAAAAATCAATAATATCATTTTGTAAAATAAATAAAATAAATAAATTTAATGTAATAATCTTTTTTATTCCCATTTCAATCTACCCGTACTGCTATGTAGTGCCTCGACTTGACCTCAAGCCGAACTATCTTGCGTATTTCCTACTTGCGGGGCCTTCTAATATCACAATCATCATCACAATATTACAATCCACTGCTGGACATAGGCCTCCCCCAAGGTGCACCACAAAGTACGATCTCCTATTTTCTGCATCTAGTCACTGCTAACTACCTTCCTTGGGTCAACAGTCCTGCTTGAATATATTAGATTATTTAAAACTAGCTGTTTCCCGCGGTTTCACCCGCGTCCTGAGGGAACTACTTCGCTTACCCGGTTAATTTATAGCCTTAGTTACTTCTTAGTATATAAGCAATCTGCCAATGAAAGTTCGTTGAATGTTTGTTGAATGTTGGACATGAATTGAGGCCATGAGAACCATAGTGGCCTAACTACATTTTTTACAATATTGTGTTTATGATCTTTTCCAGTTCAAATTGATCATTTTGATAGAACTAGAGTGGCCTAAAAGTGATACAACGAATATTCACTAGATGGCAACATAATCACTGTTACCGTTTTTAGTCTGCGATCTAAACTTGAAGTGCCATACTGGCCTAAATAAGATAGGCCACTATGGCTTAAGCCCTCTAAAACTTCACTGTCATGATGAAATTAGTTAGGCTACTTTTTGACAGTCTGTTCATGATAAACGTCATTATTCATACACTTCAGCTTGTTAATTCTTTGAACTATTTCGATTTACTTGATTCTCTGTCGGATCACTTCATTACTAATTCGATCCTTCAGAGAAACTCTGAGCATAGCCCTCTCCATAGCTCGCTGAGCGACCTTAAATTGGTGGACCAGTCGCACCGTTAGTGTCCACGTCTCGGCCCCGTAAGTCATAACGGGTAGGACGCACTTGTTGAAGACCTTGGTCTTAAGGCTTTGCGGTAGGGGTGACGAAAAGACGTGACGGAGTTTCCTATATGGTGCCCAGACCAGCCGTATATCTTCTGCCAGCCTCCTTCTCGAAGTTGTTTCTACCCAAATGCATGGTTTGCCCCAGGTAGACGTACTCCTGAACAACTTCGAGAGGGATCCCATTTAGGATAATCGATTCCGGAGAGACATGTTCATTGAACATTATCTTGGTTTTGTCCAAGTTCATCCGAAGACCGATGCAACCAGAAGAATCAGCTAGGCTGCTCAGCATATACTGCAAGTCCTGCACGCTTACAGCTACGATGACGATATCGTCTGCAAATCTTAGGTGTGAGAGGTCCCTTCCAGTGCAGCGTCTTGAACATATTCTTCATTGTATTTATGTACAATTTGGGGGAAATAACATCCCCTTGTCTCACACCTCGATGCAGGTGGATAGGTTCAGACTGCCGGTTGTATACTTGGACGGTCATAGTCGCGGCATCATACAGACTTCTCAGCACTTGGACATATCGCCAATCGACTTGGCACTGTTGCAAGGACTCCAGAACAGACCAGGTTTCAATGGAGTGAAAGGCCTTCTCATAGTACACAAACGTTAAACACAGGGACAGATTATACCCCTGTCTTCTGTGTCGTATCCTCCTAAAATACCGGCCAGTTCGGGCGGCAGAAATTCGTAAAGTCTACGCGCGAATCGGTTCGTAATGACTATTGAGAACAGCTTATAGTCGTGGCTCAAGAGCGAGATAGGTCGATAGTTCTTCAAAGAAGTTTTGTCTCCCTTTTGGAAGAACAAAACGACAATGCTCTTGCTATTCCCTTGGAGTTCTCTCCGAGAAGAGGACAAAATTAAATATACGCTCCAACGCATATTTGATTCTGTCCTCTGCAGCTCCAGCTGCACAAGTATATGTTTCCCACCTGCCTTTAGCAGCTCCGTCGTAATTCCATCGTCCCCGGGGGCTTTCCCATTTTTGAGCTGCCTTAGGGCCACCACGATTACGTCCTAGCTGACATCGGGCAACTCTTTCGTGAAGTGGCGGGTTAATGTGGCTCTGGGAATTCTGGGATACGCAGAAAAGGGACTTTACAGGTTTGACTGGTATTAAGCTGGATCGTTAATACCCTGATGGAAAACCCATCAGCTGTGAGAAAAAAAGGACTTATTAGATCTTTTGCCCTTTTTACCTCCAGTGCATCACAGCTTTTATATCAGTATAAAACATAATGTTTCAGTAAGAAATGATCAAATAACATAAATGTTGAGGATGACAATGATAGTAGCTAAGAATACTTTTATTGTTAAGTGCACTTGCTGCTTATGTTGTTTTGTTTTATTTTTGAGCTGTTGTATTTAATAAACAATTGGCCTAATAACCGCTTTATTCTTATTTATTTCTAAAAATCTACTGCCAAAGTGGCCTATCTGTGTATAAAATGTAGAAAAATAGCAATAAAGCTATTTTGTCACTACTAAAATCATAAATTGGTACTTTAATAGGTCAAATAAAACAAAACAGTAATAAAAAGTATGTATTCTGAAGAGTGCTAGATGATTAAAAAAATACTGTTTTTATTTTCTATGGTACTCAAAAAGCTTGCCTATTGAATTAGGCCACTATGGTTCTCATGGCCTCAATTGGAGGCAAATAAAAAATCATGCAGGTAAACGAAGGTGATGAAGATGAAATTGAAATTTTCAATTTCCCAGGAGATGATGATGAAGAAGAAGAAGAAGAAAATTGATATTTTTGAACTTCAAGTTATAGAAGAATTTAAATGTACATTTAATTTTATATGCCTGAGCAGAAAAAGAGTTGAGACAAAAGTTATGGCAATTTTTTTTATCTTCAATTTTTATAATAGGTGTTGAAGTGATTGGAACCATAGAAACGGAGATAATTGCAAAAAATCGATTTTCGTGACCTTTGACCTCGAATAACTTACGACGCAGACACGAGATAATATGTGACTTTTGAGACAACTTTTAGAACGCCTAAATGAAGCTGTAGGTATACGAGTTTCCTGCTTATTATCTCAAATTCCGAGGTGAATCCCTAAAGTGACTGGACTAATTCGTTTTGTGCACTTGTTGTAAAATCTACTATTAATGAACTTTTTATTTTGACACTTGATTTTGGACCATAGTTTTTATTTTGTAAAGTTACCTGCGGACTATAGTTGTATGATTTTACGGTATTGAAAGCAAAGAGAAAAGAAAGTACCTATTGAAAAACAAAAAAACTTTTATCGATGTCGATAGAATGCATAAAGTCATTATAACGCAAGCCCTAGCGATCGTGTTCGGAACCTCTTCGGAGTAGTTCGGAGCGATCACACCTCCCCCCGCACCTCGGCTAGTTGACAGAATAGTTTTCTTTTAAATTCGCATGTATTACTTCTCTATAGGGTTAAGTGCTCGTAGCCCTCTGCGAAGCAATCTGTCGGCCTCCCCACTAGGCTTTCGCTACCACTAACTAAGAACCATAACAAGTAATATTTGTAAAGAGTCCATTACTCTAAAACCACACTTCACTACAAGTTACGTTATATCCCTTAATACGTCGTATAAGTTAGTTTTCTTTCAATTAAACCCACTTCGGGTCAGCCACCGCTGTACCCTTGTCAGAAAGTTTATAAATTAAATTTTGCCCACACGAGTACCTACATCGATATTATTCGTGTTGTACATTTTTTTGAAAGGATACGACTAGCGTCTGTAGTTTTAAAAACGAATCTGTAGTTGTACCAATAGTTACATTTCTAGCTCAGTATCAGTAATTATAATGATGGGTCTCAAAAGAATTCAAACTAAGAGCTCTAACCCCGTTGTACATCTGAACTAGATAACAGTCAGCATCGTAAGAAGTTACACCAGCTATTGTGAGTTCTGTATACAATAAAAGACTTACGTAAATAAAGCAATATTTTGAGTATCAAAGGCAAACACCCGCTTACTCTCACTAGGGTCACAGCCAGAGGCGGCTCGTGAAAGATTATATTGGGTGTTCACTAAAAAAAAATATGAAACTGCTTACCATTTATTTAGTGAATGCTTTTACAATTAAATAGTAAGAAAGATGACGTGCTAAATCATCGATACCTACCTGAACCGTCCACGCAGTATCAACTCCGGTGCCACTAAACAAAATACACGGAAAGCAAAACAGCTTCTTACTTCCTTCGCAATTTTGCAACCAAAGCGTTTTATCATATTGGTCGTTTTTTTTAGGTTTTTCACAGTTTTTTATAAAGTTTACGCTGTTATATTCCATATTAGTTACACAATTTAACTGTCTTTCTTAAACATATACACACAATCACACATACAATTAACTATATTTTAAACACCAATCCTTTTCTAATTACCAACACACTTGCAGTGAAATGTTTTGCTTCTGTTTACATTCAAATGATACCGACAAAACACTATTAAAAAAAAACGGCACACACGTTTTAATTTTTCTTCGTGACAAATGGTCATATCATTTAGTCGGGTAATATATTCGCGCATGCGCACCTCGTCAAGCTAGCCAGGAGCGGCGCTCCGTATTTGGCTTATTTCTCATACAAATCTTTTGTCTCACGCGCCCAGCGCATAGAACGCTCTCTCTTTCGCACTCATTACATTTCAGTATTAAGCGTTGTACTAAGCTTTCGTCAACGAAGAGCGCTGGTATGAGCGCTCCACTCAACAAAAATACCTATGTAGGTATGTTTCAAGACTGTTGACAAAATTATGATAAACAGCTTAGTACCTAGTCAAATACTTATTTGTGGATATGCATTATAGAAAAGAGAATAGCTGTGTATTAAAATATTGAGTATGTTTATAGAAAAAGTTTATATGCGTTGTATAGGTACATATATTTTATAATTTTGGGAGTTCACTGCTCCAGCGCTCCTTTGAACGAGCCGCCACTGGTCACAGCCGCATCTTTACAAAGTAATGGTCTGCGCTAGATTCACTGTCACATCCCACAATGCTATCTTCAAGTCTATATTCATTTTATTCTTAGAAGATTATATTTTTGTAATTATATGGTTTGTGTCATATACCTTGTTAAACTTGATTTGGCTTTCTACAAGAACATGTAGCGGCTATACGAAACCATAGGTCACTCGCATATTAGAGCCCCCACCGCCCTCGCTTATTGGATATTCTGTTGATGTCTTTCCACTTTTATTGTATCACGAATATCAAAAGTGTGTGTAAGATAAACGATACAGCCAATGACAAAATAAAACATGAAAGATCGTAATTTTGTGACATAACTTAGCAAAAAATAAATAATGATGACTTCTTCTAAGTTCATTATAACATCCTCCTAGCTTTATTCCGGTTGTATCCCCGTCTTGGAACCTGGGGTCCTTTTTCTATTCTTAGCACATTTTACATTTCTGTCAAAGTCCAATATGAGAGAAAATCACCCTAACTCCACCGTATCAAGCAATATCCATATTCACCCTCTATTCTTTATAAAAGTACTAGAAAATGCCCGCATCTACGTACTCACTTCTTTATTTTATTTCAATTTAACCGTTTCTGCCCAATCCCGTGAGATTTCGGGAAATCCCTTCTTAGTGCACTACTACGCTCTCCAAACAACATGCCAAATTTCAGCTTCCTGCCCTTAATAGTTCTGGCTGTGCGTTGTGTGTAAGTCAGTTAGTAACGCAAGCATTTTATATATATGGATAGAAGATTCCTTACGCTCAGCACAGAAATGACAATACTAATCAAGAAACTCCGGTACAAAGTCAACAGGCGCACTTTTCAAGTTGTTCAACCAATTAAAATTCAGTACCTACGGATAACTGAAATTTTCAAACACCGTCTCTGGATTTTGGACGTAGATTTACATAAATTTGCATAGCCCTGATATAGGGGAGTGGTCCATGATTGTAAATAACATGGGTAAGCACTGGAATTGAATTAGGAAAGTTATTCGGAAGTCGTCAATATTCCACTATTAAATTGTTGAACAAGTTTTAGGGATTCAATTTTAAAATGGAAATGCAGATATTTATGTAAGTGTCATAAGAATTTGTTTTCGATGAATGTGATTGATATTTGTGAAAGTTATTTATCGGCCTTATTTATAAGTGTATTTAATTATATTCATCATCATCACAGCTCTCCCGACTATAAAACGATCAATGTTCACACGAGACAACACTTGTTTACAGTCTGGACGTTCTTTGTACCAGTTAATTGTCTGTTTGTGATCTACCCCGATCTACAGTATTAATATCTAGTACACTTGTTATTGTTTACTTTGCAAATAGAATCATCATAGTCATCCTTCTAGCGCTATCCCAGTTGCAGCCCGGGGTCCTCTTTCTAGTCCAACCGGATTTGACTGAATTTTAGCTTTTCCACAGAGCGACTGTCTGTCTGACTTCCGTTTCCCAAGGCATTGCGATACTCCATAGAAATGACAAAAAATATCATTCTACATACTATCACAAAAGCAAAGTATGCTATCCGCAATTCACGTGACTCCGATACTATATGACGTCAACGGACACCGCGGTGGTTTCATTAGGTGGACCTCAAACCACTGAAGAGAAGAGTCATAATTATTCTATATACCTCTCACGATCTTCAGTAAAGGCAGGGAACAAGCACAGGATTTGGGTTTCAAATTCATAATTTTAAAATCGTCCTGCTTTCATATACGATAGACAAATATTATTATATAGACGAAATACATGTAATATAACGTAAAATAAACACGAGTAAATGTATTATCATACAATAATGTAAAGTTTATGAAATGAAACCAAATATCTAGTGTTCCAAATAAACCTACATCATAATAATGTTGTCGAAACATAACACCGCTATTAGTATGACTAGTTATTCGACCAATTATCGAGATAATTATTATTATTCTCTCATGGATAATATTACCTTGATAATAAAACTACCTATTCATTATTACGAGATATGGTTTACTTTTTACGTACATTTATATATGTTGCTTATAGGGAGAAGTGGTTATTTTTTCTACCATTTATTTGTAGCACAGATTATTCTACCTGTAATACAGAATTATTTATAAGTTGTGTAGTTCCTTATAATAAGGTTATTGACATTAAACATCCCTGGCCGTATTTTTTTGGGAACAGTTTATTTTGGCTTGGAGTCAATATTGAGGTTAAGTTTTTTTGCCCTGTAGGAGCATGGTACAGTCATCAATAAATGTATCTCTCGGACTTTTATAAGTGTTACGGTTCGGTACTTAAAAAGTGAAAATGGAGCCCTTAAAAGATCACTTTGTCTGTCTGTCTGACTAGACCCTTTATTTCGGGAACGCTTGGAGATGGGGCTTTCGACGGCCTCCACTGAGAAGATCCTTCATCCTGCTCCTCCTTCTATTCGTATAATCATCATCAAGCAGAGCTTTGGTTGTGTTTCCACACACAGCCATGTGCAAGAACCGGGGCTACCACCTACTATCCGGTTGGCCACAGGTTCGTCTGTCTATTTCTAGCAATAAAAAAGTCAAAACAAGAAAGTTAAAGATCAAAGGGTGAAGACAAATTAGAATTTTTACTTAATCATATTAACAATAGAGATTGTAATTAACATTAAAATCAATTGGTCCTTACCTCACATCCATTGTCCTTACATAACTTTATTTTTTTTATTTATAGTCTCACGCCTATATCCTCAAAGGGGTAGGCAGAGGTGTAAATATTACACCCCATTTAGCCTGGAATTTTGGACTCAAAATACATTTACGTGGGACTCCATGTAATAGGGGGCGAGCCTATTGCCGTTACCGGGCACATCACCAGACTCCGGGCTGCTACTGAGAATACGAAAAAACCCAGTAACACTTTTGCCCGACCCGGGAATCGAACCCGGGACCTCTGATCAGCAGTCGCGTACGCTATCCACTGGACCACGGAGGCAGTCACCTTAAACTTTTATATGATATGCATTATCAAAATTCTTGCTACCTCTAAACAGATATTTACAACAGCTGCACTTATGATAAAGTCCCAAGACTATTGAGGTCTAATATCTCTCCTTTTCTAGAATATTGTGGAAGCTCTATCTAGGCTGTTGTTCGTTATTTAAGTAAAACAAATTAATTAAGTTCGTAGTGGACTCAAAGACCGCACTGCAACTGGAGGTTAAACTTGAACGAAATGACCGCGACCTACGCAGTAGTTTTCGTAGAAATCTGATGTGGACTCTCGCCACTCGAAGCTAATGAACTTATACAGTCAAAATAAGATTTATCTTATACTAGGAATTTCATAAATACTTACCACACATTGCGTGGAGCATGCATTTGCATTATGGAAACTCAATTCTGTGTTAACATTTACAGTCTAATGACTGTGGGTGTTTCATTCATGCATGTACATACATTTTATAATAAGATACCAAAAGCTGTAAGAGAGCTTCCGCTAATGCAATTCAAAAGCTCTCTGAAAAAATGGCTAATTGAGAAATGTTTTTATAATTTACAAGAATTTTTTGCACATAAAGACAATATAATGTAACTACTGATTACTACTTACATGTCATCTATACTTTGTAATTTTTTTATTGGTATTGTCATTAATAATTGTATTTGACATTTGTAACTGCAACTGAACCAATTTATTATGCACTGTATTATTAAATTCTATGTAACGTTTGTAACAAATTCTATACCTACCTATTTATTATACCTTAATTTTTAATTTTGTGTTCAAATGTAATGGATTTAATTTTAATTAAATCCATTACATTTAATTATTAATTATTGATTATTGTCTATTTTTCTGACATGATTATGTGAAAACTTCTCGAAGGGTAATTAATATCATTATATAATGTGATGAAATTATTATAATCATTTGTGGTATTGTATAATGAATGGGTAGTTTAATAAAGTATGATTGTTGCTCCTCTCTAATTTTGCATGCCGAATTCTGGTGAAACATGCTGTACCTATTATTAACAACATACCATCCTGTAAAACTTTAACCGTGTTTCGAGCAAATAAATATTCTTATTCTTCTTATTCTTATACTCATATAACATAACATAACATATCTTCACGCCTTTTATCCTCGGAGGGGTAGGCAGAGGTGTATTACACACCCACACTTCGCCAGATATGTTTCGGTCCCAATGTAATAGGGGGCGAGCCTATTGCCATCTACCGGGCACATTATTAAGCGAGCGATAATTAACATTTTTAATACACACATAACTTCGAAAAGTCAGAGGTGTGTGCCCGAGGTACCTGGGGATCGAACCCGAGACCATCGTCTCGGCAGTCCGTTACGTACACCACTGGGCTACCGCCGCTTATTATATTCTTATACTCGTATAATCAAATTCAAGCAACATAATATTAATACATCTCAGATCAAATAAATTTGGACTGCAAAAGTCTAATGGAGGTACCAACAGACTGCCATCATGTCTGTACCTCCAAATTGAAATTCAAATTCAATTTGTTTATTTGAGATGTGTAACAACTGATAATGTATGTATTACAAATATTATCAGTTGTTACAATTGGGGTAGTTAGGTATCACTATATTTCAACTAGGTAGGCATGCAAAATGTTACTTAATTGTACAAAATACAACTTTTCTATTTATACATAAAATTAAAAAGTAGTCCACGTAGGAGAAAAGCGGTATAATACGTCTACCACTAGACTAGACTATCTGACTCTTCAAAATTATGTGTGTATCAAATTGCGCGTGAATCCAGTCCCGGTATTCATGACAACTTTTGTCAGTCATTATGGGGAGTTAGCACCCTTGAATATACAAATGCAGGCCTAGGTTTTGGAGATCAGATGGCAGTCGATTTCAGGACAAACCAAATATTCTGTCAAGTAAAAAGTCCTGGATAAAGCCGATAATACGGCAATTCCAGATCAAGTAAAATAGTGAGTGACAGTTCGATACAACAAAACTTCATTCACTTACAAATAAATATTAAGAGCAGTTTCAGATTAGCGTTTTATACGCGCGTATAAACTCGTTTTTGGAAGCGCATATAGGCGCGCCTTTTAGCACACGCGCAACTCGTACGAGCGTTGACGCGCTTCTAAGCTGTCACTGTGTTGACACTGATAAGATGTCACTACCGTTTCGAGCGAACACGCCGAAATATGCCCGTTTACGCGAGTCCGATTTTTTGAAGCGCGTATGCTAAAACGACCGTATGCGCACAGAAAAATACGCTAATCTGAAACCGTACTTAAGGTGCGTTCAATTTCTACAGTGAGTAATCCACCTTATTTCACTTGGTCTGAGGTTTTTTGTACTTACTTATTTTCATATCGACTATAAGCAAAACGATATCCATTTAGTATCACTTTGTACTACATCAAATGAATAGCCTAAATAATAAATGAAACAAAATTCACCTTTTACTATAACCGTAGCACAATTGCCCAATAGCGTGTTACCACCGAAGGCTGCGTACCCGACTTAGTCCCAATGTATTTTCGGTATAAGCTTAACGTTCTATATAATTAAAATATAACCCTACTTATTGTGGATGTCTACAAAACGATGCGGTTTCCGAGGCGAGGAAATGTTTTCAATAGTGTATTATTATATAATATGTAAGTAGGTGCGGTGGCTGATATCTGAACCCTATTCATATGATCCCATACGGTTTCATTTATTTTGATGTAAGTTGTATATGAATACATTGGGTTTGTAGCTAAAGACTTTCTTTTAGACTAGAATTTCTTCAAGGGATGTACAGAAGTAGGGGAGAAGGAGGTAAGACGGGACAGCGGGTAAGACGGGGTACCCAGCTAAATTCACAGTTCAAACTGACCTATCACGCTCGTTCATTCATCGTTCAATGTGCCGCAATGATACTTATCAGTCGCCCGGTGGTTAATGGTTCGCAAATGCACACATGTCGAAAAAAATCAAAAAAAGTGTTTTACTGCAAATTGCTTATCACATTTTCTTCTAGTTTGACACGTGATTGCCGTTTGTTAAATAAAGTTAACTGGTGAGGTGTTTCTGTGATTGACGCTTAAACTAACCTATCATAAGGTAAGCATTTTGTTTCCTTAAGATTGTTAACTATTATTTTGTTTTATTTTTATTGCTAGAAAATGGCTCTGCAGGCAAGATGGGATAACGGGTACTCCTTCTTGCCTCCCAATGAGGAAAAATGTGGTTTTGCTCGATTTTCGTAAAAAATATTTTGTTTTTGTGTGCTTATTATAGTTTTTCTTTTAGAATGGTTCGTGACTATAAACGCACCACTAACAGGGACACGCCATGTATGTTTTGTCAGGAAGTATATTGCGTTTCCATTGAATAGTATATCATGCCTACTATGTGGAAGATGGTCTCATAATAGCTGCGCAGGAATAGATGATGAAGATGATGACGAAGTCATCCATATCTGCGAGTTCTGCCGGACCAATAATTATCTTTATCTGTAATCATTCTCCTCACCCCATCTTACCTCAGGGGGGTACCCATCTTACCAGCACCATAGGGCAAGACGGGGCAAAATACCTTTTTTTTATTTTTATTTTTCTCTCTTAAATGTGTAACTAAAAGTGCCTAATGACACCAAATATTAGAAGAGTAATAATAAGTTGTTAATAAAAAATAAATACAATTATTTAACAATGTAATTTTTGATATTATTGACCTTTAAAGCTTAAGTACCCCATCTTGCCACCCTCTCCCCTACATACGGCGGTTTTTACTTTTGTAGAAATGGCTGGGATGTACTGAAAAAAGGCTATGTGCTTACCTTTTAATTATTATTTTCTGATTTACTAGTCATTCCTATCAAAATGCGGTCCAGGTAGGCCATTATTATTATTTTTTTATTTTGTGCTTGTTGTATATTATTTGTAGAAGTCACCATTTTATTTTAAATGTTAAGAGGATTAATTAAAGTTCAAGCCATTTCTGTGGGGTCGAAAAGGTTCCGGTACCACGATCGCTATCTTTAAAAAAGGGTTGTAGTTTCATGGTTTATTGAGATTGAAACTGTTGGTCGATTTAAAACTTACACGATTTGTATACATTATACAGGTTTCTTTAACGTGGTTTTTGCCGGCTCACAACGGTCTTGAATACGAAGGGTTAGTTGGTTAACGTGACAATTAGATTCCATACAAAGAGACAGGAGTAAAAGTTTATTTACTAAAGTTCAAAATGTTGTCCAAAACTATACTTCCATATTTTTATAACTGTGTAGTTTTAGCGAATAAAGAATGATTCTGTTCAATTAGATTTCTCGTAAGAAATTATGATTAATGTATTTGATGCTTGATATAGCAACGAAATAATATGTTTGCATTACACGGAAGACCGCATGCATTACAATAATCCCTGTGTCAATAAAATAATACGATGATTGAGAAAATTGCATCACACAAATACAATTAAGTATCAAACACGCACCAAATCATTCTTCTCTCTAACACACAGGCCCTATATATTCCTACAGTCATGATATATGTAGGTACTTGGGCTGTTAACATCAGGCCGAGCCTTTTGCCATTGCTTTTATTTTTATCGATATTGGCACACACTACAAAGGGTTACCCCAGATATAAGACTGAAGCATTGTGGAGCAAAAGATATATTTAGACTTTATTGTTACCAAAATAAAAGTAAAATATTTATTGCGTACTCGTGATATACAATAACTAGAAAGTCGTTATTTCTGTTTCAAAAATATAACTCTTGTAGTAAGAGTGGATTTTGAATCGCTTGGAACTTTAAACACATTCAATCAGCGAACACAAACATTTGTTTTACAGGCAATTTGTAACTATCAAGTTACGTATACATATACTTCACTTCACAAAGACAGACTAAGTATTTTCATAAAGTTTCTTCATTTTATCTCCAGACGATTTCTGAATGATCTCTGAATAAGATAGAAGAAATTAATTACGTTATCGAATCGATTTTATAAATATAAATATCGTAGCACTTCAGGATGTCAATTTGATTATTTCTTTTTTATTTATTATCTAAATTAAATCTAACTTTTTTGAGTATTTGTACTAATGTACCTACGCGAAGTCAGTGCGACACTGATAATGCACGGTTGTTTTGTTAGCCCTTCTTGTTTGAATCATCTATTACCTATTATTTATCGGATTCGAGTGTTTACCCTCGATATATAATACTCAAAAAAAATTAAATAACAAAATAATATTTTAAATTAAAATATTTACATAAGAATACATGTATGGAGGAGTGAAAATTGCCCGGCAGACAGCACACTGGGCACATTTCTCTAAATTTTCTAAGAACAAAATGTAATTTTGATATATTACGAGCGAGTTCCCTTCTATGCCTTTAAATTCGTTTTGAAGTTTCGAATTTTCCCTATGGCATGGTACATACCAGATGTAATTTATTTTCGGACAGTGTTAGGAATTAATCAATGAATTTGTCAATTATCTTGTTGATTGACTACAAAATTAATTACAATTAAATGAATCACAATTAAATAAATCGCAATTAAACTTTTAATTGCACCTTGCAATTAAATTAATTTGACTGTGGTATGTCAATTGTAACTCACAATTAAAATAATTCGTATGTCCGTTTCGTTAATAGTCCAGGTAGTAGAGCCTTGCTGATTTCAGCATGAATGGGCCGGCTCGACCGGGAAAGTACTACCCTCTCACAGAAAATCGACGTAAAGTAACAGTACCAAAACTGTTGCGTTTCGGTCGGTGAGTGAGAGTGCCGAAGGCCCTATCCCCTATTCCTTCTCCCTCAACCCACTCCTCATCCTATCCCTTTTCCCAACCCAAAGGGGCAGCAACGCACTAGTGACTCCTGTGGTGTGGCTTGTGTCCATGGGCGGCGGTAATTGCTTACCATCAGGCAATCCATCTGCGTCTAAACAACTAAAAAAAATTGCAATTAATTTTTTACTTGTTTTATAAAACAATTACAACTAACAATTAACTTTATGTATCAAAACGAAATTTAGGAAAATTAAGCTGTAAGTCTCAGACGAATAAAAAAGTGGTCAAAGGCTGTAAGTATAGCTTAATTTTTCTAAATCTTTCTTTCTACATAAAAACACTGCTTGTTGATTAAGAAATGAATATTTATTTATTATATTCTTTGAATCGGTCTTTTATTAGTTGCCAACATGCGTAACGTTGCCAACCACAGGAAGATGGGGGGTACTATTCTATTACCCGGAGCCACACGGGTATATTATATATTTATATATACCGGCTGTATATTATACAGTAATATATTTATAATTGTTAGTTTTAATTAAAATTCACAAAACAATTGAAAATAAATTAATTGTTAATGGTATTAAATCAAAATTAACAATTAATTAATTGCTAATTGTTACTACTACAGTTAACAATTAAATAATTGATAATTGAAATTTTCCACAAATACAATTTATTAATTGTTAACTGTAGTGGTAACAATTAGCAATTAATTGATTGTTAATCTTTAATTGTTCTTGCAATTAAAATTTGCCCAACACTGTTTTCAGGCAAGTCATTTTTACCGTAAATCTTATAAAAACGTTTGAAAAGCCGTTTAAGTAATAATTAAAGTTTGTCAAGCAAAACGGGCATAGAAATAACGGAGAGCATGATTCTGAAAGAAAGTTCTGAGGAAGACTTAAACGGAGATGGTAAGATATCATCATTCTCCTAGCGTTATCCCAGTCTAAACCCCGGGTCAGCTTTCTAGTCTAAGCGGATTTGACTGAATGTTAGGTTTTCCACAGAACGACTGCCTGTCTGATCTCCGCAACCCAAAGGTACAGTTATATTCCATGGTTTAGACTAGTGTCAGTTTACTCAAAGGTACTGACTCCCAATAACGATTGTCAAAGATATTCATGACAGCAGGGATCGATGGCTTAACGCACTCTCCGAGGCAAGGGGCAAGCATAAAAAGCAGATAATTTACATTTCAGAAGATGGTGAGATAATGTAGACATATTTGAAAGTTCTGAATATGCTAAGGGTGGCAAAGTATGGTGGTTTTATCAAGAGGCATCAACCCAGCTGTACTCCAGTAGGAAGAGGAATATCTTATCCTTAGATTAGCAATGCCAGAGGCATCTCTAAGACAGCGAGTATAGCATCTTGCTATTTTTGATCCACCGACATACTCATTTCTATAACTAATAGGGTAATTTTTTGACACCATCTATTCAAAATTTATGACAAAAATAAGAACTGTATTTTCATTTTACATGTACAGAACAATACACCAACTCAAAACACGTAAATACTGCTTCAAACCAACTGTCAATTTATCAAATTTATACAATGACTTACATTTTAAAATATTTCCTTGGCGTACAGTTGAGATGGCTCTCATAGTATCAAGTTTCCAAAGTAAACTGGTAATCTAGAATTTTTCTATATTTCACTTCTTTCAAAAGAAATTTCTCGCAATCAAGTCACGTATTTAAAACATTAGTTTGTTTCGATTCAACAAAAACGAAAACTGTATTCTGTAACTGAGAGAAATGTTTTGAAAAAAGTTGTTTCAGTGTCTTTGAAATAAATTATTTGCTTTTCTGTGTTTTGTCCTTTTCTTGAGTTTACTGATTATCTGAAAGTAGAGTTATTGATGGTGAAGTATGTTGAAAATGTTTCTTTTTTAGGTAAAAAGTTGACGATTTTGCAAATCGTCAACTTTTTATCTAAAAAAGAAACACTTACAGTTTTGTAGCTAGGTTCATCAGCAGTTACTATTGATTACAACAAGTTCTGACAGTCGTGAAGTCCCGGGGAAAGTTAAATTGTCTTGGAATCCGCTACGAACTTAATGAGAAGTAGGAGGAGTTGTTTTCACGGTGCATGTTAATAGATAATCGATGGAGATCAACACAGAAGACGATATTTATAATTCTAAAAGTGCCGTGTCATATTTTTTAATTAGGGAAGGACAGCTTAGAAGTAACCTTAACCGAAGAGCATGCATGAGAAATTTGATGAGAGTGAATGAAGCAAGAGAGATATATATCAGGATCGTTGCAAATGGTGTCCCATAGTCTCTGCCAACCCCTTCGAGAAACAGGCGTGAGTCTATGTATGTAAGTACAAAAAGATATTTAGCTTTCTTGCAATCTGATTCGATTGCAAGAAAGCTAAATATCTTTTTGGGCTAAAATTTTAATGAGCGAGATAAACTTCTTCCAAATCCATACTTAACCTTGCCTCTCATTTTTAATAATGCTACAAAAAATTAAATTTCGTATATCCTCATAGATACGAGTATAACAAAAAAATTGTACCCACTAACTTTTGTGCAATAGCATGAAATTGAATGGATCTTTTGTTGGTTTAAAATAAATAAACAGAGTTAACGAACTAAATTCCCATTGAAAGTTGTCATTTAATCATAAGTAAAACCTTATGTAATTTCAAGAAACTCACAAACTATTTGCTGGTATTATTAATTATCTTTTGAATTATTAATAATTATTGGTTGAAGTTTAAATATTTAGAGTAATTACCGCAAATTAATTTAGTTTGTATCATCAATAAGGGTAATTGAAGTAATGGTTTTGAGATTAATTGGGCAGTTTTCTGGATTGTCTGATGCCTCCATGATGCTGTTTCCAATTGTTTTTTTTTAACTGGATACTTCCTTGATATTAAACGTGACATATTTACAAACTACAATTCACCCGCAGCACCGCCTGCATCATATAATTATATACCTTACTCAGTCATCAAACTCTTTCAATTGATGCAACCTTCCCAAAAATTCGTTCGTTAGTTTTTGAGTTTATCGCGTCGCTGTCTAGTTTGTACATCGATAGCCGCTTGCAAAACGACACCGTCTTGTGCCTGAAATGCTCATCAAACTGTAGAACATAACTGTCGTGCAAATATGAATGATAGACATGGCACACATCGAGCAGCTAAACCATGTGATAAGACGAGATAGCAGATGCCCTGCTCCAAGGCGAGGATATTATATACTACCATGATAACACTTATAATATGGTGACTAAGTAAATACTCAAAACATAAAAATACCACTCATCAAAAGCAACTTAGTATCGACGAACATATCATCACAACAAAATTAGTATTAATTTCGTTTTTCTTACAGCTAACATTCAATGCAATTTTCATTTTTCATGCACATTTATCCATCTCACAGTCATGTAGCTGACGGAACAAAACTATTAATAACAGCGTTAACAAACAAACATATTTTTTTAAGAATTAGCGCTTTCCATTCGCTTGCCATCACATAAATAACTCAACGAAACGAATTTTATTTCAAGTCCAACTTTAAATTCGTTGCTCGTTTCTCTATGAATTATTAGTTTGCTACCACTACTTGGCCTTAGCCAATTTATTTTTGCATTTTACTTGAGCCTTAATGGTAAATATATTAGAAGTATTTTGGATTGTATTGTTTTTATCTTAAGTTGATAGTTAGTGTGTCACATGCAGAGTAACCCCTTAATTTTCATTTCAACCACGCCCGGCAAGTGTGTTTTGTATTTAGCAAACCACGATTTATTTCTCATTTGTTTTGCAGCCCTGTTGTCACCTAGAAGTCGTTTGTTGGGAGGTCTATTGTGTTAAAAGGTTAATGATGCTGATAAAGTTTCTGCTTAAATTGGGCGTAAGATTTCGTTGATTGTGTAATTAATATGGTTACTTTTGCTCAAGACACTTATTATACTTTATTACGTTGTATTAACATATATACATACATACATACACCTGACATATATCTCTTGCTTCATTCACTCCCATCATATTCCTCATGCATGCTCTTCTGTTCACGTTGTATTAAGAATTCTATTAACAGTCTCAGCGGTGGAATTGTTATGGTAATAAAATAATATAGTAATATATTGAGGCAAATCCTACGAACCCCAAATAATAATAATTCTCACGTGTTTTGAAATACCTTTTATAGATATTTAACACCCAAACACAAAATAAATAGCCGCGCCCATCCCATCACCCAAAGGACCGGCGGCGTAGCAGTCTGGATTCAATCATAACAGGTATTATTATAAATAATTAAAACAATTTGTAATTTGATACAAGCATGCCAATATCAAATTTGGAAGAAGTTGAATAACTTCTTCCTTAATTTGATATTATCATTTGAAAGAGTTGGCAAATAGGAACTAGATCTAAAAGTGAGGCAATAGCTCAGGTAATCTTCACGTCGTTACTTTTGTTAATGAGACGTGATACATTTTTATCTGTAGTTTTAGTTTTCCATGCAATTTCAAAGAAAAAGGATACGCTGCTCCCGTACAATATATGCAAAAACATATCGTTAAAATTTGAAGCTACATTTTGCCTAGTAATCCATTAATCACAACACAGAACTAGAGTTCAAGTAACTAGCTCTTTCATGCCTCTAGAAAATTAAAAACACAGTGACAAAAATGAGTACAACATTAGACACCCAAAGTCTATGCGATGATGTAAATATATTATTATGACCTTGCACACAAAACCCAAGTAACAATTTACCTCAAAACACATATTTTTAGCTGACTCCATTGTTGTATATACCAAACTTTAACATATGATAGACAACAGAACAACAAAAAATACGACAAATATTACCTCCGTGAAACGACATCCGCAACAAAAAAATTCAGCAATACCAGATTTAGCACCGAAAATATGAGCATATTTTCGCGAAAATCTAAAATCGGCAGCTATACGTTGGGTACACCTGACACTGGTATAACATCATCATCAGCCTTTAACGGTCCGCTGCTGGACTAGGCCTTCCTTTGAAAGGAGGAATTGGCCTACTATACCACGCTGGCCAAACGGGTTGGTATAGGGTTTGTATCAAGTTTTCCTTCTCTTACAGTGCTGTTCTCTGCATAATATGCCCCCTCTGTCGGCTCTTACGACACCCATGGGATGATATGGGGTGGTGACATTCCGTATTCTTAATCCGTCACCACACGGACTAACTGGTATAACGCGTTCCCCATCGCTGAATAAGTATTCGGTAGCTCTCGGAACATATTTTATTAAAACTTTTAGTAACTTCAGTGTGGCTCATCTTTCTAGTTTCAAGGATAAAGGGAATAAAGATTGTATCAACATTTTATGAGCTTCGAGTACGATCAAGTTTCCTAAAACTGGTATAGATTTCTTATAAAAATCGGTCAGGAGACGCTTTGAAGTTATTTATAATGAAATTGATATTTGAACTAATTTCTATGTTATATGAATGTCATCATTATCCTAGATATTATATCCTGATTAAATTTGACTTGAAACCTAGTCAGCTTACTAGACAAACCAAAAATTGATCAGTAGCTTTCTCAGGATATTGAACGCGTATTTTGATTTTTCGTAATTACACCTGTCGTTGTCTTCATGACAGCCGAAACTGATGAATTTACTATAAATTTACAGTTCCAAAGGAAGAGAGGAAGGGTTAGCTTGGTGTATAGAGAATAATTCGACAATAGTCGCCTCCTATGTAAACTCCTTTGAAATATTACACAACTCCTATATGTAAAAATACTGTACATTTTTCTTTTTACTATCTGACTACAAAAGTCAGAAATGTTAGCTACAAGAATTATAACGAAAATCCTTTTGTACGGTGCTTAGAGGCAATCTTTGGCACTCACATAAGGGTTAAGGAAAATACGGGACACATATGAATACATAGTTGCAACAGCGAACATAAGAAAAGGTCATGTTTATTGGCACAGTCGGGTCCGGACGTATTAAGGAATGTTGGGGACACTATGCTCACACACGCGATACGTACATACATGTTCCCATATCGCGTTTGTATAATTATGCATATGTAATGTCAACATGAGAAAATTACAAAATCTCTGTACTTTGATCACGAGGATCACATTTTATTATTTACATATAAGATTGCTCGTGCCTTTTTCTGTGTGGAGATATCGGCGACAGATCTAATTACATTGCTTTACATTTTATGTGAATGTTTGCGAGTAACAAATAAGGAGGGCTTATATATTTTGCGGTTAAATGTAACTTCTTTTAGCCAAGCACGACAAAAATTATTTAAAAGCGAGAAAAGCTAGATATAATCGTTTTGGTACTTCTTTTTTGTTTTCATGCGATGTATTAAATTGCAATAATTCATTAGTATTCAGTCGAGGGACACTGTTTTCATGGATAGGCTACGAACGCCTGTAAGGAAAAGTTCACTCCGTCTGCCTGCCCCAAAGATGACCCCGTAATTTAGCCTTCTATTGTAAAAAAGAAATTATTTATTTATTTAAGACTTCTTGCACAAAACGAATAATTTGTACAAAGCCGGACTTAATGCCCAAGGCATTCTCTACTAGTCAAACTTTGGGTGGAGCAGAGACAAATCAAGGTGGGTGCTAAAACTGTGTGTAAGATAAAGTACTGATTGTAATACTATACAGTACACCAAATATTACATAAATATTTTTGGAGTCTGGTAATGTGCCCGGTATGGCATAAAGCTCGCCCCCTATTACGTGGGACCTAAAAATTCATGGCGAAATGTAGGTATATACATTTCACCATGAATTTTTAGGTCACCTCTGCCTACCCCTTCGGGGATACAGGCGTGAGTCTATAAATAAATAAATATAAAAATATTTCGTTTATATTTAAACTAATAAAATATATTACGACGTATACTTAGACAATATAATAATTTCCCATTTAAAACTTCCATAATTAATTGTTTAATATAAGCGATAAACGTTTATAGTCTCTATCTCGGCATTTACGTTACTCGAAACTTGTGTGTCCAATAAAAGAGGCAGTATTAGTTGCTGAATAATGCAATCTGATATCTGCACCTGAAATAAAATCATTTTACTATTCTAAAGCCACGGTAGTCTACGTGAGAACTTGCGCCGAATGCAGGTTCGATGTCAAGACGGCACAAAACCTTATATGATTCGCAAATGGTTACTTCAAATATTGATTCTTTTGTCCATTATTAAAAAATATTTTTCTGGTATTTACCTATGAATATTTAAGCCTGAAAGCTGATTCAATTTTGCTACTGTTCAATTTACACGGAAATATTAGTATAATACGATTAAGTAGTTCTCCGTTCATTGGACTTGAACGCTGAAGCAGACCACATACACTTTGAGAACATTTTGAACCTTACTCAAAGTTTGCCAACATTTTTCAAGGCCAAACTTTACAAACAACTTAGGACGCATCAAAAACCAAAGGGGTCTAAGGCTACGTATACACTGAAGATGAATAAGGTAGCTGAGTGGTCTTATAGTATCCAGCATTACTATTATTTTCCTAAACTCGTTCAGTCCATATGATACTTATATTTATTGAAAAACAGTATTTTTATTTCGTGTTATTTTTTAAGTGGATACAAAACATCGTGGGTATAATGGAAGAACGAAATAACTCAAAATTTCAAGTTTCGAGATAATCGCGATTTACTGTTTTTTGGCACTTTTTTTTACATCACTAAGAAATAGAGAACAATTTTACCGTCGGCGATTTTATATGCTTTAAGCATGTTTGCTGTCGATTATATGCTTGATAAAACTAGCTTTTATCATGACCCAAAAAAATATTAAAAATAAAAAACCAAGTTATCCAATTTTGCCACACCAAGATATTGCAAACATCCCGTAGTTAGCTAATTCTATAATGTAGTTATTCAGTTTTCCCACACATTAAATGAATGTGAATACATGAATTTGGGTCAACTAAGTACACTTATTGTGTTTTTGAACCTAAAGAAATATTTAAACACGAAAGTTAGGCATTCGTAGTGAAAGTTTATTTGTTAAATTTTATCACTGATTATTGATCTCACATGAAATACAAACCTGGATTGGAAGTAGTAACATTGTATATATAAAAAAATAAAGGTAAAATTACAATATAAAAAATTAACAGAATTAGGTATGACAACAACATATTATAATTATGTAATAAAATCAACTAAATGACTTATTATAAATCTTCAAAAATCAACTAAAACAAAAATAACTCGCCTTTGTATTAAAACATACTAGGGTGGTCTGAAAAGTTTCCGACCTCAACCTGAAGGAAGCAGCACTCGTCAAAAAAGGGTTGTGGATGTAATTTTACTTCTTGTGGCAGTTAACCACCAACATTTCAGCTATTTTGTAGCAGTAGTTGCTATTTGACAGCCATACGATTAAGTCGATGTGAGTGTGTTTTGTGAAAATGGGAAATGTTGTATCGAGCTGGCGTTAAATTCTTGTTTTTATAAGGCACTACGCCGACGACATTCAAGTTTGATTAAAACTCTGTTTATGGGGACTCTCTGCTCCATCATGATCGCGCTAGCCTTATCCCGGTTACATCCAAGACTTACACGTCTTAGAGCCCGAGGTCCGCTTATTGATCTAATCAGGTATGACAGAATATCAACTTTTCCACAGAGCGACAACCGTTTGAGCTTCGCAACCCAAAGGGATATCGATATTCCATGGTTTAGACCAGTATCAGTTTATTTGAGGGTACGGAATCCCCGTAATGACTGTCAAAGATCTTCCAGACAGCCAGGACCGACAGTTTAACGAGCTCCGAGGCAGGGGGCAAGCGATAATTAAAAATGTAATACGCACTTAACTTTGAAAAGTCATTGGTGCGTGCCGTGGAATCGAACCCGATACCCCCTGCATGGACAACTATTAGTACCTCCACTAGGCTATCGCTGCCTCACTGCTCCATCATTTACTGCAATGAAATTTTGGGCAGCTGAATTTAAACCTGGTCGTAAGAGCTAGGGACCTAAGGTCCGGGACGTCCAAACACTGCAACCACTGAAGTTATCCCGCAAAATTTCACCAAATGGTGCTAGACGATCGCTGAATTGAGTAAGAGATATAGCAGAGGGCAAAGATATATAAAATCTATAGATGCGTTGCCCGCACACTGAAATGGCAAACTGAAATGGAGGCAATTGCCGCCATTCCGTTTAGTTACGCGCAAACCTGTGTTGTGGTAGTACGCTCTGTAACAATAATTTGTGTGTAAGAATTTAAAATCAACTAAAATTATCTCTCTCTAACAACAGGTGTCCCCTATAGTCGTATTTATTTACATCCTCTTTCTTTATTCATACAAGATGTTATTTGGTATTTGCAGCCGTTTTTCAGAGCCGGTTTGTGGGAGTATGGCGCGTCTATATTATAATACGTCTTTGACCGAGGGTATGAAAATGACCAACAAATTAATAAGTTACATATTAAATGAAGATTTAAGCATGAGCAAGCTCCAAGCGCGATGGGTGCTGCGTTTGATCACGTTAAGACCAAAACCGCGTTGATCCGTCGAATGAACATTTTTTTAAAGCTCTGTTTGCGTAGTTAAGGCCTAATAAATCCAAGTTTTGGTCCAAATAAAGACTGTAGATGAAACGTGGATACACCATAATACGCTCAACTAAATAATACATTCCAAACAGTAAATTGCTAAGGAGGAACCGACTCCAAAGGCGGTTTATTCTGCTGGGAAAGTGATGCTGACTGCTTTTTGAGATGTTCATGGAGAGAGATCGAAAGGAATAACTATTACTGCAGCATACTATGCTTAATTACTAAACAAATTGAAGGAAGAAGTTGAGCAAAAAGGTCCACATTTGTAGAAAAGACTATATTACTGACATAAATATTCGTATTAAAATATTAATATTTATTTTGTCGCTGATTGCCTCCATGGCACAGTAAAAAACCTACGTACGTCTGTTGATCGAGAGGTCTTGGGTTCGATTCCCGGGTTAGGCAAGAGTAAAACGTCAATAGACCCCCTTTTTAAGTAGGACCTAAAAATGCATGATATGGCCAAATGTGGGTGTAATAATTACAACTTCTGTTTACCTTTTCGGAGTATCGGTTTGCCACGTCACGCCTTGCTCGCTATCTCGCGACGTATTTTCTCACCTTTAGGCTTTCATAATAGGAAGGGGGCGTATAATGGTCAAACAAGTATATTAACTACTTCTTCTTATTTAGCTCATTTCATCAGCCTATAACTCCTAGAGGTGGGCCTCCCCAGGGTATGCCACAGGACCCATTCGGGCGGCCAACACTACGCTTGCTGAGGCGTGGCCTTAATTTAAGAACCTGCTTCTTAAACGACTGGCCATAAGTTCCCCCATTCAATTTGCTATAACTCTGATCTATGTCAGTTTCTTTGGTCTTCTGCCGGATAATCTCGTTCTGGAAATTATCCATCAGCGAAATCCTATTATCCTTTATCCATTGTCCTTTTCATAGCTCTCTGAGATACATGTAGTGTAGTGCATTGCAGGACAGCCCAGTTCCAATGCGGTTGGAGGCATTTTCGTAATCCACAAAAGCCAGCCACAGCGGCCGGGTTTACTCTTCGGATTTCTAAATAACCTATGAAAATTATGCTCTGTATGGATTTGGACCATGATACTAAAGCCTTTAAGAAACCTAGCCAGCACCGGTGGCTGGAAGACATCAAATCTTGATGTCAGAAAAAAGTAGGGAGGGGTGTCCACACCGCCCAGTCTTAAAGAGCTGCTCTCTGAGGCACGAGGCAAGCCATAATTAACAATTGAAACACATTACTTCGAAAATTTACTGCCTAGAATTCTAACCCGACCCCTGTGAATGGCAATCTGTTGATATCTCCACTAGGCTATCGCTTCCAACCTTAGGAACATAACATGTCTAATAATAGTATATCTGTTTATAATATAATTATCCGATTGTAATTAAACGTCGGTAAAAACATAGCATATTGCACGTACTACTACTTTAAGTTGCAGTGAGTTTAGAATCTAAATCGATCATTTTGCTGTATTCTGCTACCTAGTGATTTAGTTATATTTAAGTAATTTTATTTTAATTGGAGCAAAATTTTCGTGGAGCCTCTAGAGATGCTTCGTAGACCCCTGGCGCTCCGCGGAGCACACTTTGAGAATGGTTGGTCTATAGGTTTACATTATTTCGCGCTAATTTGTACTACTGAATTGCACGATAACTTTGCTTACGTGCGTATACTATAAATAGAAATATTATAACTTCAACTATTGACATTTATTTGATTGGAATCTCTTATAAATTTACATTTTCTCGAAGAAGAAATAAATAAAAATACTTATTTAAGAACCGAATGAATGCTCATCAATGCTCGAATTAAATAACTCAAGTTGTTTAGTTTTTCTTCAACTTGACTAGTTTCATTAAAATATTTTCGTGCGCGGAAGAACTAAATAACTCAATTTAGCTATTTTATTTCATACTCAAGTGATCAGAAGTCACAGTTGTTCATTTATTTAAAGAGTTAGTCATTTTTTCTACTAACACTTAATGTTTATTTATACTTATCTATTTCTATAATTGAAACACAAAACTGGCTTTATTTTTGAACTCGGTTAAGATATAAGAATGTTTGTTAGACCAAAAGATGCGGCACATTTTGGGGTTCACGAAAATGGAAAAAGGTAAATTTGGCCAAAATTGGAGTTATTTAGTTCTTCCATTATACCCACGACATATTCTTTTGTTGACACCAGTCAGGACGTAGTTACTACTGAGGAAAAATTGCAAAAAAGTTGCCGATGACAGGTAAACCTGCAACTAATTTGAACAACGACAAGACAAACCAATTAAGTCTTCTCTTTAGCATTTCAAGAACACTTCCATGAACGAGAACTAAGCTACATACCAAGCTACAGAAGGAAGAAAAGGACAAGATTCCGAGGAAACACAACTTCATCTCGCCATTCCTGGAGGCAGGAGGGGTGGAAAATTGCGATTCCAAAAAACACATTCAGGCAATTGTCCTTTAGGATATACAGTAAAAGGATCAAGATAATGAGTACAAAGCAGAGGTAGATTAAACCTCTCGAGCGATCCTCATCAAACGAAACGAAGCAGTACAGATTGTTTACCACCAGTAAGTAAACGAGGAAAGTAATCAAAATGTCAAGTGGAAAGCAGTGATTAACTGGACCTACGAAACGGCAATCACCAAACGTAACGAAGGAAAAAAGATATTTCTCTACCAGTAAGTAAATGAGGAATGGGGTAAAAATGTCTTTCTTCACCAGTAACAAAATGAAGAAAAGAATCAAAATGACAAGAGCAAAGCGGCAATTGACTGGACCTACCAAGCATCACTTATCAAACAAAACGCAGTACTACAGGTACTTCTCACACAGCTCATCTCCTCCGTTCATGTCCATTGAATACACCAGCTAAAAGCTTAAGTAATTCACGTTCACGTTAGCCAAAGGAAATTGTGACGGCGTTTGATCGTCCCGTTTATATTAAAGCGATGCAGGCTCGCGGAGGCTATTGCTGGCTTGACTTTTAATAGACCTGAATTAATCATAGAGCGAACGTGCGCTAACATTGTTTGTGTGGTTTACGGACAATTAGAATATGTAGATGCTCTGCTTATATATATACATATATGGCCACTATTTTCAGTTTTATATTGGCTAGTTGATTATTTGTTTTTACGGAAGCAGAAAAAATAATAAAATCTATATTGAATAGAGACTAAAAGACAGTTACTGCTTCCAATTAAAATAGGTACAAACATTTTTTAAATTATGCATTTATACTGAGAGGGCCAAATTTCGGTATCTGACAGTTCATAACTGAGAATGGATTGAACATGCGCCCTTTATTAACTGTATAAGCTTGTAAGTTGTTTGATCATGAAATATTTGTGGCTCGTTTTTCATAGACCAGCTGAAATATATATCTATTATTGTAAATATAGGTCATCATTCTGTCTTTTGGGATATTAATATTAGTTTTACTATACTCTTTTATTGTATGCAAGAAACGATTCAGAAAGTAACCCGTTTTACTTATCGTGTCATCCACGTACTTTTACAGTACATCAGTAAACATGAGGTTTGCAACAGTGCCGAAATATCAAATAATCAAAATGTACGCGTATATTCCGAAAGACAACTTTGAACTAATTGGCGGTATATATTAATTTAATAAAGTAAAAAAAAGTTGCAATCAACTGATGAAATGAGTTGGATCGTATTGCTGTTTTGTATAACCAAAGTACTTACACGCACTTCTGCATTGGTGATCAGTGTTTGCGATGCAATTTTGAAGCTCTTTGCTCTCGATTGATGCATCTGCATTGGGAGTTTAGTGTATCGCTAATTATTCATCGTTTGTGTAAATTATAGGCTTTGCTGGACTTGGTGTCCGACTGGCTCTTGTATAGCTATTTGCTTTGGGAAAGTGACCATATCAGAATCTATCAACGCAAAAACCTTCAAATGATCTCAATACCTAAATTAACTGATTTTATTATTTTCTATTGTAAGGTAAGAGTTATTTGTATAATACTTTTTGATAACTCCTCCTCATGTCATTCTTCTTCTCATGCAAATCAAAGGTGAAGGACACGAGTGAGATCATCGACTGCAGCACCACTTACCAAGACTGTGTTTGCATACCATCCGGAAAGCGATTGAAATAAACTAACACGCAAAATTTCATAAACATTAGCAGCCGTAGGATGAATTAGGTGACAAATGCGTTCAAGAAAAATATTTTATTAAGATACCATATATTTGTTGAGATACTTTAACTATTGCCGTGATTTGATCTGCCAATTCTACTCGATTTCTTTTTCATTTAACGATCGTACCGCAATTGAATTTTGCTCAACACTTTCTATTTCTCATTTTCTACAAGTAGCATGCACTAAACTACTGCCGCAAAAATCAAATTGAAAGAACTACCGCGCTAACATATTCAATGAAGGTAATACACATTGAATTTGCATAGTTGTTTTCCGACTACTGATTTGAAGTGCTACTTTTCACTTCATTGGAAGTTGAAGTACTTTTCACATGCAGGAATGTGCAGGTCAGGAGGAACTAGGAAACAGCGTTTTATAGCTTTTTAGTTTTATAAATTAAATTATCTGTTCCTTATTATTATTATTGCGTGGATTCATCGTTAATGCTATGTGGGTATTATGGGTTTAGAGCCCCGGTCCCCAAGGCACGTTTCGGAGAGCCCCGAAAACGATAAATTTGGTTTATTATTTATTGTTTTTTATTATTTTTCCAGTTATACCGTCGACACGATCAGTGCAAAAATGCATGAGTTGGAAATATATATGACGAAAGTATTTTATTTGAAATTTTGTACATCACTTACTCATAGATTTATTAGAGGTTAATACAGTTTGAATAAAATGTTTCAAATAGAATAGGATATAAGAAGAACGGAAAGAATATTACATAATATGTGCATAAAATTATCACAATATTATTAAATATATTCTACAATTTATTTTTATTTATTTATTTATTTTATTTATAGACGCCTGTATCCCCGAAGGGGTAAGCAGAGATGTAATATTACACCCATATTTCGCCACGAATTCCTAGGTCCCACGTAATAGGGGGCGAGCCTATTGCCGTTACCGAGCACATCACCAGACTCCGTGCTGCTACAGAGAATTCGAAAAAACTCAGTAACACTTTTGCCCAACCCGGGAATCGAACCCGGGAACTCCGATCAGCAATCGCATACGCTATCAAATTACATGTACTTACGGCCAATATTTTTTTTAAACTTTACTTTACCATTACTATATTATTGTAAGTTGATACTTATGTTTATTTTTTAATTGATTGTCGAAGTCTAATTTTGCCTGCTTTTAAATTATGTTAATTTTTCATTTCGTCTCAATATTTTGATATTTTTGTATTTAAAAAGAAGCGTTTGTGACAATAATTAAGAGCCTGAGATCACTCTAAGAAACTCTTCTTTGTATTCTTTCATTATTAATTATAATATTTACTACAGCCAAGCAAACCTCTATAATTTTTATTGATCCTTAAAGTTAAGTATTTAATTTTAGTAAGTAATAATATTTTATAAACGATATGTTGCTGTTGACGGTACTTTTTAGCTAAATTGACTTTTAATTGAGTTTACCAAGACATAAATAAATCAAGGCCCTCCGGTACGGGAGCCTCGGGGATCGGGGCCTAAGAGAATAACCCGGTATTATGGGTAGCTCTTGTACTCGTACCGTCGTACCTAATTGCGAATGTGTTTTTCGCATGCCATGTGAATACTAATGGGATTAGAATTATACGATCAACAGCCGTAACAGAAAACACAAAAAGGGGCCTAGTATATTAGTATGTTGGCTGGGTGAAACATCTTTTCATAGAAAGCATAAATACATACATACATAGACTCACGCCTGTTTCCCGGAAGGGGTAAGCAGAGGCATAATAAACGCCCACTTTTCGCCAGTGTTTTGATCCCACGTAATAGGTGGCGAGCCTATTGCCGCTTATCGGGATATTTTGTAAGCATAAATAATTTAAATAAAAAGTATATCACAAGTACATGATTCTACTAAGTTATTTGTTACAAAAGTCAACTAACAAAAGGTAAATCCAAGTCATTTTTGTAGAAGCTAAAACTAATTCTGTGCTTGACTCATTTTTTATTGTGCATCAACCAAACCCGAGATTATGTGTGACCAACATAAACTTAGAAGGTACGTCATGTTTCTGTAGCTCTTCCATAAAATATTTCACTAAGATTGCACGTATGGCGTACTTAAACCACATGGTTTAAGAAGTCACCCTTCCGCTGCCACTACGTTTGTCGTAGATTCGTTTCCCACGTGGTAAAACACATCCCTAATTTGTTATCCCGAGCTTGAGTGTACGTTGTTTGAATGTTTGTAAAGTACTCCATCCTGTTTTATATAAGGCGTATTAACTAGTGCGAGAGTCGTCTTTTTTAAATAAAAATGGAACAAAAAGCATAAAAGGACAGAATTCTGAATACAAAACTCACTAGTACGTAATGAAGTAACACATTTAATTAAACTGAATCGGTGTAATACTGCTCTCTGTCATTTAAGGCATCTGATCGCTTGTGTAATGTGCTTCTCGATTACTGTCAATTATAATGTGTCGTATCTGTAAAATTCTGCCAACCCTATGAAAAATATCATTGCACATTTTTGTCTTTTGTTAATATTTCATTTTGGATAATGTTGCATAATTTTCTGAACGTTGCCAGTAGGACACTGAAAATGATGTGTCCTCATTCTCTTCATCATTTTTATTTACAGGCAAGATAATTATTGTATTCCCTTTCTTAGATTAATCTTCTAAGTAGTCATAAGTGTTACTTCATAAACCAATTCTAGTTACTTTTAACAACTTCATGGAAAATCATACAATTTTAGCAACATTATCACACTTATTTGAGTCCAGTGCCGCAGGATGCAGTTAGTAAACAATCCCAGTCGTTGTGCAAAGCTTCCTAAACACTGCTTCGAGGAACTAGCTGTTATTGCGCTATCGTACGAACAATTAGTACTAAAGACTTCGGCTGTTTGCCATATCCAGTACAAATAAAGTTGGAAATGAAAGTATAGGTATTATTGCTGAAACTATTTTCCTAAATGAGCATTAGGTACCAAATGGTTCTAAACTTTATCAGAAACATAACTAAGAATATTGGATGCATACGTTAATGGTTGCGGGGACTAAACATAGTTACATTGGACTTTAGGAACTGACATCACCATTTTGCCAAATATTGTGCAGAATGTTTATTTAACGCCAACCATATAAAATGTAGTAGGTAAAATCTAGGTCGAACACAAAACACTTAATGGCTTTTATTAGACAAAGATAGATGTTTGCAATGGCCTTGCAATTTACCTTAAATTAGTTAACTAGCACAATTTACCTTAAATTAATTAAATAATGTTGTATGATTTATGTATTTATGAACAAATCAGGTTATCATAATATATACCTATGCATCATATCAATATTAATGATCATTTTTAAGAAAAAAAAAATATTTCATATTTCAATCATATTTACTTTTGTCAAGTTACGTCGGAGTTCGTTTCAAATTAAAGTCTTTTATTCTTTACGTTATTAATAACTCATCATTTTGATAGTAGCCTACAATAAATGTGCAATTTCCAATTTGGTTGTTTAAAATTGATGTAGAAAGTATGTTACGTTGTAGGTATGTATTTACTTTAATTTTAAATGCATACTACATACATACATAGACTCACGCCTGTTTCCCCGTAGGGGAAGGCAGAGGCATATTAAACGCCCACTTTTCGCCAGTGTTTTGAACCCACGTAATAGGTGGCGAGCCTATTGCCGCTTATCGGGATATTTTGTTTGCCAGAGCCTCGTCCGTTGATCGGCAGGTGCACCGCTTGCAGGTGAGGTTGGCCTAGGTCTCTAAGTTCTTGGTGGGAACCCTATGCACCCTATATGCATGCTACACTGTAAACATACCTCATTCATTTCATTTTCTTGATTAAGACTCTTTGATAAAACTGGTACGACACAAACTGCGAGGATTTTAAATCATTTAATTGACTTTCAGTGTATTTATCCACATCATCAACCCCACGCAGATATGATCGCAATGTGTATTTTATTATTCTTTTACAATCGAAGTTGTTCATAAATACTTTATGCACTTCATAATATCAGCGTTGTGTCCTTTAAAAATAATATTGGAGATACAAAGAACAGCTGCCGCATTCCGTTCCATTTGTAATATTCAACCGAAACCACGGGGCGGCGCTAATGCAGCCGTTTTTTTATTAGTTCAATTACGGGCGAAACTGAATGTTTGTAGATGTAATTGGGTGAAGTAAATAACCGACCCAATAAAAAAGCTGTTACACTATTTTATAACAATGATTATCGAAATATGGTAAATTTTAAAACGTATGCTAAAATAAACCAATCAGTATCATTTTCAGTGAAATATTTCCTATTTGTGTTAATACTGCGAAATAATAATGGAGCCAATTTAAACAATAACCTCACTCGCGATGTAGTTATTACCTATTTTTAAACGCACTACTAGCACATATACAAAAAATATGTAATAGTATTTCTGCCGTGTGGTTGACGGCATAGAATACAAGTGTCACCACCCCCTATCTTCCCGTGGGTGTCGTAAGAGGCGACTAAGGGATAACAAGATGCAAATACCATCTTTGCGTAGAGACGGAAAACTCGACATCAAACCCTATACGACTGCCTCGTTGGTCTCGCGACATAAATGTGCGCGTGGGATCGGGAGGTCCCGGGTTCGATTCCTGGGTCGGGCAGTGTTATTGGGTTTTTCTGTCACAAAATTCTCAGTAGCAGCACGGAGTCTGGAAATGTGCCCGGTACGGCAATAGGCTCGCCCCTTATTACGTGGGACTAAAGTATATCTGGCGAGTAAGTGGGTGTAGAAATACACCTCTGCCTACCCCTTCGGGTATAAAAGGCGTATTTACGAAATTGTTCTGCTTTTAAGCCACAATCCGATTTTTAGACATAAATCCTTAAATAATTCGTAGTAAAGAGCATTGTTAATATAGTGCAAACAATTTGTGGCACAATGTTTGCTAATTTAAGAATCTACTTATAATACAGCAGATTATATAAGTAACATTAAATTGCACGTATTTTTGGCATCTGACTATTATACTTTTTTACTTACCAAATGGTGGGGACCATATAGTCTAAATGAGAAATAATCAGAATATATTTGTAGTCAATTCATTTACCTGGAATTGACTACAAATATATTCGTAGCTTAATGTTACTCGTTTTCAAATTGACAAATTTAAAGATGCTGTCAGATGTTGTCGCCTATGTACACAATTGGGTACGCTTCGGCAAATGATAAGTAGCAAATAATTTGCAACACTAAGTTGCCTAGTCCAGACTCAAACAACTTTGAGAGTGCGTGTATTTTAAATTGATAAGATGTCAAGTAAAGACCAATGTGATAATCACTTAGTTTTGTGGCGTAGAACGGCGCCGACTAAGACGTAATTTATTCTAAGTATAACTGTGCTTCTTGGAGGCTCTGAATAAGGATTTTATTGCTGTAGTCAACTTGAAAGATAATGTATGCATTGAAAATAATAGAAAAGTGCTAGAACCTTTTAAAGGACGTTTGCATATTAATGAAATGTTAGACGTGAGAAATAGCACACCATTGGAAACAAAGTCTGCGAGTCTTGAGCACTCGGCTCAGTGGCAAGCGCTGGCCGCATAAACTACACAATTTTTGCAACCCAGTACAGATTGGTGCTTATGATCGTAATGATTCGAGTTTGATTCCAGAGTAGCTTAAATGTGCGTATATTGTCTATTAATAATTTTTACCTTTCTATTACAAAGTCGGGAGATTGTATATTTAGTGCGTAATTAATTTACTACCTATTTATATAGTAATGGCCAATTTTTCGTCAATATGCATATGAATACCTGTATTGTATCTAATTGCAGCGAGAGAAAAAGTTAACCAATTACAGTATGCGGTCGCATTTAGACCAGTAGCATTTTCACGCTAAGCTCAATCCGCAAATTGGATCAAATTTTTCGCTTGCATGTATTTTTTCATAACATGAACTTGTGCGACGAACTATCAAATCGAAATTGATTCGCTTAGCATAAATTTATAGTCTCAACCAATATACTATTAGATAACGTTTCCTTAACAATTAAAACTTAAAAATCAATAAAAAGTAAACGTAATACAATCCACAAACTCTAAAAGCAATCTGAGCTGTGAAAGTGTTCAAACTTAAACGAATGAATAAAAGAGCATAATTAATTGCATTTATAAAGTTTAAAACGATCTTTTTACGGCTTTAGCAGTAAAACTTATTTAAATTCTCACAAAATATTTGCTGTCTATACAAGAACTGGGTTTATTATACAAAAAATCACTCCTCGAGATAAAGAACGATATATACTCCTATACAACGTCAATACTTTCTTATCACTGCTAATTGTTCAACTATGCTGAAACTATCAGTGGTCACTAGTAATACGTGAATCTCGTCCATCGACGAATCGTGCGATTTGCAATCGATACAAGCCCATAAAATACTACCACCAATTGTACCTGCACTTGACTGTCCCACTACTAAGATTTAGAACCCTGTATTCTACGAACGGAAGGAATCAAGAATGACGTACATTCGCATACATTACTTCTATACAGAGACTCCCAAACAAAATCCATAAAACGTATCACCAGAAACAATATAACTTACTTGTTGAAACATCTCTAAATATGCACTTTCTACCACAGTCACGTAAGTTGTGGCCTGTCCGTCCCTTCCTTAGTCTAACACAATGGACCCCGAGGGGCACAATAGGCAGCGTCCCACGCATATTGAGCCAAACGACTGAATATTCGGCCAAAAGCATTTTATATCTGGCAACGGCCACAATAAACACGACAGCCAATTTTGTCACAACTCATTGGGTCTTATCTTGACCACAAATCCAACCCCGATACTCCAATCCAATTTGTTAAACGAAATTGCATAGTAACTTTCAAGTTACATTGCTTGTTCGTCCCTAAGCAATGACATTGCATACAGATAGAACTGGAAATGGTTCCCGAAGTAGGAGAAATGTTGGATAGTTATGTGTAGGCTGAGAGAGCGTGCCAAAGGAAAAAATGCCCATAACTAGGCAGCAATCAACGACATAATGCCGTCTTATTTATTTCCTAATAGCAAGGAAAACAACATTTCAACAGAGTAAACCGTGTGGGGATTTCAACTGAGATGAATGTTGGACCTAAATAGGGGTACTTGCGACACAATGGGCACATTTTCACGAAACACTGCCATCGTCAAAAAATATAGTTAGGTATCTCTTGTAATTTGGTCATATTTCACCACTAAGATGTTTCAAAAGTTTTGCCATTTAGGTCGACTGTAAAATTTTAAAGAGATTCAAAATTATCAAATATCCGAATAGTCGGTCCTTCTAAAGTTTGACTTGTGTAATAGAATACTAATATGTGCAAAGCAGAGAAGGCCAACGTAGAACTTTCAGACTAATTAATATGCTAACATCGAGCGTATGCAAGTTGTAGCTACAGCTGAAAGTTTACACCATGAGGTCATGCTAGGAATAAACCGATCTTCGTAAAAAGTGTTCGTAACTAAAAATAATGACTGCCTTATAACTCGGAAAGGTTAAGCTTTTTATAATGCGATGACTACACAATTAAGTTAAATATAGAACATGATAAATGAATTATTAAAATAATGCTGAGTTAGCAGAGCTAATGCTTACTACCTTGTGAACTTCTGGATAGTCTGAGAGCGATTACAATAAAAAACTGATAAGTCATCGAAATTGTCTTCCTTTAGAGGCAATGGTAGAAAATAGGTTTTCTAGGGTGTTGTTTTATGTGCAGAGAGAACCAAATTAGAGCAAATAACAATAAAAAGACAAAATCTTTTTGGACGTGAAGGGAATACTTATCAGTGACAACGATATGACTCTTAAATGGCCTCACCTTTATGGCGCACGTAATACATATATAACAATATCTGTGAATGGTTTGCGTTTAGTGGGCATTGCTATGGTATTTGAGTTGGGTATTTCAATGTGTTTTGGAGAGAAGACGGCTTTACAGTCAAACATATAATATTTTTTCAAACAGTGCTGCTGCATATCACAAAAAACTTGATAGAGGAGTTTAAAATTGCATCAACCTTACAAGTGCTTTATTACATTATTGGTAAAAGTAGATTGAAAAACAGTGTAAATTATTTTGTAAATTAATTAGACTTGCAAATTCAAACTTTGCTTTAGAGCTATCTTATGCCGCATGCTATGTTTAAAATGACATAGTAATCTTCTTAATAATCATCTCATAAAATATATTAATATAATTACAGTTTGTTAAAACTTGTAAATAAATTCAGTATATAATCACCAAAGAGTTCACGTTGTTTCCTCAGGTCAAAGTACTTCCAAAGATCTAAGCAACTTACTCACAAGGTCAATTACTGTTTAGTAATCTCGGCAAAGTAATCAAAGTTTATTCAAATATATTACAAGGAGCTATAGACGTGAAAGTGGCATCTTAACCTGAAATCGTTTTTACAGAACATTGGTTCATTTATAGTTAAAAGCAATGATCCTTTGAATAATTAACGGAAAATAATGACATAATTCTATACGTTGCTTATTGATTTTGAGCCCATAACGTCTGCAGGTAAAGAAATCATGTTGTATTAGTTTGTTGGTAAAACAAATATTTAGCTAAATCTAGACTGTAAGTTAAGTGTATGTTAAGTGGTAGTTTTAGTGTTTACCTCGGAAATGCTAATACGGTGCGTGTTTTAAATTCGATTTTTATTGAAGGCAACATTATCTGCGATACATAAACGGGTTTTTGAGTATGAGAAATCTTTTTGTGTTAAGTCAATCTTTGACCCTGTTTCAGGGTTTATTCTTTGTCCAAGAGTTGCCGGCATACATTTGTTCCTAGTTCAGCTGATGTGGATAAAAAAGGCCAACATTTTAATAGACCAGTTACAGTAAAGCCTCTGAGTAAGCTTAGAATGCTATCGAGATAATGCACAAGTGTTGATGATAATATAATATACACCTACGTTCTTAACACTTGGCTGGACCAAAGGATAAAAATTGGATAGTCAGATTAATAATTATTAGGAATAACATAAGAAGAGATAGAGCTCTGCCATTGTTTACATATTATGACAATAACATTAAAAAATAACAGTCAGAAAAATACCTGCACTTTCTATTAATCTATCAATCTGAAGTTCTATTTTCAACTGATGAAATTGTACCAGTTTCGAGCTAGTTATTGGTGTAACCTCAATGAGTCTCTTGAGAGATTCTCAGATCTGTATCTACATTGGGGGCTCTGTTATCCTGGTGTAGGTACAGGTCCCAAGAGGATGTGTACCTAGTGTGTTGAATCCTTGCAGACAGACCATTTTACTCGTATGTTTGTGTTTAGATGTTTGTTACTTGTTGATAATACTTTTCATGCAATTATCTAAACTAGATTTTGATTATTAGGTTAGTAAGTGTATAGAAAAGAAAACAAGAGAAATGAAAAATAATAAATTATTTTGCTACAATTTGCCACATATTGTATAAATATAAAATACTTCTTTTAAAATAATGTTTACTAATGGTTGATATAAAATATAAAAAGGTTATTTTAAATTGATTTACAGCAAATTCAATGATGTCATTTCTTTTGTCATTTGAATTAATGTTAGCTCTGGATGCATTAACATATTTAGCAATGAATAAAAGTTACACGCAACTCATGAACTTCAGAATTACGGGCCAGTCTCAATATTTGACCTGGCGACTAGAGATACATATTTGACATATTTTGTATGGAGTTTATATCTTATACGTATCTGTAGTAGCCAAACACATAGATGGATCAAATATTGACCGGCATTTAGTCCGTACTCATTACTCCTTCAAACCTTACTTAAGTACAATAATCGCTCCGACGTAATACACTAGGAGCAAGGTCTTGCTCAAGAAATCCATAATTTTAAGACTAATTTCCGCCCACGTAAGCAAATTATAAAGTGCCTGTTACACGAAGGCTCAATCATATCCGGCTCATTGGAAATATTAGCGTGATGTGGTTGCCAAAAGTCGTCCAACCGTGTTTTTATACCGAACATGGTTATGAATAAATGGTGGAGTAACAAAGTTGCTCATGATTTAGATTTTTTAAAACAGGAGTAACTTTTCCAGGAAAATCGCTTCTTTAGAGTGCAATTTAAATTTCACGAATACTGAAATAAGATTCCAAGAATACTTACAAAAATTTCTAGAATTACTTGTCATGTTTTAGACTGTTGGGGTCACAAGCCTAGTGGAGAGACCAACAGCATTCTACGCAGAGGGTCTTAGGTTCGAATCCACTGCACTTACCAATAACTTTGCGAAGTGTAGTAAACCATGGCTTCACCCTTCTCATAGTGAGAAGAGTCAAGGCAGACAAATTATATACAAGATGATGGTGACATTTAGATGATGATGACTTTGACAAGTGAAAAATAATAGTGAGCGGTTATTACAAATGAAGTTAAATTGCCTGGAAACTGGAAACGGCAGCAGTATAAGACGTGTCGCTAACTTTGAAATTAAATGTTTCACGGTGTAACTAGAGCAAAGATTATGTCATATTTTGAGTATTCATTGGATTTCTGAGTAAACAAATATATATTTTATAAATCCTGTTTTTTGTAAAGGCAACTTTCGCGCTAGGAATAAATCCTGTATTGCGGGGGATTTTACAAACATAACCAAAGGGCACAATGACTCGAAACAAGATTAAAATTCACTACGCCAAGCGTGCAGCCGCATTTAGTAAGAATCTTAAATTTATAATTAAATAGTCCAAAAGTCACTTTTCCACTTTAGCCATTACTGTGTTAGAAGTCAAATGAAACCGTAGATTTAAAACGTGTAAGCACACATAAACTCAGACTAATTATTCATGAAACGCCATTAGTACAATTGCCAAAATACATCTATTTATAAATGGTTCGGCAAGGTATATGTGTGCATGTACTTTAATAGTTTAGGTGTAGTACTAATTGTGATGATTATAATGTTATTGCGTATGAATACTTCTAAAGGGATAGTTTGATAATATGTTGGCGAAATTAGAGTGCTGAATTTATATAAAAAGCAGGTATAATTTGTTTTACTTTTCTATGAAATAACATTACACGCTACTTCATACCATAGGTAAATATGAATAGTAGATTAGTTATTCTAACATTTACAGTTTTTTTTGTATTAAATATAAGTAACTGTTTAGTTAAGTGTGCACCAATTATATCAACAATGTTTAAATATCAGTCATCAATGTTTAAAATTGAATACTCACGTGTTATCGAAAAATTCAGTGATGCGCGCGCTGGGTGGGAACCTTTGCATCCTTTTGCATCCTCAGTCTGTTGATCTCTCCAGTTATCTATATTATTATTATAAAAAGCCATGTCATAATTAATTTGCATCAACTAGAAGTTTAAGAAACAAAGACGAAAATAACAATCACCATTAAAAATAAACACGCCCTTGGTACAATCAAACACACAGAAAACTTTTAAAAAAATTGTTAAAAGTTTTCTCTGTGAGGGAACAGTATAATAAAACATTTTTAAAAACAAAATAAGAAAACGAGACTGAAACAAAATAAAAAAGAAAATAATAACTCCAATTAATTTTTGTCTTTTTAGCAAAAGACTTAATAATGGCAAAAAAATCTAGTCGAGTATACGTTTTTAACATCTTCGTGTTTTTTTTATTAAATACATATCCATATAAATATTTATTAAAGTAACAAATAACATATATACAACAGAATAAAACCACTTTGTCAACTAAACTATCCTAAACTAAACCAATAAAACTAAATAAATAATAATAACAAAATAGACGAGGAAAAACAAAAATCCCAAACTACGCGGCGTCAAAAAATTCCTCCGCAACGCTGTCGGCTGGTAACGTGCCCAGAAGGCTGGCAGCATTGCCACGTTGTATGGCAATGCTTATTCTCTCTGCAAAATATCAACTAGCCCTCTGGTCACGGGAATATCCATATTAACATAATAAAGCTGAAGAGTTTGTTTGTTCGGTTGAACGAGCTAATCTCAGAAACTATTGGTCCGATTAAACATTTTGTTTGTGCCGATTTGAATAATTATTTTTGTATTGGATAGCTCATTTATCGAGAAAAGCTAGAGCCAGTACGGAGCAGTAACCGTAAATAATGCCGGTGTAAACGCGGGCTCAGATAGTATGTTCTAAGTTTAACACCCAGCCTGGCTGCTTTAAATTAACACGTTTTACTTTGAGGGTTTCTAAATGTGGATAATTAATTTTAAAAAAATATTCAGACAAAGTAGCGAAATAGGATCCGCACTTTTTGATCTAAATATTTGCGAGGTTATATATACATAATAATATATCTCTTCAGTCTCTTGCTCGGATTATTTCCCAATTTTCAAGCTATTTTAAGCGTAATATTTCGTTATTCAATTTCTGTCCACCTTTTAGAATAATGTGTAATACTTTTCATGAATATTGCAAACTATGATAATAAATGGCAACATCTATTGACCAAACTCATATAAACCACTCACTACACATAAAACTCTAAGCAACTGTAAAGTATTAAATTTTTTTACGAGAAACTACTATGTAAGCTAAAATCAGCTCCCATTGCGCATAGCTCATTAGATACCACATTATAAACTTTACTCCGACTATAAACCACGGAGCAAATGCACAAGCCGTGTTGAGAGTCTCCTGCGCCTTAAAGTCGCTGTATCAAATTATGTTTAAGTAACTTACCATGTATATGCAGAGCACAAACATTTTCATGTTATAAAATTCCATTTTAAAATTCAGATTTTGTATGAAGATGTCTTTGAAATTTCTTGGTGGCGAGTGAGACACTTGGTTTGGAGTGTAAGCCGCAAGTGGCATCTCTGCAACAATGCCCAGAACACAAGCAAACTTCAATACACATAAAAATAACAAAACTAGGAAGTAACAGCAATCAGAGCAGCAATATAACGGTATGATAACATTGAAGAACAGAACGTGACTTAATTAATTCGGTGGCAGGAGGCGAGTGTTACTAACGCGTTTGCTATTGTAAGAATAAAACAAGAAAACAATATATTACTAGTTTTCTTTGTAACTATTGTGGCGTTCGAAAGAGTATATGTATACGGAATGTACAGCATATAAATTATATGTTAGAAATGAGAAAATAGGAAAAAGTGAATAAAAAATTAGAGATCACTTAAATTTTCCAGGACGGAATCGAATGGTGCTGATACACCTGAGCATGAAAGATGTTAGCGTGGGAATTCCGGCGGTGAGTCATCCTAATGTGACCGTGCGTTCGCGACGAAGCGCTGCGGTTGGAATGATTTCTAAGGCCGCATTTACACCGTCTCGTAATACTGATGACAATAATGTGTCGTCTCGGCAACATTTATTAGCTGAAAAGCATTCCGAGCAGGACGAAGACTGGAAGGTGGTTAATCGCAAGAAAACTAAGATGGTTTCTAAAACTATTTTAAAGGGAGGAAACTCGCAAATTTCGTCCTTTCATGCTGTACAAAAAAAGAAATTTCTTCATGTCTGGTCTTTACATTCTAGTACTACTGTTGAGGCAATATCGGAACACGTCAAAACGATTTGTAAATCGGATGACATTGTAGTGGAGAAAGTCATCCCTAAGACTAAAAGGGATTACTCTTCTTTTATGATAGGTGTGCCTGAATCTGAATATGATAAATTGATTAATGAAGACAGTTGGCCAGTTAATACGCAATTTAATGAATGGGTTTGGTTTCGACACTCACAGCGACGTTCTAAAGGAGAAGGAGAAAATCACTAAACAAATTCAATTGTATTACCAGAACGCTCGCGGGCTACGGACGAAAACAAAAATGTTTTACTCAAATTTATTGGCATCCAATTACGACTTAGTGGCAATTACTGAATCAGGATTAAACAATTATATCAAGGACGGTGAACTGATACCAGCTGGTTACAAAATAATACGGTGTGATCGCGCCGATGGCAGGAAGCAAGGAGGTGTATTCGTAGCGGTGTCATCTCGGTATAATATTAACCAAGCCTGTATTGACAATGTAGACGCGGCTTTGTTTGAGGTAGTTTGTGCAACTGTTTTCAGTAAAAATAAACTTTTGTTTTTGTGTTGCGTAGTTTATATACCACCTAATTGTCAATATAGTGATTATATGCAGTTATTTCAAATATTGGAAAACGTATGTGTAAAATATGAATCAGTTATTGTAATCGGTGACTTTAACCTACCTTCGGCAACTGCAGAAGTGCTAAGTTATTTTGAGTACTTTACAGCATACTGTGGATTTCACCAGGTAAATGATATTTTTAATATTAATAACCGCACTTTGGACTTAGTGTTGACTAATTTATCGGTAGATGATATTAAAGTTAAATTGTCGTATGAACCAATAGTCGGTATTGATGTGCATCATCCCCCGTTGGATATTACAATAATACAGCAAATTAGTAGGATTAGACCTTCTATGACTGTCCAGAATGAACAGAATGTTAACAGTGTCAGTGTTAGTTGTACCGATTGGCAATTTAGTAAATGTAATTTTTTTCTGTTATATGAAAAGTTGAGGATTTTAGATTGGACAGGTTTGTATGTAACTGAAAATTCAGAGGAAGCTGTGAGTTATCTTTATAAAATTGTTAATGAAGTTATTAGTGAGTGTACCCTTTTAAAATCAAGGCAAGCCCAGGTTACCAGTGTTAGTCAGAGAGTCACCGGTACTCTCCGCGCCTTATATCGCCTCAAGAATTTTCTGCCTCCCAAAACCAAGACAATGCTTGTGCAGACCTTAATCTTTCCCTTAATCGACTATGGTGATATGTGCTATTATGACCTGAATGCAGAACATCTCAACAAATATGACCGACTTCTCAATAACTGCATTCGATTCATTTATAATCTTCGCAAGTGTGATCACGTATCTGCTTTCCATTCCGAACTGAAGTGGTTACCCATACGTCAACGCCGGAGCTTGCGTGCTCTTACTACTCTCTTTTCTATTCTTACTGCCCCTTCTCCTCCTGATTACCTTATAACATACTTTCAATATCTCTCTTCTACTCATGAAAGGGAACTTCGTTCTTCTCATAATTTACTTCTTGCTTGTCCTACACACACTTCTGGTTTTGTCAATTCTTCTTTCATAGTTCAAGCTGTACTGCTTTGGAATAGGCTCCCTCCTGAAGTCAGAATGTCCACCAACCGTTACGCATTCAAAATGAAAGTTCGAGAGCTCCTATTTAACAGATTGAGGGAATCAGCACATCATTCGCATCAGTTATAGTTTATTATATATAAGTATTTATATATATTTATATGTGTGTATATATGTTATATAATTATGTATTTTTATATGTATAGTACTTATTTAGATATCTATAATATGTATTTATTATATATACTCATATGTTGCAGTATTTATCTGACTGCTATAGGTATAAATATATTTATGGATTACCTAATAAATTAGGTATCTGGTTTATATATTATATTTCTTTTTTTTTCAGTTATCGTCTTTCTACACTGCTTCCAATGCACCTACCACATTTATTTCTGCACCACCTAAAGGTCGACTGTTAGAGAATGCCTAATGACATTAAGTCCACCCATGTACACTTTTAGTGCATAAAGTTTAAATAAAAAAAAAATTAAAAAAAAATCTCTAAAAAAGAATGTAGGTAATAAGTACATCTATCCCGAGTCCACTTCGGATTTAATACACTATATACGGATAAAATCAAAGTGTCATAAAATATATAAGAAAACGGGTTTACAGTCCGACTATGAAACGTTCGCTCGGTACCGATCATTAGTTAAGCGGAAAATATTAATGTGCTATGAAGCCTATCAACGGAAATTACAACTAAATATTAATAATGATCCACAATCATTTTGGAACTTTATTAAGAATAAGCAACGTAGGCGTAACAAAAAACCCATAAAACAAAACGGTAAAGAACTTAATGAGGCTGAATGTGCAAAGTGTTTTGCTGAATATTTCCATTCAGTTTATAGTACAGAGCGGCCAGTTCTCGACGCGGAGGAGGCGGAGCGCTCTGCGGGCCCGAGCGCGAGCGCTGCTCGAGTACACGTAGGCCAGCTCAGCGAAAGCGAACTGAGCGCGGCGCTCAACCGACTCAAGCCCAAACACTCTGTCGGGCCGGACGGTATACCACCATATGTAGTTAAAGATTGTCGTGATGTATTTAAGAAGCCATTGTTACATGTATTTAACCTGTGTCTAAAAGAAGGTCACTATCCAGACATATGGAAAGTAACAAGGGTTATACCGGTCCCGTTAGGTAGTTGTAGTGACGACATTAGTAGTTACAGACCAGTGGCGGTGCTGTCGGCGTTCGCTAAGGTATTGGAAACCGCATTGCATGCCACCTTATACGCCCAGACTAGCTCGCAATTGACAGATGTCCAGCACGGCTTCCGGCCGGGTCGAAGTACGGAGAGTAACCTATTGTCTTTTATGACGTATTTAACGCCCGTTATTGACGCCGGTGGACAGGTGGACTGTGCGTACTTCGACTTCCGGAAGGCTTTTGACACGGTCAGGAATGAGGTCTTGCTGTCGAAGCTGGCTAGGCTGGGATTCACGTCACATTTGCTGAAATTATTTTCAAGCTACTTTGGTGATCGCCGACAGTACGTAGAGTACGCCGGCTATAGGTCTGAACCTTACTACACATTTTTAGGCATTAGTCAAGGTTCAAGTCTAGGTCCATTAGAATTTATCCTAATGATTAATGACTTACCTGCACTGATACAGAATGCTAAATGTCTCCTTTTTGCTGATGACCTCAAAGTTTATTTATCGGTAGCAGATGTATCGGATGCTAAACTGTTACAGGATGACATTAATCGGGTTGTTGAATGGAGTAATGCTAATAAGTTATATTTTAATACTGCAAAATGTGGACTTATTAGTTATACCAGGGCCAAGACTCCACAACAGTATACATATGAGATGGACGGTATAACTATACAACGATTAAAAGGAACGCGTGACTTGGGTGTGACAATGGTGGCGGAGCTAATGTTTCGTAAACATTTAAGTGACATATGCAGTAAGGCATTTAGGAATTTAGGGTTCCTTCTTAGAAATTGTAGGGATTTCGACAGTATAGCAGCAATAAAAATCTTATATAACGCACTTGTTCGGAGCCACCTTGAAACTGCTTCTATTATTTGGAATCCACATGAGGCAAAATACAGCCTCATGCTGGAAAAAATTCAAAATAAATGCACTCGGTTTTTGTATTTTAAGCAATATAGTGTGTACCCGTTTTACCCACTTATGTACCCAAGCTTGTTTGTTCTCGGCATGGTTGGATATACGCGGTTGAGTGTACGGCGTGACGTTGCACTAGTGACGTACGTGTGGCGCTTACTGCGCGGCCACTTACACCACCCTGACATATTGGCGGAACAAAGACTGTGCGCCCCGGACGGCTACGTGGGTGCGCGCCGTCGTCGGCCCGCTGCCCTCAGCGTCCCAGTGTCGAGAACGAACTTGCTAAAATATGCTCCATTACCGCGCGCCATACGACTTCTTAATTTAATTCATAGTGAAATTGATATATAATTGCACACTGGTGAAATTCAAGTCTGTTGCAGAATGTTGCGTAATAGATGCATAAAATTAGAAAGATTTTCTACATGTGTTATTATTATTATTCTTTTATGTATTGTTCATTTAGATTTAAGTTGCTTATAATATCGATTTGGGAATACCTGTAATGATATTATAAATGGTGTTAATAAATAAATAAATAAATAAATAAATAAATAAATAAATTCCCTTGTAACAGAACAGCGAGCATTAGCCGTTGTTTGTTTTTTTTGTACATTTACATTTACACTTTCTAGCGAACACTCTAAATGTATCAACACCATTTAATAGTTGTATGAATGAAAGAAAGAAAAATAATTTATTTGATTCAAGGTACACACACTTAATAAAGAAGAATAACAACAAGAGTTGAAGGAGCTGATTCATTTTGATCCTGGCTTCAACTTCAACTTCAACAGCTTCTGGTCAACTGGAAGTCGACATTTTGTTATTGATGACCGGTAATTTTGTCGCTTAATTAATGTCTGCCCGGTACTGCATTTCTACGCTTCACATCGTAGTTGTGCAACTGCCAGTTGCAGTGATTATTTCCTTTTACCCCTTTAACCTTTTTTAGGTAGTAGCCTTGCTGATTTCAGCATGAATGGGCCGGCTCGACCGGCGAAGTACTACCCTCTCACAGAAAATCGACGTAAAGTAACAGTACCTAAACTGTTACGTTTCGTCCGGTGAGTGAGAGTGCCGGACGCCCTATGCCCTATTCCTTCTCCCTCATCCCTCTCCTCATCCTATCCCTTTTCCCAACCCCAAGGGGCGGCAACGCACTTGTGACTCCTATGGTGTTGCTTGTGTCCATGGGCGGCGGTAATTGCTTAGCATCAGGCGATCCGTCTGCTCGTTTGCCGCCTATTAACATAAAAAATGACGTACCCCGTAGAGTTTGGACTCGTTCCATTCATACTAATGAGTTCTTTGGTGGTATATGTTTAGAGCATATGCAAGCTTGTTTTTTTAATTATTTTACTTTTAATGAATTGTTGTTGCCCGTTGCTTGTAACTTAAAGTGTTAAAGTGCGATGATTTGAGCGAGGCGTTCCTAAAATACTTTTACGCTTTTACGTAGCGACCCGTCCCAGCATCGGTAACAATAATTTAATTTACACAAAACCGAAATTCTCCTACAGATATTAAACACGAAATTATATTTTTATTTACCTAAACCTTTTGAATATTTTCTGAGTCATTCAAAAACAGACATAGATACAGATACATTAAAAATCTTGTAGGGATTGTTTCATGTAATGATTATAAGTCAATTGTAAGGAATTTATAATTAAAAGTTATAAAATGTAACCTTATAAACGTAACGTGTAACGTGAATATAGATTGCATAATAGTTGGTTTTAGTATTTCGTGATCCATTACCATAATCTTAAGTCTTTTATAGTCCATATGAGGCCACAGATTTCACCTTATTTGCGTTACAATAAAATTGTGAGGCATTAATAGGATTTTGTCCACTATACTACGCTGGCTAGGCTGGTTGATAAAGAGTGTGATGACAAGTTTTTCGTTTTTTCTGCAAGATACTTTACTACCACTTCGATATTTTTTTTATTTCGCCATTAAGAAGCTTAAAAACTTCGTTAGGTCATAGAATCATCTATTTTTACCCGACTACGGCGAAGCCAAAAGAAAGGGTAATGTTTTTGGCAGTCTATGTATGTATGTTTGTATGTTCCACCGTAGCGCCTAAACTTCTGAACCGATTTTAATAAATGGGGTGTCAATAGATTCTTAATAATGGCCCGGGTGACTTAGGCTACATAAATTTTATCTAAATTTTAAATTTTGGAACTAATAACTTGAATTCCAACCTCAAAAAAGACCCCTTTTTGACGTAGTCGGGTTATAGTTTTTAAACTTATAATAGATCAGTAAATATATAAAAATATAAAGTATTTCACCATTCTTGTTAAATATTTTCGCGATTGAGATCTCATCACACAAATAGTTGTATCTACGAGTATTTGTATCAGTTATCCAATAACTTGTCTAGATCGAAAGCAAATCACAGTACGTTCAAATAAATGTAGGAATAATATTTATATATTTTGTTACTTGAAAGATGCCTGAAACTCGCTGAAGGCCTATTTCCTTCAGTTAAATGTGTCTTATTTATAGCTCTGTTTTGTTGAGTTGTAGTACATGTTTGTAAGTAAATGTTAATTTGTCAACATAACTTTGTCTTGTTTTATATTTTACTTCTTCTGTTTTTAGTGCTTTGTTTCGAGGCAGTAGCGCTTATATCCTTTAAATATTACAAGTAAGTGAGTCAATCTAATACTTTCGTCTATTAACCCAAATGACATAAATATCATATTATTATGGCATTTTATACATAGTCATCTTAGGCATAGGCAGAGCCTGTACTTACCTAAGCCATCAAACAAATTATAAATATATTTGTATATTTCTAAATACCTAGATAGTACAGACATATACAGATTACTATAGTTACGGGTAAGTAGCACCTGTATTTGCAACTCCATAGGCCTACCAAGTTTTAACCCGTCAGCGGCTTAAAATGGCTGAGTCACTTAATCTTAATTTAATTGACAAGTTTATTGATATGCGTAACGGGTGTAAACCAAATTTGGACTAGATGAGCACAAGTTCGTGGGAAATAGCAAAAACAAAAAGAGGCCTATGTTCAGCAGTGGCGCAGTCGGGCTGTGGATGTTTGAATAAAAAAACCTTTTATTCTGTTACCAAAAATGATACAAGGTTAACATTAGAAAACAAACAGCAAAAGGAAAGAAACAGCCTGTGGCAATTCTCCGGGTTCCAATTGGTTCCTCCTAAGAGCTGGCCACTCAATTGATCTTATAACACCCATTGCCCCGTTAACAAGACCATGGGTAACATTCAAATTTCTTCGTAACGTAACTCGTGATCCTAAACCGATTGTTAAATATTTAACGATTCCTCCAGTTTTGTTAGGATCATCAGAAATATATACGTCTTTCGGTTTTTGACCATATGTTTTTGATTCTACTGATATATCAACTGCATGTAATTTATACAACCTAGTAGTTTTTGCCAATATAGTTGTCATCTTTTGATTATGTTCATCGACCTGTCTAGTAGTTGGAAAAACTAGAATGATTTCATTGTGATTGTCTACCTCTACTCGTCGACTATCTAATATCTCCAATTGTTGCATTGTCAGTTGTCCGACTCTACGATTATTTAATATATCCACAAATGTTGTGTCATGTCCTTGTCTCATATTTTGTGGTAATTCACAGAAATCAAACAGATGCCAGAGGTTGACTTCACCTATTAACGTTGCAGGTTGTCGATAACAATAAGCCCCACCAGTTGTTTTGGACACAGGTGGCAATTGCATTAGATCACCCAATAAAATAATATTACAAACACCAAAGTGCAGTTGATTATGCTTCATTTCCTGAAGGCGTAGATTAATATTCCGTAGCGTTAGGTAAGGTACCATAGAAATCTCATCTATTATCACCCAATCTATTGATTTCCATTTTTGTCGTTCTCCTTGAAGGCGTTCGCCAGTTAAAGGTCGCAGGTTTTCTGGTCTACCCTTTTCTATTGAAAGTGTAAAAGTTGAATGAAGGGTACTATCACCTATCAATCGGGCCGCTACACCAGTAGGTGCAGTAACGATGATAGCTTTCTCATGCATACGATTACTACGGAGCCTCCTTACTTCTTCTACGATTAATTTTAGCGTAAACGTTTTCCCCGTTCCGGCTCCAAACATTCTAAGAGGTTGATTATTATCATCATTCAAAAGTTTTTGAGACACATTTCTGAAAAGTTGTTTTTACTGAATGTTCAATGAGGAAAGAGCTCGTTCAAATACTTCATTAGTAAATCTTGAATCAGTTTCATTTTCTTCTATTTCTTCTTCTTGCTCTCCCTGATTTAATATTATACAATCATCATAGTCCATTCGCAAAGGTATATGCGTATCATTACCCTCATCATTTTCCAATAGATTGCTTACTGCATTTTCTGCCATAAGACGACTAATAGCTTCTTGAATTTCCGTTTATCATCTTGTCATAGTTTCTACATTGTACCCGTGTTGTAATGGCCGAAGTAAATTCCTTTTATTCATAAACGCTTCTTTCGCAGTTTCAAACCCTCTAAAAGGAACATGTGTAACTAATAGAGAATAGTAATAAGCCTCTGGATCTGAAGAAGCAGTATAAGATCTGGTTCGTAAAATTGGACTTTGGACGAATTCTAGCTTTCATTCGCCCTGCATTGTCTAATAATGTAATAAATCTTTGTCGAGTTACCGTATTATCATCATCAACAGCATAAACATCAGCATCTTGATTATACTCAGACACATCAATACGTGTTATTATCTCAAATTGAACTGCAAATTCGCCTAAACTCATAAATTCCTAATTATGCGGTCGACAAACATACCTATCAAACACATTTTTGAATGGTTCCGAATGTTCAGAAAAATCCACGCGTAACATTCGATACCTTTGAGATGGAGCACAATTATTAACAAAAACGCACTTTCTTGAACTATCGCGTAACTTCAAGTGACAGAGACGATACGCACATTCTGTCGCTGACACTTCGCGAGGGGTCAAAATGGCGTTTTGCATTGCAAAGATCTGATTTGCAAAACTTCCGCCTCGTTCTTGAACTTTTCTAATGGACTCCCGTATGGACCTTGATATTTCTGCCGGTTAAGACTTCGATATATATTTCGATATATAATATGCTACACCTAAAGCAGAACCGCAGGGTTGTATATCTATATTGGCACGCCAAATTTTAAAAATTCTAGGATTATCATTGTTTATCATCGATTCGTGAATATCTCGTTTCAAAATGCAAAATCTGGCACCATTACGTACAGCTTCTAAAATTTTAGTTGCCTCTGAAGTCATCCGCGGAAAAGAAAAACGACAATGATTTCCATTTTTAAAACAAGTATGTGTCTGTGCGTTTGTAAACGTTTAACTAAATCATTCATTTCAGGATCATCTTCTGCATCAGGTAATTCGCACGTAATAACACTGTCTATTAATTCAGTTCCTTCGCGGCTGTCAAATGAAGGCATATCTTGACACCACACAACCATGTGTACATGTGGACTACCACGTAACTGAAAATCTATCCGCCACCAATATTCTTCCACTTTTCGACCCAATCTTGGATTGATATCTTTCTTTAAAAGTCTAAAAAACGCATTTAACCTAAACATAAACTGCCGTGATAAAGTCACCGGATATGATTCTATAAGGCGCATTTTTTCCTGAAAGCTTAAATTATCAACATCAGATTCGAAGCATCCATCAGCGACTAATAAAGCATGCAACATATCAGGCCAGTGTAGATTATGGCAAGACAAAGTAATATACCAGTGAAGAGGTCCCAAATTTTTTACCATAGCTAACAAATCAGTGTACGCTTTGTGCCAATACGATTGTGTACCTCTTATATTTCTCATGACCAAGTGAACAATTTGCACTAAATCTCTTGTTTCTACACCATCTTGCCGTAATATACCACAAACAGAAACATTTTGCCGAGCTTTATATAATTCAACGGTTGATAAGCCATAAAACAGGTATTCATTATTTTGGAACCTTCGATAGTGTGACATAATTCTTGATTGAAAATAATCGAGAGGAGTAATAGGAGTACTTCTATTGTCCCGCAGACCATTTTTACCATCAGGAAAAGCTTTATCCACGAAAGTTCTTCAGCTCTTTGCTCTGAAAGTATGCTTATTGGCGGAGCTGTTTTTCGTCTCAATTCGTGAATTGGTATAGATCTGTCATCATTAATATTATTAAGTGCATCTGTCATCATCGGTGTATCAGTATCTATTGGCATTAAAGATGTTGTTGTTATTATATCCGTGTCAAAATGTATATTTTTTGTATTTGCATTGCTAATTTGTTGGTCTACGTTATCGCTTAATGAATTAACTGGCCGCTGTGGATATTCAACTGTATTAGTATTAGTAGATGTTACTGCCGTAATAGAGTATTGCAAATCTTTTCGACTACCTACTTGTAGTGAAATAGGCAGATGTTGGCATAAGGACTGAATTCCATTACATTGCATTACCATGGAAGTTCCGGAATTTCTGGCACTATGACTTTTAGGACCTCGCAAGTGTGAATCAAATATATAGTATTTGTTATGAAATTTTATTATAGCGACAGAATACTCGGTAAACTGGTAAAGTAACCTTCCAATACCTCAGATGGTCTATTCGGCCTTATCACTCCAATCACCACGTCTGGTTCAACTTGTAAATGGAAATTATTATTGGCTATTGTTACTAATGGCGATAATTCTTCAGTGTTAAGAAATTCGGGACGGAAATTAAGTCTCTCTATGCACAACGTGTAATAGGTATTGCCTGCAAGAAGAATGCGATCTAAATCAGGTGGTTGCCATGTATTGATATGTTTGGATGCAGTATATGCAATAGCTGCAGCTGCATTTGCTGTACATTGACGTCCTCTCGAATCTGAGTGAAATCTTTCACTTGCTTGATGGAAGGTACCTCGAAAAATACACTTTTCATCGCCAATCGGTTTGAAGGCATTTTCTTCTCTGACCACACGAATACGCATCAGTTTGCGATACGATTGCTTCAAAAACGTTATCATTCATCTGCTGTGTAATAGTATCATAATTAAGTCTGACATCTGAATACAAATGATGATTTATAACAAGCCACTCCAGAGCTCTTTTTATTTTGTCAATTTCAATGGCATATCTTTATAATATAGGCAATATTTTGCAATTTTTCTGATACTATTATTAGTCCAGTACTCATAATAGAAATTGGCAGTTGTTCTGCTACTTCTTCTACTGGCTGGGCAAAGAGAATTGCTTGGCCCTTAAAGCCTTGTTGCCCAAATCTGCCACTTAAGCGAACTACTTTTAGAAAGGGCTTTATTCTACTAATCAAACGCACTTCCAACTCACTTAAACATTCTAGTTCTGGTGGTATAGGCAATACCACCATATTATTCCAGAACGCGTTTGGCGGTGTTTTATTTTTCAAAACATTAGTTGCGCATCGATTGCAACAAATAATTTGACTAGGACTGTCAAGTGGCAAAACAGTTGTTGCGTTTTTTAAAATCGACTTCGTTTGATTTTGGTAACTAAATTTGTTGCAAATGTAGCATAATTGGTTAGCGATTTGGGATACAGAATCATTAAAAACTGAGTCATCCACGAAAAGCTGTCGCCGCAGATAATATCGCCGGGAATTCATTCTTAACTGTGTAACTCTATTTTCTGTATATGTTGGTGATTCGTCGTCTCGCATCTGAGACGCATGTGTCCACATAGACGACAATCTTTGAGATCGGCTCTTGGGAGATTCTTCGTCTCGAATCTGAGAGGCATGTGTCCTCATAGACGATAATCTTTGAGAACGGCTCGTGGGTGATTCGTCGTCTCGAATCTGAGAAGCATGTATCTTCATAGACGACAATCTTTGAGACAGGCTCGTGGGAGATTCGTTGCCTCAAATCTGAGAGGCATGTGTTCTCATAGACGATAATCTTTGAGAACGGCTCGTGGGAGATTCGTCATCTCGAATCTGAGAGGCATGTGCCTCACTCATCAGACTGTGTAGATGACAAAGTTAAAATTTTCACAGATAAGTTAACTCACCTGTACGAAGAGCATGCACCAATCTATGCCATTAAATTGAAGCACCTACCCGCACCTTGGCTTACTGACGAAATTAAAATTCTTATGAAAAAGAAAGCGGCTGCCAAGGCAAAGTATATATGTCGTCCAACCCCTGGAAATTTAGAAAAATACACAAGTGCCAGAAATCTCTGCAATAAGGTGTGTAGGAAAGCACAGCGCCATCACATTCACAACTCTGTTGAAAACGGAGATCGAGTTAAAATCTGGAAATTTCTTAGAACACTGGGAGTTGGTAAATATCGCAATGACACAATCTCCAAAGATATAAATATAGATTCGCTTAACGCACATTTCACTGCTTCACCCAACTTTGATGGGAAAACAAAATCAAACACGTTACATGATCTTTCACGTATCCCAACTTCCAGATATTCACCTTTTGTTTTCGAGCAATTTTCCTGTTGTGGTGTTAAAAAGAGCATCATTTCAACCTCATCCAATGCTGTTGGTAATGACTGCATCAGTCGAAACACGATCCTGCCCATCCTAGATGAAATCCTCCCTGTCCTTTGTCATATCCTAAATTACTCAGTTACCACCGGCGTCTTTTCATCAGCGTGGAAAGATGCACAAATAGTTCCAATACCTAAAAAATCCAAACCCTGTTCCATTAATGACTTTCGTCCTATATCCATACTTCCATTCCTTTCTTAAGTCCTTAAGCGTATTGTACATACGCAACTCTGTACTTTCCTCTCCAAGAATGCTCTCCTGAATCTTTTCCAATCCGGTTTTCGTCCTGGTCATAGTACTACCACAGCATTGGTTCATATCACTGATGACATAAGGCTGGGCATGGATGGTGGAAAACTCACGCTGTTGTCCTTGCTTGATTTTAGCAACGCATTTAACACCGTGGACTTCCACATCCTGCTTGCCATACTCCGCTCTATTAACATATCTCCAACGGTAATTGACTGGTTTCATAGTTATCTGTTTGGACGCCGACAGCGTATACGTGTCGATGAGTCGTACTCCTCGTGGTGTAATACAACTGTCGGGGTACCGCAGGGTGGCGTGCTATCTCCGTTACTTTTCGCAATTTCCATAAATTCTATCTCCAAACAGTTCCTTTCATCTTACCACCTTTATACAGATGATTTGCAGATATATTCACAAGCACCACTCGAGTCAATTTCAATGGCGTTTTCTAATATAAACTTAGATTTGGCGCGTATCTGTGCGTGGAGTAAAAATTATGGCCTCAAGGTGAATCCGACAAAAACACAGGTCATTCTAATCGGCAGTTCTAGGATGATTTCCAAGATAAATTGGCCACAGCTGCCGCAGATTGAGTTCGATGGTAACATCTTAGCAATTTCAGATAACGTGAAAAACCTTGGTATTTATCTGGACAAAACTTTTTCATGGGGAAATCAATTACAAGAGACCAGCCGTAAATTGTTTGTTTCAGCTGGGTCATTACGTAGGCTGAGGAACTTTCTTCCCACCAACACCAAGACTGCGCTTGCACAATCCTTGCTTCTCCCAATACTCGATTATGCTGATGTCAGCTATCTTGATCTTAATGAGGACCAACTTGATAAACTTGAGCGTCTCCAAAACTTCTGTATTAGATTCATTTTTGGTTTACGCAAATATGATCATGTTTGTATCTGAATTTCGATCCAGGCTCAAGTGACTCCCAATTCGACTTAGCCGGAATACTCATATTCTTATGTTACTGTACAACGTGTTGTTTAATCCTAATACCCCCACATATCTCAAAGAACGTTTTAAGTTCCTTCATGACACACATTTAAAGACCTTGAGGTAGTCGGTGGATCTGAGACTGCAGATGCCAACACATTCCACAAACTTCTACGATAAATCCTTCGCTATTCAAGCTGTCCGCTTGTGGAATGCGCTGCCGGTCGAAATTAGGCAAGCTAAATCATTGAACATTTTTAAAAATGCACTAAAGAAACATTATTTGTCATTGTAAACTAATTTTTTCACTGTATTTTGTGTTCATATTATCATATGTACCTATGTATATGCATTATATTTATGTATATGTATTATATTTATGTATAATATTATATATATGTTTATATATGTATGTATCATATTATGTATTTATTTATTTATAATATGTTTAGCACCTATCATATCTATTGTATATATGCCTGCGCATGTATAATAAATAAAACCAATTTATAGTAATCAGATACTTAGTCACTACACATTAAAGCTTTTTGTCTTTTCAGTCTGTCCATCCTGAGGTTGCCTGGAAGAGATCGCACTTTGCGATAAGGCCGCCCTTGTGCATTTGATATGTATGTAGTACACTTGTCATTTACACCGAATTTGTACCAACATTTGCACAATAAAGAATTATCTATCTATCTATCTATCTATAAATACCTCTGTTGTTTCGACGTTTCCACCATCTTATAACGGCTGTGGTCGCGTTAGCTGGGCTGACACCAGGCCCTCCATGACCAGTCTATGATCACTTAATAACTTTACATAACTACACTTATTTTTTTTACTTCGCCATACTGTCGCGTCACAATGTGTTGATCATTCATCGGATTAATTACTTTAAAAGCTGTTTAAAAATTCCAAGAATTCTTATATGACGGTCATATTTTATGCCAAGCCAAAAGACTGTTGATATAAAATGTCAAAAACTGACTGTCGTATTCGCAAAAAAATATACTTGAATCCTAGTTTGAGAATACCTTACTTGATACCAGTAGCAAAGGTCAAACCTAAGTGAACGTTTTCAAGCTCAATCGCAGACGCTTTGTGAAAGACTAAGGCCCACTTGCTTAACGTTTGATTTAAGTTACTCCTTAATTTAAATTTGTTGAACAGAATTAGCAGCATAAAATAATATAACTTAAAAGTATTTAGCGTCCTCTTGCACAACAACAACAACGCTTAGATTTAGTTAAACATTTTAAGAGGTCGGTAAAGTAGTTTCTACGTTTTGATTCATGGCATGATGACTTTTTGTTACGATTTTAACGATGTTATGCGTATACTTTTGCATAAAACAAAACGCATTGTCGTCGCCTAGCAACGAAATGACAATTGACAAATAATAACTAGAAAGTTTTGAGCATTAACAATAACACAAGTAGGTACATTGTTATCAGTTATATCATCATCATCATCATGTTAGCCTAGAGACGTCCACTGCAGGACATAGGGCCACCCGCATCCAACCGCTTCTTGCGATCTTAACCAGGTCGTCAGTCCACCTTGTGGGAGCCCTACCCCTGCTGCGTCGTCCGGTCCAGTTATATACATACATACATATCGTCACGCCTTTTATCCCCGAAGGGGTAGGCAGAGGAGTATTTCTACACCCACTTTTGCCAGATATACTTTAGTCCCACGTAATAAGGGGCGAGCCTATTGCCGTACCGGGCACATTTCCAGACTCCGTGCTGCTACTGAGAATTTCGTGACAGAAAAACCCAATAACACTGCCCGACCCAGGAATCGAACTCGGGACCTCCCGATCCCACGCGCACATTTATGCCGCGAGACCAACGAGGCAGTCGCATAGAGTTTGATGTCGAGTTTTCCGTCTCTACGCAAAGATGGTATTTGCATCGTGTTATCCCTTAGTCGCCTCTTACGACACCCACGGGAAGATAGGGGGTGGTGACACTTGTATTCTATGCCGTCAACCACGCGGCATATAATTATAGATAATTCTCGTCGCTAATGACAAGTTGCCAACGTCAGTGTGACAGTTCTTAAATGAAAAAAGCCACTAAACAGCCGATTTTCGGTAATTAATTTTGACAGTTCTTAAATCATATTAGTCGACAAATTTTTCGTTGTGCAAGACGCTAGTGGTGTTTAATATTTTTTTTCTCGTTAAATACATCTTAATTCAATTTAAGAGTCGTTATGCAAGTGGGCCTTAGTTTTGCTCGAGTGCCGTATTAGACCTCGTAAAACATTCATGTAAAACTGTGTGTGTGCTCTATATTAGATCCACTAAGAATGATGAGTGTAAGTGTTGTTACTGTACCAATTCTTTAGCTGAACAAATTCATTCTCGTGTTCTCTCTTTCTACTTCATCTATCTCACTTCATACTAATAATAATAGTATCATAGAACAACTGTCACACTTCATGGTCATCAGATACCAAACTAAGCAGAGCTTGTACTGTGGTAACTAGATAACAAACCTTTTATTCTTATAAATACACACATATTAGAGATATTTACAATCAGACAGAACAAATAAAAGTTACCGTTGCACTAAGAATTGTCCTGAAAGGGAATCAAACACACGACCTACGGATTAGCAGCCAGGGTCCCTACCCACTAGACCAAACGGCCAGTCAATCTATGTGATAGTTCAGCATGGTATTGTAGTTTAATTTTGTAAAGCGGCGATAGCCCAGTGGTGTTCGTAACGGACTGCCGTGACGATGATCTCGGTTTCGGTCCCCAGGTACCCCGGGCACACACCTCTGACTTTTCAGTCATGTGTGCATTAAAAATGTTAATTTTCGCTCGCTTAGTTATGTGCCCGGCAGATAGGCTCGCCTCCTAACATTGAGACTGAAACATAACTGGCCAAGTGCGAGTGTGTAATACACTTCTGCCTACCCTTTCGGGGATAAAGGTGTGAGTTATGTTATATTACGAACTGAAGTGCTGGAAGGTCGCGAAGTTATTCTTTTTTATCACTCTTACACAATTGAGAAATGGTATGTGCAAAATGTTTTTTTACAGATTGTAGATTCCTCATGTCATTCTCACTCTCTCAATCTTGTTTTGAGACGAATTTATCCTTTATCATGATAAAATTAACAATGACATTCATACATTACTTTGAAGTAGTTGGTGGAGGGCTCCGTAGGTTTAAACCCAGACCATCTGCATAGCAGTCTGTTGGACACATTGCTTGCACTTTTATGTGTACCCATCCAAACTTATCAACAAACGGGCAAATCGTTCTACGTCTGGAAGTTCTCCAAAACTTCATATTAATTTTCAGTTAACTCACATAAATTACGAGAAATATATTCTTCGGATCTTATTTACTTTAGACAAACTTTGTAAACAACGTTTATTATTCTCTTCTGTAGCACTTATGTTTCAAATGTGCTCAACTTTTATGAGAAAGTTATTACATACACTTATGATAAACGTCTTACAATTTATCATTATTGTCTTTCAATTGTACTTTGTGTATTTCGTATTTAGTACCTTGTTCTCAGTTTTCGACTAAATGGTACCTAACAAACAAACATAACGAGAAGTTATATTTTTTTGTTAGGTATTTAATATTTCATGAAAAAATTATCTCTAGGATGATTGAGTGTGATGTATGGAAGGGTTAGAAGATATATTACACGAAACTATTTTAGAAAGGTATATTAATCAACATAAATACAACGGAAAATTTGCTAAATATGTGATGTACATTAAAAATCAGCAACTCAATTTGACTTCTGAGCCCTTACTATACTTATACATTGTCTAGTACCCATAGTATAAGTTCTGCTTCGTTTGGGGCTAGATAGTGTTGTGTGAATGTGGTAGAATAATACATATTATTATTATTCATTAAAGAGCTGAAGCTGAAGTATGGTCATGTTTTTTGCAATGTAGTCATAGTAAGAAGAGTTTATGATTTTTATAACAAAATACGTAAGTTACCCCTCCTATAAATCCACATGGCCAAAACCTTATTAAACCTGATAACTAGTATTTATGATTTGTAAAGAAAAATGTTAAGTCATATAAATCCACATGGTCAAAAGCAAATTAAATCCTAGCTTGATCTATATTATCCAATATAAGTTGTTAACAACTCAATATAAGCTACAGGCCACAGTTCATTGCTTCTGTTGTACAACAGAACTGCATAGTTCGTCTTCTTAGTACATGATACCAGCAGGATACAGTAATTGAGTAACTTGCTGGCCAGTGTTCTGGTTTATACGCGTGTAAGTTGCGCTCGTATATCAACACATGACGCACCTGCGAAGTTGACACTCACTTCATAGTTCGCTATGCTTGGGCACCTCAGAACTGTAACGATTTCAATATAAGTACTTTGAAAACGGTGAATAAACAAGAACTTACTTATCATTATATAGATTTTAGGATCAATGGCTAGGTTGGTCGCAGAGATAAACTGATGGAGCGTATGGGTAAAGCCCCAACACAATTATTCTATACCACAAGGTAACAATCTAACACACACCTCGTGCTGAATTGGAAACAGACTTGTAAAATATGCATGCAACAGCACTAAACAGTCCACCCAGTATTAACAAAAAGCTACAAGTATCCAATTTATCAGTATATCACTGAGGTATTAAGAGGTTTAATACCTACCTAGTATGGGATCCGATCGAGGCGAGGTTCGAGCGTTTGTTAAATTAATTACGTCCTAAGCCCACTTCTAGCCAGCTTACTGAACGTAAGATGGTGGAAATAACACGAATATTAGTTGATATTACATCATTGTAGTTGCTGTGGATCTAGTTTCTTAAGTAGGTATAAGATATAATTTAATAATCTATAGTTCATTAGGATTCAAACTATGCAAGACAAGGGTAGATTTTGATTTTACAAATGGCTTCATTTTGTTATCGCTTAAGGTGAAGCTGGAGTGGTCTTTGTCCAGCAGCGGGACTTATTTTTGAAAATCAAGTATTACAGACTGTGGACGGATCATTTATTACACTAACTTATTTTAAGTGTATACACATAAATACTTATTTTTACCGACATTTCGAGGGTTTTCCATCATTCGTAGTCAGAATAGGACTCGTAACTTAGCGACGATGCCTTTATTACATTAAATTATAATCTATTATAATGTAATTACTCTTACTCTCCAGAAATTTATTAAGAGCACACTTGAATTGTCTGTCTCGGGCAACCATGTCGGTATTTAAAGTCAAAATTAATTTTCTTTTCCGCATCTAAGAATATCTATTTTATAGAAGCTAAAATTACAATTTAGTTCTTTGTACGTTAAAAGTTAAAGTGAAAGTGGTTCTTATTTATTTACTTTTCATTATTTTAACAAGACTAAACTACTTGAGGCGTCAACAAAATAAAATAACGTGGCATAAAATATACTTTACTAAGATTTTTTTACTGCCAAAGCCGGTTAGATCATCAACATCGAAGACACAAGTAAACAAACTCCCAGAGGGTCTAGTTTATTAATAATGTTGAAGTACCAGATCTTTTGGGGATACATAAACAACGAAAACATCATGTTATATTACATGTACTGATTCTATCACTATTTTTCAGATGCCATATTTTTCGTCAGGCAAAGAGAATGCCTACTTTATTCTCAGAAATTCGTTGTCGTAAATATTACATCAAAGTGATACCTAGAAAATTTGTTTGAAGGTTTAATTTGAATTAGAATTCTCGGTAGATAGTCTCGAAACCCTGGAAGTAAGTGGTGTAATGAGAAACTTTAACAAAAGTATATTAATCTTTTCTAGAAAGCTACTGTGTACGTTAAGTTTAGCGTTTCAGTTGTGTTTCAGTTTTTTTTTCTTTGAATTCCTTTGCGCATTTCATTTTCAACATACACTCGTCATTTCTCTAAATAAAACACAGTTGACTTTAAATCATGAGAATACTATTTTTGACTTGTTTTTCTTTTTTAAAACCACGACTGCACTGGGAATAAAACCCGTGTCGCGAGGCACTTTACATACAACAATTTTTGGGTGATGTCAGCCATTGCCTATTATATTATCTACGGTATACGCAAGTGTTGCTGTAAAGCAAAAATAAAAATACTTCAAATTACTTCCATAAAAAAATTGCCGATTGAAAAATTGTGTTGACGTATTAAATTAATTTTAAACTACATAACTTTTAGTGTGTTGGTCCAATACATCCATTTACTGAAAATGAAAACAATTTTAATATGCCCATTATTCTTAGAATCGAAATACGCGGATGAAAATAACTCGTTGAAATATTTTCACTACGGAACAATGTATGAAATGATAAAATCGTTTTAAGAGAAATTACAGTAATATAGAATTTAAAATTAAAATCCTCATAAATTTTTAGCATAAAAATGTTGGTCTTCTTCGCAAATTTTCGTTTAAATAAGCAGCATAAAATTCCTTTATTATGTGTCAGAATTTAATGGCTTAGCTTTAGCTTACCAAAACAAAAACAATAAATGGTCACCAAAATGAAACCCGCATTTTAGTGTAAAATTATAACCAAAGTTTTAACATTTTGCTATCCTATTTAAGCAAAATGACTCCAAATAAATCATTGTTAACCCAAAAGTAGAAAATGATCACTAAAATCTAACCAGCATTTTAATGTAAAATTATAATCAAAGTTTTTTGTTAGTTGAATGAAACACATAAATTGGATTTGGTTACACCACCTACTTTAACAAACTAAGTTGACGGAGCCCTGCGATGCAGGGCTCCTATTTTTGAATCAAGGGTCACAAGATAACCTAACATAACCTATTTATTTGGTGATCATGTACTATATTTGGTGTTCGAATACAATTTGAAGTGCAGTCGTGACTAAAATAGCTAGTACTATTGTAGTTTTAAACTTCATATTTCAGGTGTTAAGTATATATCTTTGGTTAAAGAACTAAGGGTCAAAGAATTTTATTATATTTAACCTCGAATTTAATCGTTGTGTGTGTGCGTTTGTATTTGTTTGAAGCTTTTCGTGTCACAATAGCATTGTCAGCCAATATGCAGATTTGGTCTACTCTACACGCGTTAGAGTGCAGGATTTGAAGTCGAACTGTTCGAGTCTTCCCAAAGATTCGAAGTATTTGGTTCCCTCGAAATGAAATATGGTGACCCTTCACATTTTTTATCGTCGTCGTTTGAGATATAAGCACTTTTTTAACGCAAGTTAAAAAAAGCTCTCGTGCGAATAAAGCCTTACTTTTGTTTTAAGAATGCGTTGCAAGCGTTATGATCAAGTATCTTGTACAATATTCCAGACTGTCACGATTAAGCAAATCTACCTGCTTACTCGTTAAATGTGTAAGACCACTTCCACTGTTTTCATTATAACATTTGCTACGATTACAAGGAAGGTGGTACATGTCCCGAAAGACAGTCAAAAATTAATGTTGGTAAAAATGAAAGATTACGGAATCTTCACCGATCGTTTATTTCTAGCAACAACACCATTAAATCACTGTCTAACCCCATTACAGACCCGAAGGCTCGAGATTGTCCCGCTCAGTGATAGCGACCTGACAATGATCTCATCTACGTGAACTCTAATACGGCTAAGTACAGAACTGTTGTACAAAACCACAGCGTTTCAAGGTTTATGGGGCATAATCTTTTTAACGAATGTATTGGTAATGGTATGGAGGGTCCATATAATATGTTAAGGCTTCTGCCTACTGCCCTGTCTGCATAGGTGTTGGTTTGTGCGACAAAACTTGCCTATATGTAATCTTATTATGTTGGATAAGCTATATTGTCAAGTTTCGTCATAAGTTACTCAGAAGTGTTTGCGAGAAAACTTAAATACTTACGTGAATACTTACGTGCGTTTTCAAAAAAAATCATATCTTATAATGTTAGTAATGTAAGATATTGTACTTTTATATGTTGGTCCTTTCTAGGACGGTATAAGAGCCATCACTATGAGAAGGGTCTTCTCACTATGAGAAGGGTAAGGCCTTACCATTCTCATTGTGAGAAGAGGCCCGTGCCCAGCAATGGGACAGTATAAAGGGCTGATGATGATGATAAGAGCCATATAGAGCTCTTTAGACGCCTAAAGGCGTTTGCTGACCTTAAAAGTGTTAACCACATTCCTATTTCTTAAAAATATCATGAACGTTAAACTACAAAACATCAAATCAAAATAATTTTTTTGTTCAGTTTTCTTTGTTGCGTAGCATAATATAAGCTAAAAATATAATATCTTTTACTAATAATATAAAGCTGAAGAGTTTGTTTGTTTGGTTGAACGCGCTAATCTCAGGAACTACTGGTCCGATTTGGAAAATTAAGTCACGCTTTGAGCCACGGGGGCAGAGCACTAGCCTTAAATAATGTAGGTGTAACCGCGGCCATATAATAAATTATAATATACTCAAAACTATCAAGTACAAAGACCGATTAGACACTGATCCACATTACAGTGATAAATTAATTAAAAAAGACATATTACTCCAATAACATGCTTTAAGATAGTCGTAGTCGCAGGTAGAAACCGTTCCGGACCATTTAAAGCCATAAGGGAGCGGTACGATAGAACAGCCACAAGCACAGATGTACTCGAAGTTTCTACGAGCGTTTTAACAGTTTAACTCGTATCTATATGGAAAGAAATATGTCTATCTGTGAATGTACAAGAGTATTGTGTTCATTTTTTTCGGGAGAGAAAGTGTCTAATTCATTTTGAACTATCAGTAGTGCGTACCATGAATTTAAACTGGAGATACTCTGCTAATTATCTATTGATCAAACGACGAGGCCATCGGTGCCTTACATTATTATCCAATAATGCAAAATATAAATATCCAAAAATAAATATAAATACCCAAAGATTTAATATTGTATTTCAAAACGGGAGAAGCCGCAGTCCGGCGATAGTTCGATGGTAATAACTATAAAAGCAATAACGTTTTAGCTATCTTTCTTGGCAGTAATACTTGTGGACATGGCTTTAGTATCCTTTAACTTCATGTTCTCCTAGTACCGTAGTAAGAATATTGAACGCAGTGGGACCGAGGTCAAGTTATCTTATAAAATATGACTTTATAATCTAGCATTAATATAATAAGAATATGGAATTTTATTTATTAGAACTTTTTATTTATCATACACACTGAATTACTTGTTGATAACTAATACATGGAAATAATTACTCCACTGATCAGTTTTAAAATGTTTAGACACGTTGTTGTCAGGAAACATTTCTTTTGTATTTTTCTGTAGTTTAAAGTGTAATAGAGAATATATAAGAGCTTCAGCTTTTTCTTCTTATTCTATGTTTCCGATCTCTCCACAGCCGAGATGGTTCAGAAGTCTGCAAGTAGCATAATTATGCTTAACTGAGTATTATATTAATAGTTATTCGAGAGATAATATTTTAAGTGATTTGACTTGACTGCCTCCGTGGTCCAGTAGATAGCGTATGCAACTGCTGATCGGAGGTCCCATGTTCGATTCCCGGGTCGGGCAAAAGTGTTACTGGGTTTTTCCGAGTTCTCAGTAGCAGCACGGAGTCTGCTGATGTGCCCGGTAACGGCAATATGCTCGCCCCCTATTACGTGGGACCTAAAAATTCATGGCGAAATGTGGGTGTAATATTGCACCTCTGCCTACCCCTTCGGGGATACAGGTATGAGCCTATAAAAAAATTCTATCTCTTATATCAGTAAGTACTGATATTGATTAGAAGAATATCTTGGGTGAATTTTATTTTAGAAGAAAATGTATCCTAACTAAATCTTACATAGAGATGAGACTGCGGTCTCATATTTTATAAATTAACTAGAGGACGCCAGCAGCTGCGCCTGTTTTTTTAAATATACCCGTTTTGGCCGATCCCGTGGGAATTTCGGGAAATCCCTTCTTAGTGCACCCCTACGGTCTCCAAGGAACATACATGCCAAATTTCAGCTTCCAGCCCAATAGTTTCGGCTGTAGCGTGTCTGTCAGTCAGTAAGTAACGCAAGGATTTTATATATTAAGATGTTAGATCTCTATTTGGCATTTTTTTTATAAAAAAATATTGATAGTTAGTACTCTACACGACGGCAATAAAATTGTATCGTCACAAGTGCATATCTCATAAACAATCCGAAGAAATTGTTTTTGATATTTCATTAAAACCATCTGGTTTGACCATCCCTTTGGCTATCATGTGTAACATTTTAATGTTGTAGTAATATGTAAGTCATTCATCCAACAGACAAAACATTAAAAAGTTGCTTACAACTGCCTTCCTAGTGGCCTGTTCAGACCTAAGTGGTAATTGCTACCGTCTGCGGCAGAGAAAACCCAGTGGGTATGCGGTAATATTACTGTTCAGACCTAAGCGGTATTCGCTATCCTTGTGGGTAGAATAACGCGCGGTAGTCGAGTTTCGCTCAGAGAGGTAAGAACTAGCCGCGGTACTTGATACCAAATACCTGACCCGCGCGGTATGTACCTCTACCCACAGCGGCAGCGAATATCGCTCAAGTCGCTCTAACCGCGGTACTTGAAACTAAACACCTGAGCGAAACCCGCGCGGTATGTACCTCTACCCACAGCGGCAGCGAATATCGCTCAGGTTTGAATAGGCCTTTACACAATAACTTATTTAATAACTGTTTCTGTGTAGTGTAATACAGTGTAGTATACAACAACCAGCGTAAGCAGAACTCACACAACAATAAACATGTTTAATGAAACGATCATGATAACAGACAGACTTATGAACAGATTCTAGGAAAACTCTTTCTAAGTTAATACTTGCCTAGACTTCTAACTAAGTTGTGACCTAACTGCTAAGTTAGCTCTCAGACAAGTTTATGAGACAAAAAGTTACATGAATTTGTGTTTATTTTGGCTCTCTGTAGGTCCTAATTTTCTTCTTGGTATCACTAAGGTTAGATAGATTACTATGGTTTTATCGAAAACATGGCGACAGCGTGACGTATCAGATATCTTAAACTAAAAGAAACAATTTTGCTCTGTGAAATACAGGCTTGTAGATGTTGAGGTGCCGTAATACAGGTACGTGGCGAAGCCTGTCCTGGCAAATGGTCACATCACGTTGTACTGGGATCGATCCATCATCACATGATAGATCGATCCCAGTACATCACATGATGGGTTACTAGTTCTTGATTAGCACATACATACATTTTTTCCTCTTCGTAATAATACTAAATACATATTTTCCTCTTAAAATATTTGCTATTATTACGAACTGATGACTAAAACAATTATTGTCTCGTGCATTAGTGTCAAATAAGACCATTTTCTTTTCTTTTTTACAATCAGCTATGTTCTTGCCAAAGCTAGAAACCCTGGCTGGTTTCACCGCTCACTTATAAGTCCACGTTAAACTGATTAGTCAGATAACTCATAGTAATATTCATCCAATTTTGAATTATTTATCTGAAAGATAAGGTCTGTCAATAAATGGTGAAACTGGGTCTATAACTCTTATTAAAACGACTTTCCAAATATATATTACCCATTATAATTTAGTGGTCTATTTTCAAAACGATTAGCCACGACCTCAAGCCTTACGATGCGGTTTTATTACCACAGCGAACCCTTTGGGGAAGTTTACCCATATTATAATGTTGTGTTACTTGGCGTCCCCACCTATACTAGTGTAATATTAAATGTTCCTTGGATATTATCATTTGATGGCGAGCCATTGCCATTTGGAACGGGCTTTTGCATGTGTTATGGGCACTCGGAGGAAATTGAATATACTGATTGTACAATAGATTAATGGTTGTAATATCGTAATTCTGTTAAAAGTGTTCTGTTATCATTCAATAAATATGTAGAGTTAGAAATGAAAATATTTATAATGTAATCGGGATGGAAAGAGGAATGGGCAAAAATGTATGGAACGTGGTACTCGCTCATAGTCATCATTAATATATCATTGAAAAGACATTTTGATGCAGAAAAACGTCTACCATAGTACCTGTCCCTATTCACGTTTGGGAAGCAGTAATCTCTCTAAGTTTTATAAATGAAAATTTACTACAAACTAATTATATAAGTAAAATAAAGCTGGAATAAGATAGAATTAAACGATGATAAAACACACTTAGAATTCTATTATTAAAAGAAGTAAGAAAACAAGCGTTCTTCAAATAAAAATCATATATATTAGCAATAAGTGAGTAGATTTAAAACGTTACATATAGGTATCAACTATAACAGTATTGAGGAAAGATGTCGGAGCAGTAAATCCCGTATGCCTCGCATAGCCTAGGTACCATACGATGGACACTATATGTGCACAAGTGCCCATAGTACGTCGCCCGGTTAAACATGTGCAATACTGTTGGACAATATTATTTGCACTGATGATCAATATATAACAAAAATATGTTTTTATACGGACATGTCGCAACTGGTTTCGTCCACGAAAAGGCCAGGCATCTTCGTGTACGCCATAGTCTGTCAGATCTTCAAGTGCTCTCTCTCTCTCTCTCTGTACGTTTCAATTATATACTGACAATTTGATAAATACTCGGCACAGTAAGATCTTGCCAGTTTGAGTTGGTATGTACCTAGCGCTAGTAGAATTATATCCTTCTCCGTTATTGAAGGGAAGTTTTCTATCTGGCTCGCTTCTATCCTCTGAAAATCTACTCTTCTGTGATTAAGCAGTTTTCTTTCTACATACATATGCCGAAGATTCGGGGTATCTATTTTCTGCCTTATGATATTGACGATTCGTCTGCGAAGGAGGGGTGCATGGCAAAGCCTTACGTAAACGCGTTATTAATAGAAAACATGAACGTAAATGCAGAAAATATTACCTTGGTACTCATTTTCTTACATAGATAAGTGGTACCTAATATACTCGTATATGTATGTTTATCGCCGGGGCCATGGGACTGTCTAAACAGGTTACCATGGCTGTGAAACGCAAAGGGAAACCGAAGGAACGGGGTTTTTATTAGTTAGTAAGACCGTCGTTTATCTCCCAACACAATCAGATTTGAGACTGGCGGTTCTAGTAAATATTGTTTCTCTTGGTAAGACCTTTTAAACGACACTACAATCATATCTATTGGAGCCGGGTACCATTTTGCCCATTCTCCTTTAATGATATTTTTTGTGTTTTTGCGTTTATAGAGCACTAGCTGACCCAGCGAACTCCGTATCGCCTTTTTAAGACTTTTTATTTAATTCCCTTTTTTCCAAGCCCCTTTTCCAAAGTTACCATTGACTTAGCACTTAATCTCTTATCATTTCAGTGTCTATAAATGATGAACAAACAAACATAGATTTTTATATAATATTGAATTCCCCATTCCTTAAAATATCGGAGACGATACCCATATCGACTTTAAAAAAAAACCCGTCTGCCATCTTTGATTTCCTATCCGCCATATTTGATCACGAAATAGATGTTGTGTTTAGATTCTTCATCCCTTTAATCATCACTTCATCAGAGACGATACCCATATTGATTTTTTTTATTTTTCCCATCCGCCATGTTTGATTTCCCATCCGCCATCTTGAATCACAAAATAGATGTTGTATTTGGATTCCCCATCCCTTTAAACATCGGAGACGATACCCATATTGATTTTTTTTTAAATTACCATCCGCCATCTTTGATCACGAAATAGATGGTGTTTTTGAATTCCCCATTCCTTAAAATATCGGCGACGATACCCATATTGATTTTTAAAATTTTCCCATCCGCCATCTTTGATTTCCTATCCGCCATCTTTGATCACGAAATAGATGTTGTATTTGGATTCACCACCCCTTAATCATCAGAGACGATACCCATATTGATTTTTTAAATTTTTTCCCATCCGCCATGTTTGATTTCCCATCCGCCATCTTGAATCACGAAATAGATGTTGTATTTGGATTCCCCATCCCTTTAAACATCGGAGACGATACCCATACTGATTTTTTAAAATTTTCCCATCCGCCATCTTTGATTTCCCATACGCCATTTTTGATCACGAAACAGATGTTGTATTGTGATTCCCCACCCCTTAAAATATCGAAGGCGATACCCATATTGATAATTTAAATTTTCTCTTCCGCCATCTTTGATTTCCAGTCCGCCATCTTGGATCACTAAATAAATTTCATTTTATTAATCAGCGTCCTGAAAATCTCGAAAACGATACTCATATAGATTGTATCCTATTCGTTTAGCCTTTTTTTGCCCTTGACCATACCCTCCCCCTTCTCGTTTGACCATTTTATTATTTTTTGTCTGGCCTCTAAAAGTTGTGGGGTAATTTTATATAGCCTATTGCCTTTTGGCATAATTGGGCTATCATAGACAATAACAATTTTTAAAATCCGACTGCTAGTTCCTGAGATAAGCCGACATTATCTTTTAGCCTTTTTAACCTTTTGCCCGGCCCCAAAGGGTCGAAGCGTTATTTTATATAGCCTATAGCCTGCCGGAATAACTGGGCTATCGTATACAAAAAGAATTTTTCAGATCCGACCGGTAGTTCCTGAGATTAGCGCGTTCAAACAAACAAACAAACAAACTCTTCCGCTTTATTATATTAGTATAGACTAGCTGACCCAGCGAACTCCGTATCGCCTTTTTAAGAGTTTTTATTTCATTCCCTTTTTTCCAAGCCCCTTTTCCAAAGTTATCATTGACTTAGCGCTTTATTTCTTATCATTCCAGGGTCTATAAATGATGCAAAAACAAACATAGATTATTATATAATATTGAATTCCCCATTCCTTAAAATATCGGAGACGATACCCATATCGACTAAAAAAAAAATCCCGTCCGCCAACTTTGATTTCCTATCCGCCATCTTTGATCACCAAATAGATGTTGTATTTGGATTCACCATCCCTTAAATCATCAGAGACGATACCCATATTGATTTTTAAATTTTTTCCCATCCGCCATCTTTGATTTCCCATCCGTCATCTTGAATCACGAAATAGATGTTGTATTTGGATTCCCCATCCCTTCAAACATCGGAGACGATACCAATATTGATTTAAAAAAAAAATCCCATCCGCCATCTTTGATCACGAAATAGATGGTGTTTTTGAATTCCCCATTCCTTAAAATAACGGAGACGATACCCATATCGACTTTAAAAAAATCCCGTCCGCCATCTTTGATTTTGCTATTCGCCATCTTTGATCACGAAATAGATGTTGTATTTAGATTCGCCATCCCTTAAAACATCGGAGACGATAACCATATTGATTTTTTAAAACTTTCTCATCCGCTATCTTTGATTTCTCATCCTCCATCTTTGATCACGAAATAGATGTCGGATTTGGATTCCCCATGCCTTTAAATATCGGCGACGATACCCATATCGACTTTAAAAAAATAACCCGTCCGCCATCTTTGATTTCCTATCCGCCATCTTTGATTACGAAATAGATGTTGTATTTGGATTCACCATCCCTTAAATCATCAGAGACGTTACCCATATTGATTTTTAAATTTTTTCCCATCCGCCATTTTTGATTTCCCATCCGCCATCTTGAATCACGAAATAGATGTTGTATTTAAATTACCCATCCCTTTAAACATCGGAGACGATACCCATATTGATATTCTAAAATTTTCCCATCCGCCATCTTTGATTGCCCATCCGCCATCTTTGATCACGAAATAGATGTTGTATTTCGATTCTCCACCCCTTAAAATATCGAAGGCGATACCCATATTGATATTTAAAATTTTCTCATCCGCCATCTTTGATTTTCCGTCCGCCATCTTGGATCACTAAATAAATTTCATATTATTAGTCAGCGTCCCGAAAATCTCGAAAACGATACCCATATAGATTGTATCCTATTCGTTTAGCCTTTTTTTGCCTTTGACCCAGCCCTCCCCCTTCTCTTTATTCTCTTTATTATTTTTGTCTGGCCCCTAAAGTTGTGGCGTAACTTTATATAGCCTATAGCCTTTCGGAAGAATTGGGCTATCATAGGCAATAACAATTTTTAAAATCCGACTGCTAGTTCCTGAGATTAGCCGACATTATGTTTTAGTCTTTTTAGCCTTTTGCCCGGCCCCAAAGGGTCGAAGCGTTATGTTATATAGCCTATAGCCTTCCGGAATAACTGGGCTATCGTATACAAAAAGAATTTTTCAGATCCGACCGGTAGTTCCTGAGATTAGCGCGTTCAAACAAACAAACAAACAAACAAACAAACAAACAAACTCTTCCGCTTTATTATATTAGTATAGATTATGTAAAAAAAATATCTCCCTTGACAACTTCGGTAAGATTTTTCTGAGTGGTTTAGTATAGAAACATAATTATTAAGGAATGCCATGATTATATTTCTTAATTTTTCCAATATGTGTGTTTTTATGGACAAAGCTTGTTATTAGCTACTTTTGTAATAAATATTGTTTATAAAATTAATATATTCTAAACAGTCAAAGTAAAGATTACCGAATAAAACACATTTCTATTTTATTCTAATAGTTATCAAAGCTTTTCATTTCATTTCTCTCAAATTCAATAAAATACTACGAAGCACGTTTCTCGTCTATTCACGCCAAAAATAAGTAATAAAAGAAGAGTTTACGGGAAAATTGTTTTCCTCTGGCAATAAATAACTCATACTGGTTTACTTTACCTGCGAATAGGAACTCGCCTGTAACATATAAACAATAACGCGAACAAGTTTTATAAAATCTTTTTATTTTTGTCAGCCAGTTGCACTAATACTGAAACGGTAAATACCTAGCAAAACTTATATTTGGAGTCCTAAATGGAGTGATCCGTAGCAAAGAGGTGACCACATCAATCTATCGATACGCGAGATGAAGCGCGGACCTCACTATCTGGTTTGTAGATGGGTGACCGTTTGCAGAAATATTCTATGTCTCGCAGAGCGCTGCGCTGTTGCCATCAAGTTCTATGCCAGACGCTATGGGTAGCCAATGTTTTTGGTTCTTTGGTCTAAACCATATATGGGATCTTGCCTTCGGGTCGCGGATGTCAGTCGTTCTGTAGAAAAATATTAATTGCAATCGACTCAAATTGAGAAATTCTTTCTAAAACCAACAAAATGTCGCTTAAAAAATTATGTAACATACTTTCGGTGAATATGCAAAAAGCATTGTGCCTAAAAAAATACAAAAGTAAACTGCATATAAAATATTCAAACACGTAACATTAGACTTATTATAAAAATAGACAACAGCATATTCTTGCCAAAATAAACATTAATTAACATTCGCAACGCGTTCGCTCGAAGACACCACCAAATATCCGCCACCGACGTCAAAACGTTACTGAGAATGCATTATATTATATTGTTGAACCCCGCCATGAATTTATTATTGTTTGAAAACAGTATTGTTGCTCAGCTTCGTATGTATATATATGTATATGAGTATCGCCTGTGTTGAGCTATTTTGGATGCCATTTAAAGGTATTTATAGAGACAGCCGTGAACAATCAATTTCTTTGTTGTGTGAATTTGCTAATTTATTTTAGTTACAAAGTGGGTATTGTTAGTTGCTTTTGTGTTTTATTGTTTGATTTTTTGCCTTTATAATTGGCCGTCGCTTAACTGAAAAATATTGTAAATCGTTAGATTAAATATAATAAAAAAACCGTCGAATAAAAACTACAAAACGGCTTTGATTTAATCTGTACATCGCTCACAGAAACCTGAACAAAGGAAATTTCATTTTATTATCATCATTCTCTTTAATTTTTTCCCGAATCCTATTTTTTTATTTTTAATTAGACTTATTTATGAAAAGGCTTTACTTTAAAAGCCTTTTTACAAAACAAAGATTGACACAATTTTAGACCATCTTTGAAAGCAGATCGTCATATCAATGCATAATTTGTTCCAACGAATTTTGGAACACATACTACGAGGGTCAAACTGAAAGTTCTTAGAAAATCAAAAACTGATTACATTAGCCAGTTATTAGTTTTATTATATCTTTTCAAAATATTGTCCATTGACGTCAATACACCGCTGCATGCGATGGAACCACTGGGAAAAGCACTTTGCCCACTCGTCCTTAGGGGTCTCTTCAATGGCATCGCGATACGCAGCCACCGCTTCTTCAGCATTCATAAACCGCTTTCCTTTAAGTTTTTCTTTAATTTTTGGAAATAAATAAAAATCACAAGGCGCGAGGTCGGGGCTATACGGCGGGTGACCCAGTAATTCAACGTTTGATGTCGCCAAATAGTCGATCGTTCGCTTGGCGGTGTGCGACGAGGCGTTGTCGTGGTGAAGGAGGATCCTACTGCGAGGTCGTTTCTCTCGAACTTTTTCCAAGACAAGTGGCAAACAATTGGTAGTGTACCATTCTGCAGAAACTGTTTTTTGATCCTCTAACACAATTGTTGCGAAATGACCTATCCTTCCAAAGAACGAGGCCACCATTTTTTTTCCCGCACTTCGATCTCTCTTCACTTTAGTTGGCAACTCCTCGAAAGGAAACACCCACTGAGCAGATTGTCTTTTGGTTTCAGGATCATAACAGTAAATCCAGCTTTCGTCACCTGTTAGTATGTCGAACACAGCATTTGAGTCACCTCCGTTAAATCTTTCAATCATTTTACGGCACCAATCCACACGATGGAGTTTTTGAGCCTTAGTCAAATTATGAGGTATCCACCGGGCGCAAAGCTTCCTGACCGCTAAATGTTCGTGGAGGATTTTGTGCACTTGACTCATACCGATGCCTAAGCTTGTCCGAATCTGCTGATAGGTCACTCTTTTGTCAGTCTCTATCATACGCCGCACAACACAGATGTTATTTTCAGTCGTCGCCGTAGAAGGCCGTCCCTCACGTACATCATCAGTGAGATTAGTGCGACCACGTTTAAACTCATTAAACCAGTTGTAAACAGTCGCACGAGATGGGGCTTCATCGTGAAAGGCCAATCGTAGTCTATCATAACTTTCTTGTTGACTTAAATGACATCGAAAGTCATAAAAAATCATTGCACGAAAATTTTCTCGTGTTAAATTCATGTTGACGTGACACAGACAATTTTCAATTTGCCGCCAAATCGTAAAACAAATGACAAATGAATGAAATATATACTCAGTAATATTGGCAAAGAGTTCTATTTTCAAATTTTAGAATATTTTTTTTATTATATTGTTTATAAGTGGCCAGTTCTAAGAACTTTCAGTTTGACCCTCGTAGACAAAAGCCTTGCATTAGTCTACGTATAATAACTTCTATGCAGATAAGGCCAGGGCTAAACTTCGAACTATTTATAGTGCATGTTTTGTAATGAGGCTGCTTAGATATAAATTTGTGCCTGCATGTAACGAAAAAACTAAGTCGCCTACACATGCGTGCAAGCTTGCATAAATTTCGGGCCCATTATCTTGTTTGCACAAGTTTGTAGGCCTCCATACGGTTTAAGGTGGTACAAGACACTTGTCACCTTGTGTTCTAATTAAACTATTTAACATTAAGTAGCAATAGACTAGTTACGGGTTAAGAATGCAAAGTGTCACTAACTCATTTCATTCTGTGGGTGTTGTAAGACGCGACTGAGAAACATACTCCAAACATATTGTATCTTTGAGATCAATCTTCGAGATTACTTAATACTATGTTATGTTTTAAAAAAACTTTACGAAAATTCTCAGCAGATAAAGCATATTACAATATTACAGATTTTTTATCAGAAGTAAGTTTTAGTTGACATCCATCATGGTATCTAACCTATTTTGTTGTATCTCATCCTTTTTTCCTTCTGATACATAAAATGTAAATTACTTTTTATAGAATCAATGTAAATGGCACTGTAAATTATTTACTAATTTAATTGCTGTTAACTTTTAAAATTGTGTAATTGTTTTGATGGCTGTATTATATTTCTTTTTTTTTCTTTATGTTATTTTTGCATGCCAACTGGTAAGATATGTCTGAACTTGTATATATTTACTTTAAGTGTCACAAAAAACGTAACCCATATTTGCAAAATAAAATATCTTTATCTTTAAAAGCATTCATAATTAGGCGGGAGAAAATATAAAAATGGGCAGCTGGGTGTAACATCCAAGACTTCTTAGAATCGCCAATCCGCCTGCCAAGTGTGGAGAATAGAACACCCCAAAATGAGTTTTATAAGAGTAACGGCGTATATCGCCAAATTGTTCTATCCTCCCTATTAATTTTACTCCACATCCACATAACAACCAACAATTACCAACCTGAACATAAATACCGTCCAATGAACCAAAAGATTAATCACAAAAATAACCGATGCCGTACTACTGCGGTCCAACTTGGCACTGTCGAACGATCTATGAGCGAGTGCCAGCCAAACGAGCACCTAGATAGTGTACTTTTATAAACGGCCCGCTGCTATGTCATATCCGACGATTGTATTTTACGGGTAAACATTTTGGTCGTTTGGTTGGATTAAAATTTTCGGTTAGTTTATTGTTTGGTGCAAATATTAAAGGTTTTGCTGCGGACAGCTAGCGAAAATAAAGAATGAGGGAACAAAAATGCAATGGACGAACCATTGCATTTTTCTTCTCTCACTCTACAAAATTGAAAATACATATATGAGTTTTGTATGTGTTACATGCTTCTTATGTAAGTATTTTAACTCTTCGAGGCATATATTTTTAATTCCTGTGTCCTGTACTAGTATCATCATCCTCTTGCCCTGGTCTCCTATGTTTTGGGGTGACTGCAATACGTCTTGCACGACCACGGCTCCAGGTTGACCATTTCAGCATTTATATTTTTCTGGATTTTTATCTGAATGAGCTATTTTCTTGTTTCGTCCTTTTAGACCCCTTTTTAACGTAGTCGGGTTATAGTTTTAAACTTACTTTTTTCATCTCTTCAGAAAGATACTATATGTTTCGAGTATGTTTCTCAGTCGCGTCTTACAACACCCACAGAATGAAATAAGGTAGTGACACTTTGCTTTCCTAACCCGTCACCGGTCTATTGCTATTTAATGTTAAATAGTTTGTCCTACTTCAAATGAATTGTTCCCAATTAGAACACAAGGTGATAAGCGTCTTGTACCACCTTAAACCGTATGGAGGCCTACACACTTGCTCAAACAAGATAATGGGTCCGAAATTTATGCAAGCTTGCACGCTTGCGTAGGCGACTTAGTTTGCTCGTTACATGCAGGCACAACTTTATATCTAAGCAGCCTCATTACAAAACATGCACTATAAATAGTCCAAAGTTTAGCCCTGGTCTTATCTGCATAGAAGTTACTATACGTAGACTACTGCAAGGCTTTTTTCTAGCATGTGTTCCGAAATTCGTTGATCCAAATTATGTATTAATATGACGATCTGCCAAACCTGTCCAACCCAGGAATCGAACCCGGGATCTCCCGATAAGCAAACGTATTCGCTATGCACTGGACCACGGAGGCAGAGGTAGTGTAATTTATAGTATTCTAGTAATAGTTTTCTCCAAAGAGATACTACTTACAACGGAATTCATATTCAATCTATACATAGATCTGTAGATTTTAGATTCGTTTTTGACATAAGCTCCATACAAAATATGTCAAACATGAATCTCGAATCTCAAAATCCATGTATTGATCGAATATTGAAAATGACCGTTAGTCATGAGTGATATGAACTATTACCGCCTGACGCTTCCCTTAAATAAGGTTAGGCAATCAAATTGAGTATTATTCATTCTCATTAACATCAAGTTTCGGTCTGTTAATGTCAGCCCTATTATCATCCTCGTCATATAATCTGCACAAGATTCACTTACGTTACATTTTGCGTTCGATGCTAAACTAGAAAAAATTAACGTTCAACTAAGAGCTTTGGGTACATGAGTACAACGGAAGCTATTTTATATCGAACATAGTCAACACTGGCGACATCTAACAGGCACGACATAATTAGCAGAAAGAACCTAAATGTATTTGTATGTCAAACTGGCCCATCGAAGCGTGTTGCATCAATATAATGCAGATAAACAATGCGATTGACAACTGGATAATATTGACAGCTTTTAATTGGACTATCTATTGTTCCACCGGCATGTTAACACATTCTGATTTCAGTGAAAAAACTTGAATCTTTTAATGATTTTACAGATACAGAAATATGTTAGTAAGACTTATTATTGGTCAAAATAGAACAAGTTACCCAAGAATTGCCGAAGTAGACGAGTCTTGAAGTAAAGACCAAAATAATATAGTCAGCTTATGTTCTTAGTGCGATTTGCGAATATTGGCCTAAAACTAGGAATTACAAGAGTTTCAAAAGGAACCCAGTGTGTTTCTTGAATTTGTAGACTAGTAACTTCAGAAGTAGTAATTTTAACAGAATAGTGAATAAAGTCACTCGTATTCGCAGTTCGCCCAAAGATGATCGTTACGGGGTGCTTCGTAACCTTGAATAACTTACATAGTGCTTCAGCAACGCGAAAAGACGTCCACCGCTGGACATCATAGAGCTATCTTGCGTCACCAGCATCCAGCTGCTGCCGCGATCTCAACAAAATCGACTATGAAGCGAAAGATTGCGGTCAAAGCAATTGTGGAATAAAAACGCTACTTAACAACATAAACCGGAAACTAGCTTACTTAACTATGAGAGATTACTGCATAATACTCATCGGTGAGGACGATTTCAGACGGACAAGTAATTATGGACTTAATAATATATATACGTAATACTTTATCTAATATTAAACATACGAATATTATTTTATGTGTGCCAACATATAATCTAAATAATTACTCTATGATCTATAATTGCCGAATAGAAACATTTAATAACATATTATATTTAGATGTTTTCACTCATAACTATGCATTTCTTTTCGATTCTAATTAAGATTTAAAAAATGATTATACAATGTTTTTACATTCGGTATTCTATAAATACAAATAATTACAATCTTATAATCAGTCAGCTCTACAGCACAACATTCAAAAATACCTGGGCATGATAATTTCGCTATATTTGGCAGCTCCTGCCATTGATATCCATGTTTAACAAGGATGCATGCACCACCTCCTTTTTTATTTTCTACAGTAGTTTGCAGCTAAACAATAGTTTGGCACATATAATTGACTTTCGTGGCCTTCCTTAATAAAATGCTCAGTAATCATCAAATATCTACGTTTTTTTGTTTATTTGCTAATTCATCTAAGCACACGATAAGTTCGTTTGTCTTATTTATCAAACCTGCTATGTTTTGATGTAGTATATTGAGATATTTACTGGCGAAAAAACTTTTCTGCTGTATCGATCTCGGGGTACGCATGAGTGTTCGACGTCTCACGCTGTGTTTTCGCATCGTGAGTATAGTTAGTGACAAGCAGTTTTAAATTTTTAAATATGTTAATCATACCAAACTTACTTAGAGATCCAGTGCTTCTTGAAAACATTGTATAATCATTTTTTAAATCTAAATTAGAATCAAAAAGAAATGCATCGTTATGAGTGAAAACATCTAAATATAACATGTTATTAAATGTTTCTATTCGGCAATTATACATCATAGAGTAATTATTTAGTTTATATGTTGACACACATAAAATAATATTCGTATGTTTAATATTAGATAAAGTATTACGTATATATATTATTAAGTCCAAATAATTACTTGTCCGTCTGAAATCGTCCTCACCGATGAGTATTATGCAGTAATCTCTCATAGTTAAGTTAGCTAGTTTCCGGTCTATGTTGTTAAGTAGTTTTTTTATTCCACAATTGCTTTGACCGCAATCTTTCGCTTCATAGTCGATTTTGTTGAGATTTAGGCAGCGGCTGGATGCTGGTGACGCAAGATAGCTCTATGATGTCCAGCGGTGGACGTCTTTTGGCGTTGCTGAAGCACTATGTAAGTTATTCAAGGTTACGAAGCACCCCGTAATGATCATCTTTGGGCGAACTGCGAATACGAGTGACTTTATTCACTATTCTGTTAAAATTACTACTTCTGAAGTTACTAGTCTACAAATTGAAGAAACACACTGGGTACCTTTTGAAACTATTGTAATTCCTAGTTTTCGGCCAATAGTCGCAAATCGAACTACAAATAACTTAAGCTGATTATGTTTGGTCTTTACTTCAAGACTCGTTTAATTCGGCAATTTTTGGGTAACTTGTTCTATTTTGACCAATAATAAGTTTTACTAACATATTTCTGTATCTGTAAAATCATTAAAAGATTCTATTATTATATTTTCACTGAAACCAGAATGTGTATCAATGTTAACATGCCGGTGGAACAATAGATAGTCCAATTAAGAGCGATATCAATATTATCTAGTAGTCAATCGTATTGTTTATCTGCATAATATTGATGCACCACGCTTCGATGGGCCAATTTGACACACAAATAATAATCTAGGTTTGTATTTATTTTACGGTTATAGAGATTCTGCCTGATTTTATTGTATAGTGTAGAGTCGGGACTGTGCAGGAATAAGGTATGAGTGTTATTAGAACGAGGATCCTCTGACCAGGCTAGTTGGTGGTACCTGGTGGACTGTAGTCCGACAGATGTAGTTGAGAACTTGTATATACTGTAATCGGAGAACTTTAATTGTGCCTCGTGCCTGTTAGATGTCGCCAGTGTTGACTATGTTCGTTATTAAAAAGCTTCAGTTGTACCCATGTACCCTTTTTTTGCGTATACTTCAACGACATTTTGGGGGTGCCAGGGGGTAGCGTAAGCATTCTACCCTGACACCCCGGCGGATAGCCCGAAGGCCACAACCTCCTTCTCGACGGATGAAGGAGTTGGGCTCCACCGCCAAAACACCCAGCGGCCGCAGAGGATAGGGAGGACGGCAACCTAACAACACCGCATCTCCTCTTCCTCTGCGGCCCCACCGCGACGCAACAATGGTGCGCCCCCATTTGGTCGCAGGAGATATGGCGCGCGGCAACGCAACACCGACACGCCTCTCCTCCCGCAACCGCGCCCGACTGCGAGGGACAGACAGAACTGTTCCCCGCACGCGCACCTTTGGACGCATCCTGTGCAGGCCCCCTCCAAGCCCACGCGGTGCGTCCACTTCCGGGATCTCTCTTAGCTTCATCGCGGGTGTCCAAGCCGCGGTTACTCAGCCCCCCCAACACGACGTGGAGATCCCACGGGGGGGTACCCATGTACCCTAAGCTCTTAGTTAAACATTACACTTTTCTAGTTTAGTTTCGCACGCTAAATTTAACGTAAGTGAATCTTGTGCAGATTATATTATTTAACTAAAGCAGATTTATTATGAGGATGATAATAGGGCTGGCATTAACGGACCGAAACTTGATGTTAATGAGAATGAATAATACCCAATTTGATTGTCTAACTAATCCTTATTTAAGGGAAGCGTCTGGCTGTAATAGTTCATATCGCTCATCTTTGGAGAAAACTATGACAAGAATACTATAAATTACACTACCCCTGCCTCTGTGGTCCAGTGGAAAGCGAATACGTCTGCTTATCGGGAGGTCCCGGGTTCGATTCTTGGGTCAGACAAAAGTGTTACTGAATCTTGCCGAATTTCATTCTCAGTAGCAGCTCGGAGTCTCGTAATATCGGGCACATTACAAGACTCCGAGCTGCTGAGTAACGGCAATTGGCTCGCTCCTTATTACGTCGGACATAACATTTGTAACATGGCGAATTGTGAGTGTAATACTGTATTAATCACCACTACCGAGGAAAAATGCGAAAAAATAGATAAATCAAATACATATTATGAGTGAAACTATATCATAATTTATTTTAATCACTTATTTTCGTAGAATACTACCAACATTTTCGCTTCGAAGTTAACCAGTTTGCATCTTTGGGATTATGCTTCTTAGTATTCTGTTATGTTGTAAGTCGAGACTCATTGAGGAACTTGTCTATTTCTATTGAAGCTCAGAATTTAAATGACTAGATTTACCTACACAGACGAATCTGGATAATCTGTTTACAATTTTTGGTGTAACCCTATATTCTAAACATAGGCTTTAGTACTTATTGTCTAAGGTTGCTATCAACATAGGTCTCGACGATGAAACGATGGTTATAATTGTTGTGTAAAATATATACATTGTGAACTTCTTCCCGCGGCTCTGCCTGCGTGAGTGCGGTTATCAAGACAAAGGATAGCCTTTGTGCTTTTCTGATGAATTAGCTGTATTGCTGATCAAAATATCAAAATCCGCTCAGTTTCGACCGACAAAAAAAATAGGTTCTCAAATCATGGCAATGGAATTTTATAATCTTGTTATAGTTGTGATGTCAGTAATCGAAATAGTGGAGTGCTGTTGGCTAGACCTTATGATAATCTAGAGACTGTTAACAAAATTACTTACGTTATCCCATTACGTCTATTGTTGTGGACCAATACTTACACAATTATAGACGCAAGCTTTTTTTAGTACCAATATCCAAAAATTCTAAGTAATAAAACAGACCACTATCGGTATTAAATTGACATACTATAAAATGAATTAGAACAGAAATCAATATTACCATAACTAGGATCAATGATCATCATCATCATCATCATATCAGGCGAAAGACGTCCACTGCTGCATCAATGATACAACGAAGAAATTCGCATGTTTATATGCAAATTTGTAGGTATTGCGTTCGCCGAATGATGTTCGTCTAGGTTCATAGAGTGACGACAACTGCCAATGGGTAAATAAATATCACCTACTTTTTGCACAGTATGTCGTCGAATTTGGCGTATCTTTCAAGAGTGTGTACCGAAACTATTCACACCACATTACAGAGAAATCAGATGAACCCATACAATTAACAGCAATTGCAAATTGCTTAATAAGTTTCAAGGTAAGTATAGAGCTGACCAGATGTTGCTTCGAAATTTAGTAAAACATCTAAGGTATACAATAACATTTCGTATTGCTATAGCAATAAGGTTTGTTATTGTAACACAGTTTGAATCGGTGTTATCATTAACTGAGAGGTCAGCGTTGCTTTTGGTACCTGCAGAACATTTTAGTGCCAGGTTATGGTTTCCTTGAGTAGGTTTTGTTTTGTTCATATTACAGAATTCTGCTTATTGCGCAAACCATTATACAAATGGAATTGAAATAATGAAATGTTATTTTTTTGCAACGACACTGCTTTGGAGTCAAAAGTTGGCATACAATTTGTAATGTATAATCTGAACCTTTAGCCAAACAGAATTGAAAATATTAAACAATTTTGAACAGAAGGTGGGTTATTGTAAATTATCTAAGAACTATAGAAATCCAAGGTAAAGTTTTTCAGTTATCCGCTTTGTTTTATGTAGTTAGATATATAAATATAGATACCCACTTACTTATCGATGAATATATGAGACACGTTCTACAGGGTTGCAAACAGATAGTTTATGGAGATTATTTAGAAACATTGGCGAAAGAACATAACTAGGGCAAAATCTGATAGAAGGATTATTTATATTTACAAAATGTAAATTATGTGTATTATGCAAAACCTGGCGATGAAAAGAGTGACCGTGAGTTTTATTGCCCGTTCTTTCTCATGGTTCTACGCCCTTGCTTTGCGAACGTGGCAGTAAATTTAAATGTAGAGTATTTAAATAATTATTTTATTAATTTATTATTTTGACGTTCATAAGCGTCACATTGTGACCCAAATGACTATAGCTCAAACTTAGCTCAGCTCAGCTCAAATCAGCTCAGCTCCTATTGATCTGTCGGTAACAAGAGCACCATTCATTAGCCGACATCGAAGCGTAGTTTAACGTTGCACAGGCAAAAGTGAATGTGCTTCAAGGCTGTTTATTTTCTGAGATAGATCCTTTTTTATAGGTAAATGTGGAACTTGATTGCAGGGAAAAGACATGGAGAAATCACGGAGATACAATCAGTTAATCAATGGCAAATGCCGTCACACTAATTCCTCCGGATAGCTTTATTGACAGTCGCGAAATGGGAGGGCAGAATGAGGCAGTGATATAGTATGTGTATGTATGAGTTGTTCGGTTGGCTTACTGCACAGCAAATATATTAATAATAAACTATTCAAAGAAAGGCAAATAAAAAAACATAAATACTTAGAAAAATTCGCAAAAATGTGTACGCTGAAAATTTGACTTCATTTTTTTAACTTAATTTGACTTCTGTGCCCGTACTTTACTTCACATTAAAGAGCTGCATGGTTGGCACAGTGGTTTAAGCGGTCGCCTTGTCACCTGACACTGTGCCGAGCGTTGTGGGTTTGATCCCTACACTAGATAACATTTTGTGTGATATATAAATTGCTGTTTTGAATTTGGGGTGTTGATTATTTCCGTTGTTCGCATGTTTCTAAAGTCCCCGCGACACACGATTCACTACTAGAGCGGGAGTAGTCTTTAAGAAAAAAGCTACAGAAAAGTTATTCTTGAAGTCAGATTATATAGGTACACTTTTATCAAGAACAAATACGAAGTGCAACATAGCGGTTTTTAGTTCACCTGAGAGTACACAGAGTGACATAACAACAAACCTGTTATGAACGTGCGAGTGTTGATAAGTAACAACTGTAATGTTAGTCTGACTCTGGTTTAGAGAATAAGGTAAGAACCCCCAGGATAAGATTAGAAATACTCGCAAATTTCGCAATTATTATTTTCACATAGTAATTCACATAGGTACAGAGCCCAACTAATACATACTCAAGCCATAAATGCAAAGGTTATTTGTATATTTGTAATTCTTTCACGTCGCCTTTTACGCTTTCCATCAAAAGATAGGGTATTGCCCGATGAAGGTTTAGGTGTATAATTCATCGAAGTTTACGTGGGTGGGCGAGGTCTAGTCATTTACAAAGAACGCTAAGCAGACGAACCCTTTAGTATATTTAATACATAAATAAATCCCAGGCAGCTAAAGTATCTCAAATTTAGTGGTCCATACGTCATATAAGGTAAATCACCGGCTATACGACTGAACCGTAGCGTGTAAACTTAGAGCCTGTCCAGAAAGTGCGATTTACGCGCGTGTCCAGTCGCGCGTTTTCATTTGTGTTGCGTCCAGATGCGGCGTTTCACGCGCGTTCTTACGCGCGCATGTGATGAGACGTATTTGGGCATTTTCACTTTAAATGACCCATTGCTGTTTTAGAGCTGTCCCAACGAATATGCATTTTTAATAAATATCTATTTAACTAATAGTTTTGGTAATGAATTGAACATACATTGAAAATATACGAAACAGGCTATCTGTTTTTGATATTAACAATAATATAAAATAAAACAAATTTTACGTAAAACATATTTGAAATTTCATGAATTTTCAGTTTCATACTGTCCTATTAGTTGATTGTTAAGATTGGATGGAGATTTTAATATATTTTTGTATGATAAATTTTGCAGTGATGATTTTAATGCTTAAAAAAAGCTAGTTGTATTTATTTAATTGTATTTATCTATTTAATAAGTATTGTTATTCATTAAGGCTTGTTGTGTTCTCCATAACTACGTAAGGTTAAGGGACGGCTATACGTATGATCACACTCTCTACGAAACATCTCTGACTAATTTGAACACTGAGGCAGTGAGGCCTAATGCGAGATCATTGAATACAAGAGATAGATTTGCTGATTATTTTGTTAACGAAGGCAAACTCCCTTGGCAAGATAAAATGATATAGTTATTGATCTAAAATCTATACAAGGAATAATATTATTTAATAAAATATTATTTACTTACCTAAAGTTTTTTTTCTCCTCGGAATCATCAGGTTCACAAAAAAAATCTACTATTTCTTCCCAGTTCCTACGTTTAATGGTTCTATTAGAATAATCCGATGATTCCATATCCCATATAGCTACCCTTTTCTCAATTTCGTCAGTAAAAAGTTCCGTATCAAAGTTATCACGCTCCATTTTGTCTGTTGGATAATGTTCATTAAAATAAAATATGCGGATACTTTATGTACTAAAACATTTTATTATAATATTTTCTCGAATATTTTAATGCGATATGACAAGACGCTTTTTAACAGACCACGGATCAGAGGAGTAAAAAGGTTGTCACAGCTACATACATACGCTTTTCAATTAATATTATGATATTAATATATTAATACAGAATCGAATACGTCCCCTCGCCACGGACACGCGCGTAGTACTGGACGCAGAAATGGCGCCGGAGTATCTCGACTCGCGCGGCGCTCGCGCGTAAAACGCGCGAGTCGAAAGTCCCGCTCATTGCAAGCGTTTTACGCGCGTGTGAGGTAACGCGCGAGAGCATCTGGACGGGATGTATGTAGCTCTAGTATCTCGAACACGCGCGAGTGCCTACGCGCGAGTGGACACGCGCGTAAATCGCGCTTTCTGGACAGGCTCTTAGAACCTTTGTTTAGCCCGCATTGTTGTGATGTGTGCCAATTTATGTTGCCAACATAATAGGGCGCTTTGTTCGAGGCCTCCGTGACTTTGAGAACTCTTATGTTGGTAAGTTAAACATTTATTGGCGCTTTTTTCTGTTTACACTAACTTTTGTTGAAGTAAATTTTGTTGGTTTAAAGTTGTGCTGATTTATTTGTTACTTTCACTGCCCTTGAATGCAGCCTTAAATAATTGGTCATCGTACTGATATGTACAAATATTTAAATATTTCTACGGAACACACACACCATCCCTGCACCTTTACTCGATTATATACAAAATGTACATTGTCATGATTCTAAAATGTGATGGATATAATTTTTGTATATTAAATACCACACTATTAGCATTAGTTGATTAAAAGTACCGAAACGGCAAAACCAGTATTGAGCAGAATACAAATAAATATTATTCCTTCATCCTTAGCTAAAGAGCAGCGTTAGCCGAGTGGAGAGACCGACAGACTGCTACGCAGAGGCTTTCGGTTTCGAGTCCACGGCACGCACCAATGACTTTTCGAAGTTAAGTGCGCATTAAATAGTTAATTATCGCTTGTTTATAGGTGAAGGAAAACATCGTGAGGAAACTTGCATGTCTGAGAGTTCTCCATAATGTTCTCGAAAGACATGTGAAGGCTGCCAACCCACACTAGGCCAGCGTGGTGGACTATGGCCTTACCCTTCTCATAGAGAGAAGAGGCCCGTGCCCAGTAGTGGGACAGTATATAGGGCTGATGATGATGATGATCCTTAGCTAGGTCACAAGTCTACGCCCGCAGACACACGCAGGCATGTTTATCCTTACCGACAGTTCGGACCAAGTTTATTCAAACCAGTATTAAAGGTGAATGGGCAAAATGGTACCCGGCTCCAATAGATATGATTGTAGTGTCGTTTAAAAGGTCTAACCAAGAGGAATAATATTTACTAGAGCCGCCAGTCTCAAATCTGATTGCGTTTGGAGATAAACGACAGTCTTACTAACTAATAAAAACCCTGTTCCTTCGGTTTCCCTTTGCGTTCCAGGGCCTCGGTAACCTGTTTAGACAGTCCCGTGGCCCCGACGATAAACATACATATACGACGAGTATATGACGGACCATTTATCTATGAAAGAACATGAGTACCAAGGTAATATTTTCTGCAATTCCGTTCATGTTTTTTATTAATAACACTTATACGTAAGATTTTGCCATGCACCCCTCATTTTAACTAGATACCCCAAATCTTCTGTAAGAAGATTCGGGCTTAGTTACAGAAGAGTAGATTTTCAGGGGATGGAAGCGAGCCAGATAGAAAACTTTACTTCATTGACGGAGGAGGATATAATTCTATTAGCGCTAGGTACATACCAACTCAAGCTGGCAAGATCTTACTGTGCCGAGCATTTATCAAATGGTCTTTATATAATTGAAAAGTACAGAGAGGGAGCACTTGAAGATCTGCCAAACTGTGGCATATACGAAGATGCCTAGCTTTTGCGTCAACGAATCCAGTCGCGACATGTCCGTATAAAAACATATTTTTGTTATATATTGATCAACAGTGCAAATAACATTGTTCAACAGTATTGCACATGTTTAACCGGGCGACGCACGATGGGCACTTGTGCACATGTAGTGTCCATCGTATGGTACCTAGGCTATGCGAGGCATACGGGATTTACTGCTGCGGCATCTTTCCTCAATGCTGTTATAGTTGATACCGATATATAATGTTTTAAATCTATTCACTTATTCCTAAAATATATGTTTTTTTTTGATAATAGAATCCTAAGTGTGTTATATCATCGTCTAATTCTATCTTATTCCAGCTTTATTTTACTAATATAAGTAGTTTGTAGTAAATTCTCATTTATAAAACTTAGTGAGATTACTGCTTTCCAAACGTGAATAGGGACAGGCGCCATGGTAGACACTTTTCTGCATCAAAATGTCTTTTCAATTATATATTAATGATGACTATTGGAGCAGGTACCACGTTACATACATTTTTGCCCATTGTCCTTTATTCTTTCTTTGTTTTAAAGAAAACTCCCGCACTAGGAATTATCATCCTGTGTCGCGGGTGACTTAACTAACATACAACCAACGGACACAAAGTATACACAGACTCGAAGCAACGATTTATTGATCACATAAAGTATTGTCTCGTATGGGGATCGAACCCGCAAAACTCGGCGCAGTGTCAAGCGGTGAGGCGGCCTCTTAAACCACTTCGCCAACCGTGCAGTCAAATTAGCATATTCAAATCAGGTTTAGATATATTTATTCATTTTGCCTTCTATAATTAGCCTCACTTTTACAATAATGACGTGAAATAATTTTCATCCTTTCAGTAAAAACTATAAAATGATATCCAATGTCATAAAACGGAATAGTTTATGTAAAGTATTGACACCTGCTCAGCTGTGATAAAGGTTAATTGCTCGACCAAGTAACGCATTAAGCTTTCATTTATGAGACATGCCACACATTTGTACTTTAGTGCTGCTAGATTAGTATTTCACTAATATCGCTCCATTTTACTAGCTGAAAGTAAATCTGTTTTTACCGGAATGAGTAATCGATATTAAATAGTAGGATGAACGATGTTACAAGCCATAGTGGCGATAAAAAGTTTAGACTAAATTACGGTAGGCAACACATGTTAATTTTTCGACCTATAAAATTACAAGACAAGTAATAATAATTATATTATGTGCAATTTACATGGAACTTATCAACAATTAACACACTTGTATAATCTTTACAACAAGTAGATGCAGGCAACAAAAGTGAGCATGACACAAAACTTTGTTCTAGATAAGTATTGAAACCACGACCTTTTACTTACGAATCGGGGTAACTAACCTCTAGGCCAGCAGGCTGGTACAGTACGCGTAAATAGTACTGTAAAGAATAAGTTCTCATATTCGATGCCACTTCCTCAATTTCATTCGAACAAACGTAAGCTGATATTACAATACGTACTGGCTTTAATAAACAGATATACAAATCTATCCATCTCAATATAGTAACTCATTGCAGTAATTACTCTTGTACTCGTATTACAGATACGATTTAGCGGAATTCGGGCTAAAACCGTATATCTGTATATTAGGGCCCTATAGTTACAACATCATTTCAAATGAAGACAGTGTCTCTGTGGTCAGTGTTTCAGTGGTATAATATAGACTTTAGTGAATTTTACGCGATTAAGACCTGTTAAATAATTTCGTACGATTACCACAAAGTAATTTATTTATTTCATAATTTTAAATACATAGGTTTTCAGTGTAATGGCTGATTTCAAAAGATCTTTTATTTTACATCATGACTAAATTACATGGTATGTAAATCTCATATAAGTGCAATCTCATCTTACATAACTCAAAGGCTGGACGTCACACAATCCGTCAGTAAAGTATATGGGCGTTTTCAAGTCACTGCCTCATAAAGTAATCCATCTTTGAAGCGGCACTCACACACATTACACATGTCTGTACAGTATTAGGTGATGAACGCATACGCTACTTTAAGTACCGGCGGCCGGTGATTAAATTGTCCTTTAAACTCGATGCCACGTCCAAATGTTGCAGACACACAAATGCTGGTGGTGGATGAAACTGGATTTTGAGAGAATAATTATCAGACAAAATCAGACGCCAATAGTATTGAGCCAGTAGGTAACTTATTTAGTAGCAAAGATGCAATGCGATAATTGCGGCGCCGAAACGCTTATTCGCCTTCTCACACATACAAATACCAATCACGGCCAACAAGATATTGCTTAGGCATATTTGGCAATTTGTCTTTTTTTATGCACAATGTGTCAAATATTAGAATTATCGTATATATGTTACTGTAAAAGCCGGTAAGGTTAGGTAAAACTGTTACTCAAGTAATTAGGTTATGTTTGGTTCTCTTGTGAGGGCACGCCACGATAGTGGCGGTAAGTCCCGTGGTTGAAGAGTGGTTGGAGAGACGTCACGGCGTCCTCACCTTCCGGTTGACTCAAATCCTTACCGGCCATGGTTGTTTCGGTCGGTATTTGTGGAGGATAGGCCGGGAGGAAACCCCGGATGCCACCATTGTGGCAGCAGCCGCGACCCTGTCGAAGACACGGCGTTGCATACTTTGGCGGAATGCCCAGCCTGGGCATCGCAGCGCCGTGATCTGGTCGCGGCTCTGGATACGGTTGTCCTCTCGCTCCCGGCCGTAGTTCTGTCTATGGTCCGGAGTGAGAGGTCCTGGAACGCCGTCGCCTCCTTCTGCGAAGCAGTCATGCTGAGCAAGGAGGCGGCGGAGCGGGAGAGGGAAATACACCGCCCTCTCCCCAACCGTAGGTCCGGGCGTCGGGGACGTAGCACAAGAGACGACCTCCGACCACCCTAAATTTAGTGCCTGCGGTCGGTGAGCGCTGGGGCTGCTCCCTGTCCGCCAAAAGGCGGGAGGCGGCGAGGACACGCGCCGCCTCCCAAGTAGCTTTGTAAGGTGATGGATGCGAGAAGTTTGATGGATGATTGCGAGATCATATGTAGACGGGGCCCGCCAACACCAAAGGCGGGCCAATCCCGGGCGGGGTCGCGAGAAAGTATGCTATTCGCGAATCGCGTGACCCCGCCAACATACGGGACCCGTAGGGACACCGCGGTGGGTTGTAGTGGGTGGTTCTCTTGTGACCCTTAACCCAAAAATAGGAGGTGTTCTTTTATTTAAACATTCGGACATTTACCAACTCATGCTGGTAAATCTTAGGATTTACTGGTAAATGTTAAGATTTACCATAGTTCGGGGTTTCACAGTAACATATAATCCACAAATATTATAACCCGAACCAGCACGTTATTTATTTCTATTGCTATAAAATCTTTAATATCGTTAAATTAGATAGAAGTTGTTGCTAGCCATTAATATTTAATACTATTTTTAAATAGGAACATGGCGCTAAAATATTTATTGGCTTTTATGAATTTAGATGCTAATATTATCTCCTCTTTCCCAAAAACCCCATGCAATAGCGATACACAAAGACGTCAATGCTGAAAGTAGCATACGTGCTTTAACCCTTGGATTTTGTCGTTGACCTAAAGAAAGTTTACTGGGTACTGTATACAAACCCATAACTCGTATCTAAGCGAACTTAAGTTATTTTTGGGATTCGACAAGACTTGACTAGTTATTTGAAACCAGATAAAGATACGCAAAAATTTATCATTTGGAGGGGCGGGGGGGATAATATTGTCCATAAGTCTTTTAATATTCCTGCTATATCTGATGTATCCTCAAAATTAAAAGACCCTAATATCAGTTCTGCCGTTGCTGTTAGGCTGATAAAAGTGTGAGTTTGACTCAGGCGTCATATTTTATATTCATGGGTTTTGTTTCTTTTCATCGATTACTACTTGCCTTCCAAAATTAGCTCCAATAACTTTGTTTTTATAAGTTTATGTCTCGGTGTTTGGGATATGATATGCAGTGTTGTGTGTGATGAAAAAAGAAACTATATACAGGAGAAAATAAAGAGTCTCTATAATCAAATAAATCAGGCGATAAGCAATATTTACAAGCAAATACAACTATTATAATAATGGACGCTCCAAAGAAGGTAAGGTTCATAGTTCGATTGAGTAGAGTTGAGAATCTTTCAATGGCTTGCACTAGGTTCAAGAATTTCTCGTAATATATAGAAGCTATCGGCTAGTCCTTCAACATTAAAAGTGCCACGCATGACATAACTCTTTTACTTTTCCACGAATATCTCCAATCAATGTTCAAAATGGTTTAAGAGTTGATACTGAAGTATCAACTTTTTCAGTTGCTGAAGCAACTAGCGTGAAATTCTCAAAGTAATATGAGGATATGTCAGCATTTTGTGTGTCGGTGATTTTGTTAGTATAATATTAAAAATGCAGAGAGTAGAAGTAGTCACCTGCTAGTATTATTTTTGTGAATATAGTAGTGTATTTCTCCTGCTGTTACGGTCCTAGAGTGTGTTTTAGATTTTTTTTAGAATGACTGTAGTTCGAGACCAGTTGTGGAGCTTATAATAATTACAAGACAATCGACATAAGGTTTTAATCTAGCGTGATTTTTATATATTGTTATCATACAAAATTACTTATGTTGCTGCAATATTACAATTCTGCCTACCCCTTCGTGGATAAAGGCGTGAGTCTATAAAAAAAGTACAAAATTATTTAACGGGTCTTAATAATACTCATACTGTTCTCGAAAGACATGTGAAGTCTGCCAACCCGCACTTGGCCAGCGTGGTTGCCTATTGCCTTACCCTTCTCATAGTGAGAAGAGGGCCGTGCCCAGCAGTGGGATAGTATAAAGGGGTGATGATTATTTAATAATACACGCGGCAATGAAATAAATTTAGACTGAAAAAATAAAATGTTACTTTTTCTCACTTTAATATTTTTCCTTTCTAAAGTCCAACGACGACGACTCTCCCAACGACGCGCGGTATCGCAGACCCTGCTTAGTAATCTAGGGTTAAGATCAACCCCCATTACCGAGGAACTATGCTCAGCTCCGGTAACTTTAGTAACTTAACCTTCACGCACCACTTTAACACTTAACATCCTCCCGCAGTTAATTAGTTAAGTTTACATTTGAATCAAGTTTCCTAATACCCGTTAATAGACCGCTGTCATGTAACATTTTGTATGGAGAGCAAACGTTGTTAGTGCGTTTAGTGTGATTAGTTTTCTGAACATTAAGGCCTTTCAACTATGGTGGTTAATCAATTTCTAAAGCATGGTTGAGTTTGATTGGATAACGCAAGTAGGTTTTAAAACTATATGATTTTAAACTACTGACTTGAAATATTATTATGACTTGCTCGCATTATTCAATATTATAACTTCACGAATCTTTGACGGCATGGCCAGGTGATATCTGCAGTGGTGACGGGAACATGTTGGTAGCTCAAATCAACCATGCTGACAAGCAAATTGAAGTATCCTTCAAAATAATTTCCGTGTGATTAGAAGTACTTGAATTTGTTTATATAATCTTGTTCATAGCAATTTATATTTAAATGACTTGATATAATCCTTTCATTGTAGTTCTGATGAGTGCCAGACAGTAAATGAGGAATGCGGTGAAGAATAATAATGAAGTAGATAAAACGAATTTGCAACGACAAAATGGCGCTTACTCTGAAGGTTGTTTATTCACGAGAGATATGCGTATATATATATCTGAACATGACACGGGAAAATATCCAAGTTTTACTTGGTGCTGTTTAAAATATAAATTGCGTATTTATTTTAGAACAACACTTTCTTTTTGTAGTTTATTCACGAGAGATATGCGTATATATATATCTGAACATGACACGGGAAAATATCCAAGTTTTACTTGGTGCTGTTTAAAATATAAATTGCGTATTTATTTTAGAACAACACTTTCTTTTTGTAGTTTAAATGTAGCTTTTGCCAGACATAAAGCTGCTAGCCTAAAGACAGTTATAACCTAGTGGGGAGGCTAATGGCTAAGCAAGTTCAAACCTTGGCAAACGACTGATTTTTCGAAGCTAAGTGTGCGTATTAAATTGTTATAGAAAAACATCGAGAAAATCTGCATGTCTGAGAGTCATCAGAGTTCACCATAATGTTTTCGAATGATGACTGTGTTAAGCGTGCCAACCCGCACTTGACCAGCATGGCGGACTATGGGCTTACTACTAGACTTCACTCGTAACTTCCTCCGCATGTTAGTCAGTAAAATTAATAATTTAACAACATCTCTGGATTCATGTTGGCGATCTCGCCAGAAGTTGGCCACGTCCCAGGCTGTCTGTTTTGATTAATAGTGCAAGCGGTTTTATTTCAACTTGCATTGTGTAACTGAACTTTTTTACACGTATGTACTTTTAATAGAGTAAGTAGTGAGAAAAGGACTCGATAATATCTGTGCTGGTTTAAGGCACTAAACTCAGAAACTACTAAATAAAAAATCATTACGCTGTAAAGCACGAGTGTAATGTAATCCTATATACTCTACAATCATTTTGATCATATGATATGTAATTACCGGAATGTATAATCGTATAATCGAGGGATAAATTTGGTGAACGTTTATTCTGCTCCATCATACTTAAAGGCACATAAGACTAGTCAACAATGTTCTGGTAGATCAGTTTTGCGCAAGATTTTGTTTTTGCCACGTATTTCCCTTATGGGGTTGATAATACATGGAACATATTTAAGTTGTCTACCCTCAGAGAATAATCAACAATGTATCACCCTCTCGTCTGTCAAGTCGCCGCCAGGCGGCAGAACACAACACCCCACGCATCTGTCAACTAGCCGTCTGGCGGCAAATCGATCGTTGTGCACTTGACTCAAGTTTTTATAAATATGTTGGACTTTATTAATTTGGTGCAAGGTTCAAAATAATCGTGAAGAGTATATCTGACGTTTCATAAAAGCTTCACGTATCGATCCAAAGCCAAAACTAAATTACACGCGAGGAATTCTTCATTGCCGCCAGACGGCACGTTGACAGACCGGGCTCGAAGTATATTATTTCGTCCGTAAAATTAATTTGCTTTCTTTTCTTGACTTTTGGAAGGTTTTTTATTAAATAACAAAGTATCTTTTTGTTAAAAAAAATATAAATATATTGATATAATGGTTTTATTTTATAATTATCTCGACATTTATCTAATAAACTGGGAAAAATTTATTACCCTATTTTGACATTAAATTTAACAATATATTGGAAGACCAAACTTTACTAAATCATACATAACTTGTTAGCTTCTTTCATAGCAATTTCAACGAAATAAGTTTTATATATAGTTTCCATACAAAACTTTAGAGATGTGGTCATTTGAATCATACGCGCCGATAACGCGCAGGGTACCGAAAAGTAGCGTGACAGATGCGCTTAAGTCGCGCGAAAAGTGGGTTGACAGACGAGGGGTTCAAAAAACGCGCAAAAAAATAAACCCCTAAATACAATGTCAAAAGCAACTCAGCCAAAAATTCACAATTCAGAAGACAAAAAGTTACATCACAAAAAGTCACACGTACGTGCATATACATACAACAGATATACAACCATGTCTACGCACACATACAATATACATTCAACAGACACACTGGCGTACGCACACATACTAAGCTATAGTATGAAACAGCGTTTGTAGGTAAATTTTTGGCTCACAAACGTTGACTGTGCCCGCAGTGACGGCGCTGACATACAACGGGCGTGTGTTATTGTTTTGCTAAAACGCAAAACGTGTTAATTTCCCGGTTGAGCACAAAAGAGCGAGATAGCATTCATCTGGCGTAGCGATAACGCCGACAAAGTGGTTCACGAGGGGCCATGGTGACACTGTGTATGTTACAGGAAGAGAATCAAGTGTGTGTTGTCTTTCTACTTCTCGGTTTGATATAAAAAATAATGGGGATATTTTTGTAAAACTACACGAATTCTAAATTCTTGCCTGACGGCAAACATTTTAGTGTTAGTTTACTTTGTTTATGATTTACTTGCTGAATGAATTAACATTTAATTGGTTTCCTCCAACTATTCTTTCCACCACTTTTACAATACACATCCACTTTCAACCATTACTAGCCCAAGAACTAAGAAAGTTAGCGAATACACAGTGGGAAAGCATTAGCCTGTCACGTATTGGCTCTCATATTCAATTCTGTGATCGCGTATTTGACAGACTTTGTGAAGTTATGTACGTATGCAATTGTTATTTGTAACTGCTTACATGCTCCACCGAGTTTGATTGTCAGTGGCGGCCGTCGTAAAGTTCTCCTCGAGTTGTCATGTATCCTGAAACTCATACAAAATAAATTAGCGGGTCTTAATCGCGTACAATTAATTTATTTAAGGTATAAATACCTATTTGTGTACTCGATATATACAAATCGCGAAAGTTTAAAATCGATTATCCTGAAACTGCTCCGCTATAAAAAATAAATCGGTTATATTCTTGGTTGAAGTCAATGTATTTCTGTCTCAACTCCAAATCTGTCACAACACAGGGATAAATAATGTTGGACATAGCTTTGTAAGCAGTTCCAAAGCACTTGGAGGCATTTACCTAGAAACTCGTAATGTTACAGTACATTGTACTTATACCCAACGTCTGGGCTATGTACAAATGAGGCTTTTTGCGCAATCACCGACGCTTTCAGATAAACTTGTGAATAAGTGGTTCTCTTCTTCATGTCAAATTTCAGCTTTTACACCTAGTATTGGCTGTGCGTTATTTGTCAGTCAAGCAGTACCGGAAGAACTTTTTATTTTATTTTTAGATTGATGACTTGCAAAATAACATATGCGATCTAATTATAAGACAAGAACATAAATATATTTCGAAGTTTATTCCTGGCATTATCTGTGCAAAACTTATTGAATAGACTAAGTCATTTTTTTGTTAATCTTCTGTCACCAGAATTCGTTAGGACAACGGAAAATTGAAATAAATATCTTTATTCCTTGACAAACAGTCTAAAATAGAGTGGGTAAATCTGGCACCAAGTATGAGGTAAAATTATTCTTTGTTAAGTAATAAAACCTTTTCTATTTTTAAGTCAAAACTAGACTTTGAATGTTGCTTATCAAGACGTTTACGGCTGGTCCCAATATTTGATCTATCCATAGAAACGCTACTAGAGGTAGATGTTATATATTAGATCCATACAAAATATGACATACAATATAATTATGCTCCATACAATATATGACTGTCTCGTTTGTCTCGCGGCATAGATGTGTGCGTGGGATTGGGAGGTCTCAGGTTCGATCCCCGGGTCGGGCAAAGTGTTATTGGGTTTTTCCGTTAGGAAATTCTCAGTAGCAGCACAGAGTCTGGTAATGTACCCAGTACGGCAATAGGCTCGCCCCCTATTACGTGGGACTAAAATAAATCTGGCGAAAAATGGGTGTAGCAATATACCTCTGCCTACGTCCTCGGGGATATATGAGTGAGACTGTGTATGTATGTACAAAATATGCCAAATCCATGGATAGACCAAATATAATGACCGTCCGTTACACATTTTTGTAGAACATTAAAAAATAATGTAAATATTATCAATATCAAAACTGTGAAAAAAAAAGATATCTGGCATTTGTATCATACGACAAAAATATACAACGATGTCGCCGCAGTCCCAGAGGACAGCGCATTGCCGGTTATGACACCCGCACTGACACTACATTGCACGCCGGGAACAGATTTTGCACACATTTGCCCTTCCATGCATAGGCTAATGACAAAAATGTTTGTAGCTTTCCTTAGTCATAAAAAACCAGTACTGTAATAACATTTATCTTATAATTTCTCTTAAAGACGTGGTAGAATGCTTTTATGACTACATCCGCATTTTCTTCGAATAGCGAAAATGCTCTTGACATTAAGTTTATCCTTGCACCTTCTTGCATATTTTGTCCACAAACATTGTGGGCATCACCATCTTCATCCCAGCCTTTTAGAGTACTCTGCTAGGCAAAATTCTCATAATTTGCAGCACAATAACATTGTAAGTCAATATGAGGATTTGGCCTAGTATAGGGCTTGATGTCTAATTTTCAGTCTCTTCCTAAACATATTATTACCTTTTTTTATTTTTCCGTAGTTGCTAAACTAAAGGCCTACTTTACTACCTGCACGTCGATTCTGTAAAATTCAGGCAACAACTTACATTTCACGTCGCTATTCGCTCTCACTTCACTTAAGGTTCAAAATGAACTTGATTTTGAGTGCGAGGTGAGCGTCGAACTGACAGGGGAATTACCTTATAGAATGCCACTTTTTACGTCATCTCATACTTTATCTGTCAAAATCTCGAGGTCAATTTAGTTCAACTAGCAAACACGCTCGCAAGAGTAGCGCTAGTGTAGATTCCAATCATCAACCGAGTTTTTAGAATACCAATCAAGAAACTCACAGCAGATTTAGATTTCAAGTTTGACAAGCACGGTAGCGCACGTTTCGGACGCGGTTTTAGTTGTCAAAATATCGTGAGCTAAGAGGTCACGTAACGCGTTTATTGTAAAACGATAGTGGAGCGATACCCGAGTGGATATACCAATAGACTGCCATGCAGAGGGTATCGGGTTCGAATCCATGGTGCGCACCAATGACTTTTCGGAATTATGTGCGTATTGAATTGTTAATTTTCGCTTGTCCCGTGCCTCGGAGATTACGTTAAGCCGCCGGTCCCGGTTGTCATGAAGATCTTTGACAGTCTTTACAGGGCATCAGTACCTTCTAAATAAACTGACACTAGTCTAAATCATGGAATATTGCTATCCCTTCGGGTTGCGGAGGTCAGACAGGCAGTCGCTCTGTGGAAAAGCTAATATTCAGCCAAATCCGGTTACGTACGTCACGTTACGACGACACACGTCTTGAACGTGGTATTTCAGTGGTCATAGTGAATTAGCCCCCTGTATTGATGATGAAAGGTTTTTTGCAAGAGAGTCTATTCTAATGGCGAATATCTGTGATGATTATTGATTGATGAATCCAGTAAACACACCAGGCAGAAGAGAGGCCTTGACTTTTCGAAGTTAAGTGGGTATTTGATTGTTCATTGTCGTTCACTCCGAGCCTCGCGGAGCACATTAAGAAGCTGTTCTGGGCTGTCGCGAAAATAAATATGTCGCTATGAGACAAACAATCTTAAATAATATGATTATATCAAGTTTCTAAACAAGAGCCATAACCAAACAATCGATGGGTACATCATTGTCTACTACTAAGCAATAGCAATAACAAAAATGCTTAAAATGTTTGTGTGGTCACGCTTACTGTCAAGAGTCTCAGAACCTTGCTTTAAGGACATCACGCCGAATAGCACAACTTAATTATTTTTTTAAAGAAGTGAATTTAAGGAAGTCTAGAAAATTGTCATAAAGCAGTGACAGCTCAGCTAGAATATACTAACAGACTGCTCAGTGCATAATGCACTAACACACATGCAGAATGGTTCCGAATTCGTATCCAAGGCTCGCACCACTGAATTTTTGGAGTTATGTGCTTATTGAATTGTTAATTATCGCATGGCCCGTGCTCCAGAGAGCACGTTAAGCCGTGTCTCCCGATTTCCATGAAAATTTTTGATAGGCATGGAAGATCGCTATCCCTTTGGGCTGCGCAGGTCAGGCAGGCAGTACATCTGTGAAAAAGTTAATATTCAGCCAAATCTGATTAGAATAGTAAATGGACCCTTGGTTGCAACTGGAATAACGCTTGGAGGATGATGAGGATATTTTGAATTCAACAGCTTCTTGATATATATATTTTTTTTTTCTAAAAATTTTTACAGGTAGTAGAGCCTTGCTGATTTCAGCATGAACGGGCCGGCTCGACCGGGGAAGTACAACCCTCTCACAGAAAATCGACGTAAAGTAATAGTACCTAAGCTATTGCGTTTCGTTCGGTGAGTGAGAGTGCCGGAGGCCTTATCCCCTTTCCTTCTCCCTCATCCCACTCCTCATCCTATCCCTTTTCCCAAACCCAAGGGGCGGCAACGCACTTGTGACTCCTGTGGTGTTGCTTGTGTCTATGGGCGGGGGTAATTGCTTACCATCAGGTGATCCGTCTGCTTCCGCCTTCCGCCTATTACTATAAAAACATATATATATATATATATATATATATATATATATATATATATATATATATATATATATATATATATATACACCTACAACTACTGCTTCCAGAGTTCTTCTTATACAAGCTATTACTTCATGTATCTTTACACATTCGTTGAAGGTCACACGTGCTACAAGTCACATAGTGACAGATTACTGCGCCGTCACTTTCGATCATCAGTAATACGCTGCACGAGTGACTTCTATTTCCCTGAATCGAAATGTAGAAATGCCTTTGTTTTTAACCCCTGTAGCAGACGGAGAGTTTTAAGTGTGACGTGTTTGTATCTGTCTGTGGCATCGTAGTTCCTAAATTACCATACATGACGAGGATATTTTTGTTTGAAAGAATGCTAACATGACTCAGATGGTTCTTAGCTAGATTGTACGCTGATTTATGTCGAGGGTTTCTTAAAATCTTTAATATACTTCTTTTGTCAAACTTGTTGTTATATGCAGAGACCTCAAGACTACCTGTAGAAGTTTAGTTACCCTTTTGTGAATTTAAACTGTTAACACTGTGTACAACGCAGATTTAAAGTACTTTTAAATTAGATGGTTGGTGCTGGATTGCAACCGCTTGTTTTCCATGTACCTGCTACTAGTATTACCCCATAATGATATTAAAGATGTATCAAGTACTTTTGAACATAAAAGCATAAAGTCTAAGAAAAATCATTTATTCATAATGTGACAAAAGTGAGAAAATTCAAGTAATTACTTACTGAGTCTTCATTTACTGCCACGTTCGCAATCCAATATGTAGAACCACGAAAATAACAAGCACTAAAACTCATGGTCACTCTTTTTAGTCGCCAATATATATAATGGTTGTACATTTTATTTTTGTTAGTAGCTGCAACTGTTTCACTGTACCTATAGCAAACCGTTAGGAGTATTATATACACAGCTCAACGACAACCCAACAGACTGTGTTGTCGTTGATACAGGTCTTGACTTTTTACGATCGCATCAAAAAAGCAAAGACATAAACTGCAACCAATTATACGTAAAAATATATAACGGTGCAACATCGGGTTGATTAATATTTACGATAAAAATAATTAATTAGAACTTTATACCTGTTACAACCCGTACAACAATTTACTCCTTTTTACATCAGTCAAATAAAAAGCAATTTAATATTTATTTATATTATCATCAGCATATTGTGATCGTAAAATACCTATGTACCCTTTTTTACATTAATGGAACATAATATAAGTTTGAGAGATTAAAAAAATCCAATTAATGCACCTCGTTTTTCGGTTTTAATACATATTTTTATCTTCTTTTGAATATTTTATTCATATTTTTCATATAGCAATGAAAGTTGGAAGTTTTAATTACGGCAATATGAAATTTATATTGCAAATTTAAATCGTTATTTAGCAAAAAGTAAACAAAAGTTATCAGTACTGTCAGAATGGCTCGCATAAAAACGATGGGTTTGGGAAATGTTTTCCCATAAAAATACAATGTTTCGATTTTTTCTGCAGGATTTTTACTTGTAGCTTTCTCGTATTAAATTTAATTATCTTGTGATATAAGTGCTCAATCATTACTGTATATTGCGAGACTGCGACCGTGTTGCCGCCCTCTTTACGACCTTTGTGTATTCGTATTATAATCTCCAAAGGTCTACACTTGGTTCTGCCCTATACTCCGTAAGGAACATACATGCCAAATATCAACTTTTTGCGCTCGGTAGTTTCGGCTGTGCGTTGTCTGTCATTTAGTCAGTCAGTAACAGAAGAGTTATACATAAATATTAACTGACTGATGGAGGTAAGATTCGATCGAAATATATTGAAAAATACGAGTACCATCTTACTATAGTGCCACCACAGCTTATGATTCTCCTCTAGCATAAAGTTCTGGGTGTAGGGAACGGCGTACCAAAAAACCGGTATCAGTGATTCAGTACATGATACTTAGCGGTCGAATTTTCTGTAAAATGTCCACGAATTTTCCGATTTCTTTCATTACACGTCATCTTAATCTTAATATATAAAATCCTTGCGTTACTGACTGACTGACAGACACGCTACAGCCGAAACTATTAGGCGCAGAAAGCTGAAATTTTGCATGTATATTCCTTGGAGACCGTAGGGGTGCACTAAGAAGGGATTTCCCGAAATTCCCACGGGATCGGCCAAAACGGGTAAATTAAAAAAAATGCAGGCGTAGCTGCTGGCGTCCTCTAGTATATAACTAAAATCCTTGCATTACTCACTGACTGACAGACAAGCTACAGCCGAAACTATTGGGCGCAGGAAGCTGAAGTTTGGCATGTATGTTTCTTGGAAACCGTAGGGGTGCACTAAGAAGGGATTTCCCGAAATTCCCACGGGATCGGTCAAAACGGGTAAATTAAAAAAAAATGCAGACGTAGCTGCTGGCGTCCTCTATTTCAATATATTTTCCAATCAGTTTTCAGTGCGCTGTTTCATACACCCAGTTTTTCATAAAGGCGTTTGATTCTTAATCATCTCTATAAACGCAGGGCTGTCTAGGTAACCTAATGATTAGATTTCTTACAATAGGTCATGAAACCTCTCCAGGCATTCAGCCCTAAAGCCTGAAGCACTGAGGGTTAGGAGAACAATAGTTCGTTTGTTTAGACCTCTACTATAGAGCTAAAGTTTGTACAAGCCGATATAAGAACACCTAATTACAACACAAAGACTGGATGAAAATCTATTTTAGCGTTAACGACGCTTATATGTATATACGATAGTTGAGAGGATATAGAATCGTAGCATTTTATATAATTATCTCGTTTCCCGGAATTATCTGCAGAACGTTTGAATATCCCTGGCTTTGTACCACCGTCAATAATGGAATGTGATACTCGTCGTTATATCTTACTTTGCGCGAATGTTTAATGAAGGAAAAGTTAATTGAGTATTTTAAAGTGCTTTAGGCTTAACGATTATTACTGTTCTGGTGAGTAGGCATTGATGCACACTCCATGCTTTCTTCGTCACACATACATCATCATTTTGTAACACCCGTTACATTAAAAGCGGTTAAAAATAGTGAAATTGCCATCTCACTCATTTACAGTACTAAACAAACTGATATCGGAGGATTTGCTAGTACTGAACACTTACTTAACTCGTAACGAATCTTAAAAATTCGCTCCACGCGTACATTCATACAAGTGCACGAGTTCGCACCCATATAAATAAAAATAAAAAAATAAAAAAGCCTTTTATTTCTTGCATTATAATAACAGATAACATTATGAATGTACTACTGCCTTATATAGATAAATATATGTTACAATCAAATTTTTTTCAAATGGAGTTGTCTTTCATAAAAACAATTCATTTTCAACTTCACCATTAATTATTTCATTATTTAAATTCAAATTAACATTAAATAATATAACCATTAATAACATTATATTGAATATATTGAGTTAAAAAAATTTACATATCTTAGAACATTTGAGAAAATAGTACATATATCATGAGTTCATTTAATAAGTTTTACAATTACAATCCAGGTATTGATTAAAAATTACATGTCTTTATCTTATAATGACATATCATGACATAGATATATTGTTTCATATTAATAATACTTATTAATGCATAAATCAAGAAGTGTGTAATAATCAGCATTTTCTAAAATGGAGATGTCATTCCCAATACCATTTATATAATAATAACCTTTAATTGCAATTTTGACTACAATTTCATAAAATACAATTTATTAACATTGAATCTTTAAAAATTTACTTATTACATAAAATCATGATTTAATTTGATATAATTTTCTATTTAATTGGTCGGATAAAGTTTACATGTCGTATACAATTTATACATAGTTAAAAAGTAAATTCAAATGTTTGTTAAACTTTTTTTTTACATTAATATTTAAAAATATATCATGCGGCATGCGGGCATGCAAGAACCCCTCTTATGTGAGGGTAAAGGCCTCCTCCAGGTTTTTCCAAAAGTCTCTATCACTGGCTTTTGATATCCAGTCTTTCCCAATTACTTTTATCAAATCATACTCCCATCTAGTTACTGGTCTTCCTCTTTTTCGGACGCCTGTTGGACCAGGCCATGCTGTCAATCTAATCGTCCAATGGTCGTCACTCATTCTGGATATGTGACCCGCCTATCGCCATTTCAACTTTAAGGAGTAATTAAGGGCATCTGTAACTTTAGTCCTTTCTCTGATAAGATCGTGAGGTATTTTATTTATCTTTCTAACGTTTGCGATACTCCTCTCCATACTGCGTTGGCAAGATCTTATTTTTTGTTTAATTTGTATATTTCCATGTTTGACACCCATAGTGAGCGATGGAAGCAAGCAAGTGTCCATGATCTTTCTCTTTAATTTCATATGCATAGAGCTTTTCAGTATCTCTTTTAGACTCCAGAATTTTCTCTACACACCTGCAATTCTTCTGTCAACTTCAAGTACATTGTTCCGTCTGTCAAAAGAGACCTGCTTGCCCAGATATATACAGTGTGTTTCATATCCCCCTGTCCGATCTCGAAACCACATATTACTGACTTGTAATGCATACTAGGAAAAATAATAAAAAAAATCTAGGTCTTCATAAAACCTCACAATTTATTTCCTTAGTATAGTATTAACGAGAAACATTACCCCGAAATTAGGGAAAATTCCCTAAACTAGCAACACTCCACTCAGCGGCGGTATCCTTTATGATTCTAATAAAAAGCCGCTCGACACAATACCGAAACGCGGTAGAGATGTTTACGTTCGATAGCAGCTAATATCGATTTAATAAATTTTAACATGAAATGTGACACAACATTCATTTTTCAAAGAATTATTACATTAATGATATTAAGATATCGACACATTACGTAAACAAGACTTAAATAATACTTTTGTGTTACAGAACTTAGTCGATCATAGACAAAGACTATGATCTACTAATTTCGGTAACCTAAATCAAATAAAAAAGTTACATCATTTTTTTGTTATAACAATAATTTAATAAGAAACAACAATTTTGCGTTGGATACGTGCCCATCTCGTACGGGGACAATAATAACATATCGATAAAAACAGAACTCCAATAAATATCATTGATTACACCCCTAGCTGGCTAGTTTTTACGACTTCAATTTACCTACTGATCACTCAGTCTTGCCCTAGGATTAGTTTCGTTCGGACTTCCGGAATAACTTACGTTGTGAAATAGTTACGTCGTCGGTCGTATTCAAACTCTGAATACTTTAACATTTCAATGTGTTTAGGTAGGAGTGAATGCAATTCATGCAGATGCACGTAGTGATAAGGAGGAACAGTTCGCTGGACCACCAGGTCTGCCAGTGCCTTTGGAGCGCGTTGTTCAACGGCTTCACAACCTCGTGAACTACAGTGTGCTAGTTAGTGTGCTTTCAAATAGGTACCTTTGATGAAAAGGTACCGTAAGTGTCTTAACCTTTACGGTCGACATGTGGAGCATGATCGTCGTACGCAGCTTACAAGTTGATGTTTTTTGGAATTAAAGGTAACCTGCCTAAGTAAGATTTAAAAAATTGGTAAATACCTACCGTAAATACTGCAGCGCTCATAGCGTGACTAAGCTTTTGGATCGTAATAGTTTGGCAAAGTTAAGCAACGGTTGCACAGGTCATCACTTGGAAGGGTGCCCACGTACTCAGAAGGCACGTAAAACTGAATCTAAGAATCGTAAGGCCATGTCGTGGGCCTTCGGGTGATCTGAAATGTCTGAATACACGGACACCAAAGTTGGCTACGCACTCTTACGAAACAAACAAACAACGTAAACAATACCTTCCGTTTTACCTAATAATGCAATGAACCAGCTGTTGCAACAAACTCATAAATAAAATGGGTATACCTACCTAACTAAAATGATGGCACGTGTAAAGTTGACGTTCGGCTTTTGTCAAAGGATTAGGTAACTAGACGCGGCCACCGGCGGCGGCCGATGCACTCGACGACCTTTTATGAACTTTAGGTAGATACCTAGTTATTACGATTTATGATTCTTCAGTGTTGCCATGAGTAATCTGATATGATATTAATTAAAGTTAGGAAAATTTTATCTCGAATTTCCGTGAATTAATGACAAATCCCTCATCATTTTACTCTACCCTACAACCCCTTCATTGATCGGACGGAAGGTTCTGAGACACCCTGTATATCGATTGTGCATATGGGTGAGAGTTCGCACCCATATGCACAATCGCAATTACGCTCACTCACTTGTTCGCACGCTGGAGCAGTCAGGTTCTTGAGTGGCGACCGCGACTCGGCAAACGTAGTGTAGGGCGTTCAGTCGCCAGATGGGGCGATGATATTTGTAGGGCGGCGGGCAGGGACTGGAAGAGAAAAGCTGAAGCACGAGCTCATTAGCATGCCATAGAAGAGGCCTACGTCCAGCAGTGGACTGATGCAGGCTGATGATAATGACTTGTTCGAACGCAAGCATGTACGAGTACACATGCATGCATGCCCGTAAGTACGCACGCACGCACACACTCGTATGGAATGTGAGCGCGAGTATATGCGAGTATGCTTGCGTCGCGCTCGCTCACACACTCGCATAGGCACAGTGTACACATTCTTATTTTAGCCAAACTTTATGCCAGCAACAAAATATGTGCCTATATTACGAGAGTGTACTTAGGGCGGAAGCCCGTGCAGTTCAATTCGTTTCCATTTCCACTGAACTGCACTGACTTCTACTCCCTGCACCTGAGTCCGGTGCAGGGAGTGGCGAATGGTCTCAGGGGTAGCGCAGGTCGTGTAGATCCCTAAGGCAAGGCTGGTGGACTATCCTTCTCGAGGTTGCCGCCCGTTCTTGGTCCAGTTCCTTCAGAAATGGATGCAACCAAAACCTCCAGCCGAAACACAAATAACAGGCACTTTACACACGCATACACACACACGTACACACATGCGCGCACACACACACATTCACTTACACATCTCTTCACCACGCCCCCTCGTGGCCAGGTGGGCTTGGGCCCGTAGTAAACAGTCACGGGTAAGAGAAGTTGACCACCTGCGCTAGGACCTGCGCAGTCGAGCACCGTACGCGGGGATGACGGAGTCCTGGGGGGTTGAGCCGAGCGGCGCTGGCGGTAATGTGACCGTGAGGCAACACGCCCTCTTTGGTCCCGATTTCACGCTAAACGGTAGCCCCCGCTGTGAGCCGCAGCGGGGGAAATGGCCATCGTGTCCCGTCAGAGGGCCACGGGCTAGGGACGTAGGGTCCACATCAACAGTCGGAATTTATTTCGGCTGTTGACGTGGTTGGTGAAGGCTATACTGAGGGCGCAAGCGAGGGTGGACGGCTAGAGTTGGTAACTCGGCTCAGGCCGTTAACCCAAGCGGGCGCCCGATGTCGTGCTGTAAGCCAGCCCCGCGTTCCTATATCCCTCTGGTAATCCTAACGTCCGGTATGACGTTCCCTGTTGCGGGCTCCATGGAGGGTGGGAAGCCAGAGGGATGAAGTCTTGTAAAAACATTTATGGATACCGTTATCCCTTTCACTACCCCAACTGCGACGGTGGCAGCGAAAGCTGTTCCCGCCGCAAAACCAAAACAGATGGTTGACGCTGTGGCCTCGGCTGCAGAGGTTATATCATCCCCCAAGGACGGGACTTCAGCGCTGGCTAGCACTAGTACTGGTCCCGTCCTTACAATCGTCAGCCCGTTCGAGATCAAGCGGGAAGACGACTCCTCCTTCGCGGGCTGGCAATTGGTTGGCCACAAGAAGGGCAAGGGTAAGGGCAAGACCACCAAACCTGTTCAGCGCCCGCCCACTAGTGGCCCCGCCACTGTCGGCCCGTCAAAGAAGAGGAAAAACCTTAACAAGAGACAGCGCAGGGCGTCCAAGCAGAAGGCTGCACAAACCGCTGCTGCTGCCGGTGCTGCCTCTACAAAAGCAGCTGAGCAGGCTGCTGTCGCAGGTCCCAGCAATGTGACCAGTGCGCAGCCCACACTCAGCAGTGAGGGATGCAAGAAGGCCGGAAGCAGTACAAGGAAGCCGGCTGCCGCCAAGCGGCGAGCTGGCCACCCTGGACGGCAACCAGCCGCTGCACCACCGAGCAACACAGCAGGTAAAACTGCCGGAAACAAGGACAGAGGTGAGGCCAAACGTGCTCTCAACGAGACCAGTTCGCCTCGGGGAGACCACAAGAAGCCCCGCCTCGAATCCTCCAGGACGACAGTAGGTAAGTCCTACGCACAGGCCTCCAAGGCGTCCCTGGGTGTTGCAGTAACATGCAAACGCACAGGGAACTTGCCGAAGGAGTTGGTGGACCAGGTACTCCGGGAGCTCCAGAGGAAGATCCTGAGTGACGCCTGGTCGAACAAAACCCCCAAACGCCCCGCTCCAGCGTTCACCGGGAAACCCGTGCATGCGGACGGGGTCCTCAAACTTTGGTGCGCCGACGAGGCAACGCGCACCTGGCTGACGGAGGCAGTCTCTCTCCTGGTCCCACCACCGGGCTTCGAACTGGAGGTCAGGGGCCAGGAAGAGACCCCGAAGAGAGTGCGGTGCGGCATTGTCGTGCCCGACGAACAGGGGGTCTGGGACGACGTGCGTGACGTGGGTCGCGCTCTGGAGTTCCAGAACCCCTGGTTGGAGGTTGACAAATGGTCGATGCTGCACTCCGAAAGGCAGTCAGGTGGGTGGTTCCTGGTGGTGGGCGTCCCAGAGGAACAGGTCCCGATCCTGTTGAAGAACGAGCGCCGCCTCGCGTTGGGGGTGGGTGCCGTCTACGTCAGGTTCCGGGACCCCTCAGGTAAGTTTGTCGACCATCCTCCGGGATGCGACGACAACTCCATACGAGTCAAGCAGGACTCTAACACCAAGCCAGGGTGCGACGCAGAATCCGGCCCGTCAGAGCCGGCCGCGTCTGGCTCGGGGGCTGGCCCATCAGCCGAGGGTAACTCGGAAGATGAGTGCCTGCTCCTGAGTCCGGTGCGGCGGGACGACGGGGTGGAGGCTGGCGACATCCTGGCCGGCCTGACGCAGCTGACGTTTGGGGAGAAGGGGACATCACCCAAAGATAAACCCTCCGCCTAGTAACGTCAACTGCCTTCAAACCAACCTCCACCACAGCCAAACAGCTACTGCGCAACTGCGCAAATGGATGGAGGTCCAACATTCAGCCATCGTGCTCATCCAGGAACCTTGGATAAGGGGTGGCCTCATTAGAGGCCTCTCCAGCCTGGGAGGTAAGATTTATTCTTCAACTGACCACACACATCCAAGAACCTGTATACTAACTACTAAAAACATCAGAGCCCAAGTTCTAACGGAGTTCTGTTCCAGAGACATCACAGCGATACAAATTGAAATAACACAGCAGCCTAGGAGTATAGCGGTTGTTTTCGCATCGGTCTACATGCCCGAGGCCGAAGACCCGCCTCCGTTCGACCTCACGCGTCTGGTTAACCAGTGCGAGAGAACCAATACGGAGGTTGTAATAGGAACGGACTCCAATGCCCACCACCAAATGTGGGGCATGAACTGCAATAACAACAGAGGTAAATCACTGGTTGAATACCTATTCACCACCAATCTTACCCTATTAAACACAGGTACGGAGCCCACCTTCGTCACAAGACGTAGTCAGACAATTATCGACTTAACTCTCGCAACAGAAGGAGCGGCTGAACGCATCAAGGGATGGCACGTCTCGAAAGAGGCATCGTGCTCAGACCACAGATGGATCAGCTTCTCCATGGAAGTCGTTATACAACCCACACAGCCGCGTAGGAAACCACACAACACTGACAAAGTAAAGTATGTCCACTTACTTACAGAGAAACTTACCCTGACTGCTACGCCGACAGTACTGGGTAACAATGAACAGATCGACGAGCAGGTATGTACACTGACGCAGTCGATGTTAGACAGCTACCACGCAGCCTGCCCTGAAACCACTATACCATCAACCCCAGGCAAACAACCCTGGTGGGGCGCTGAGCTTGAACGCAAGCGCAAGAAGGTAAGAAGGGCTTTAAACAGGGCAATGAACACAAGCGCAGACGAAGATTGGGACGCTTATAAAGCGGCCAAATCAAGCTACAAGAAGTGCCTCAGATTCAGACGTACCATGGGATGGAGGAAATTCTGTGGGAGCATTGAATCTTGCCAACAAGCAAACCGGGTAAGGAAATTACTGGCTCAGCAACCAACGGTTGCACCAGGTACTCTCCGTAAACCGGATAACACATACACCACATCGGAGGAGGAGACAAGACGCGTCCTACTCGAAACACACTTCCCAGGCTGCGTCCTCACCCCGGTAATAACGTGGCACGATACACAAACAGTGGCGACCGAACATGAGTGGAGACATGCAAATACCGTGGTCACAGAGGAAAAACTCCGATGGGCCATCGACAGCTTCCATCCCTTCAAAGCAGCCGGACTGGACGGCATCTTCCCAGGGTTATTACAATGGGGGGGTGAACCTGTCCGCAAAAGACTTCTGGCAATCATGAGGGCTAGCCTGGCCCTCAGATATGTACCGAAGAGATGGAGGGAAGTCAAACTAATTTTCATACCAAAACCAGGCAAAACAGACTATACCAATGCAAAGTCCTTCAGACCAATAAGCCTGACCTCCTTCATGCTTAAAGCCTTGGAAAGGCTCTGCGAGAGGGAACTAAGAAGTGGGGCACTTAAACACTTACCCCTTCATGCCAATCAACATGCATACAGCTCAGGGAAATCGACGGAATCGGCCTTACATCAGGTCGTGAACCAGATAGAAGCTGCTATACAACAAAAATGCATCTGTCTGGGCACCTTCATTGACATAGAAGGAGCCTTCGACAAGACAAACTTTTCCAGCATAAGCAACGCCCTAGCCAGGCATGGTGTGGATCAGATGCTCATACAGTGGATCCAAAACATGCTCAGCAAAAGGGTAGTGCGCCTGCACGGCGACACTCAGACAGCCTTGATAACTAAAGGGTGCCCGCAGGGAGGTGTACTTTCCCCGCTATTGTGGAACTTAGTCATCAATGAACTCATAGACAAACTCAACGCGAGAGACTTCTACACAATAGGTTATGCAGATGATCTAACCATACTCACCTCAGGTAAGGTAACCAGTACAGTGTACGACCTAACCCAACAAGCCCTACGTATAGTAGAGTGGTGGTGTAATGAGTACGAATTATCTGTAAACCCGACCAAGACCGAACTAGTTATGTTCACACACAAACGCGCGCTGGGCACTTACCGACTGCCCAGGTTATTTAATACAGAGCTTAAGCTGTCTACCGAGGTCAAGTACCTAGGTGTCACTCTCGACAGCAAATTGACATGGAACAGCCACATGGAAAATAAGCTCAACAAAGCCAGCATTGTCTTCTGGCAGTGTAAGAAGATGATAGGCAAACGCTGGGGCATATCCCCCAAAATTGTCTTATGGCTTTATAAGACAATAATACGTCCGATGATAAGCTACGGCGCAGTAGTGTGGTGGCCTCGGACCAACCTAACAACGGCCGCCAACAAGCTTCAAAAGCTTCAAAGACTTGCATGCCTAGCGGCAACGGGCTGCATGAAAACTACACCTACAGCGGCACTCGAAGTGTTGCTGGACCTGCCTCCATTGCACCTGTTTATACAACAGGAAGCAACGATGACGGCGGTCCGGCTAAGAGCTCTGAAGCTCTGGAAAGACACCAACACACCGCACACTAGCAATTTAAATACACTCTTTAAAGAAGTTCCTCTCACACAAGCCATCGGCGACCAAATACCGAAACAATTTGTGTTCGACAAGAAGTACAAAATCCAACTGTACGAGGATCTACACGAAGGAGCGGTTAATCACAACGAGCTCACGATCTTCACAGATGGGTCTAAGACGGATACAGGTACGGGTTCAGGAGTATTCTCCGAGGACCTAAACATCAACATCGCAGCACCACTGGGAGCCTACAACACGGTCTACCAGGCCGAATGTTTTGGCATAATCCTAGCTGCCACAGCAATCATGGCACGTGAGGTAAGGGAACGATCCATTAGGATCCTCTCAGATAGTAAGGCGGTCCTCTCAGCCCTCAAAAGCCATACTATCACCTCGGCACTCACGCTTGAATGCCACCAGAAACTAACAGAGGTAGGTAAACAAAACAAATTAACACTGCAATGGATCAAGGGCCACAGTGGCTCAAGAGGGAATGACGCAGCCGACGTACTTGCCAGAAGAGGGGCCACTTTAGAGGTGGTGGGACCCGAGCCCATCATTCCCCTCCCTTCTGGTTTTTATCGCAACCTGGTAAGAAATAGGACCAGGACCCAACACAACCAGTCCTGGATTGGTATTGAAACATGTAGGCAGGCCAAGGAGGCTCTTCCCGCAGTGGACGGTAAGATAGCCAAACAAATCCTCCGGCTGTCCAAACAACAACTGCGGACAGTCACGGCCGCCTACACAGGACACGGATTCTTTAATAAACACCTATTTACTATAGGTATCACCGACAGCCCGCTGTGCAGGGCCTGTATGGCAGCAGACGAGACGGCAGCCCACCTGCTCCTCGACTGCCCTGAGGTCGCACAGTACAGGCAGCAGTACCTGACGAGATACAGCACCCTGAGGGAGGCAGTGGGCCACATCAAGAGTCTGCTGGCCTTCCTCGAAGAGCTGGGGTGGCTCGAATGAAGACACCATTCCCACCCGCACGCAAAATACGCGCCAAGACGTGGAGTTGCGGAAACAGCCCGTGCAATCAAGTATCAAGAGAGTGTACTTTTTTGCGACGAAATAAAATATATATAAATATATTATTTTTATTATAAAAACCAACACGTATATTTAGTCCACAACATCGTTGTTGTCTTTGACGCACCGCTTTCCGTCCAATCCTCGAAGCAGTATTATCAGAATCTGCATACAATCAAAAACATCTTTACACAAAAGATTCAAAACAAAACCGTGTTTGATAAAGGATATCTGTCAAGAGGCGAGTCCCAGGGGTTGGAGATATTATCATATTTTATACAAATAAACAAAACTGCCCTCCGGTCCTTGTGTATCCGTGGAAAGCTAAATTGACAGAACCCATTGTCAGAGTAGCCCTACACTAAAGTGGGACTTGGCACTTTTTGTGTTTTAAAAAGGATGAATCACGAATGAACATGATGTAAGTTAATTTGGTAATTATAAACTTTAAATTTGTCGTCTTTAATCGTGATGAAATGGTTTGAATATCTTAATATAAGAGTTGATAAACGTATGTTTAAAAAGCAGATTACAGTTAAGTCTTAGTTGTTAGTAGACTGAAAGTCTAACAGCAGCCATAACCGATGTAAGTCAGTATTAACTGACTTACATCGGTTATGGCTGCTGTTGTTATATAATCCCGACCCGGGAATCGAACCCGAGACTTCTCAATGCCACGCGCACATTTATGCCGCGAGACCAACGAGGCCAATGTATATATTATTTCTTATAAATCATCATCAACCAACCAACTAGTCAACTATGGATATGGGTCACGTCAATAACTTGCCACTTAGCTCGATTTTTGGTTTTAAATGACCAGCCACTGCAAGCTACTTTGCGTATATTGTCACGTGTATGTAACGTGCCTACTAGTAGCCTACTACCACTTCGCCTTGCAAATGCTATGTTCTATGTCGATGATCTTTAGGCTAGCCATATCTGGAAATCTTGTAATAATTGTATTTAGTACATGTTTGGCAGTAATATGGTGTACTTATTTTTTTGAATAATATTGATTAATAGTTCAGGCGACTACGAACATGAAATAATAAAAATATAATCAGCATAAAAATTCTTCTTCTTCAGTCGTTCACTCTTGACAGAGTGGTCGTGGTCTCTTGATTTTGTTTACAGGCAGACTTCGCTAAATGTCTCCATCGGCTTCTATTCCGTGCATCCCGGCAGCACTCTACCACCGATTTATGCATCACTGTTTTTATTAGGTCAGTCCAACGAGTGGGTGACCTTCCTCGGGACCGTTTCCCCTCGGCGCGGCCCTGGACGACAAGACGCTCGATGGAGTTTTCGTTGCGGATGATGTGCCCGAAATATTTGAGAATTCGTAGATGCACAGTGGACGACAATCTCTCTTTTATTTCTAGTTCTTTAAGAATGGAAACGTTTGTGCGGCGTGCGGTCCAGGGTATTTTAAGCAGCCGTCTCCAGCACCACATTTCGAGGGCGTCAATTTTTCGGCGTTCCTGAAATCGGATTGTCCAAGTTTCGGAAGCCTAAAGGAGGACTGGAAACACTAGGCTTTTCATGAGACGGATTTTTGTTCTTTTCGTGATTTTATGGTTGCTCCAGACTTTATCAAGTTTGCTTACGGCAGATCTTGTTATAGCACATCTCCTCCGAATCTCGCTTTCACATTCACCATCGTTGGATATAGTTGAGCCGAGGTATACGTAGCTCTGAACCACTTCACAGTTAGCTACTGACGTGATATCAGGATGATTCAGTTCAGCTCGATCAACTATCATCATTTTGGTTTTCTCCCTGTTAATTGCTAATCCGAAGGAGAGGCTCGCTGTTTCGAGTGACGTCAATAAAGCTTCCATATCTTCTTTTGACTGCGTGAGAAGGGTAGTGTCATCAGCCTCCGACTGTAAATCCACTTGTCCATAAAAATGGCTGTATGTTATTTCTCGACAAACATTTTTCCTATAAAAAAGACATTGAGCAATGCGTCACTTGTCTGATGTAGAGTGACATAGGAAGGCTCGAGTGACACAGGCTTTAATTCTCCGTCCCGTCCCGACGGTATGACGTTATGTAAGAATTAATGGGAAATAAGTTAACCGTGACTCTCTCCCGACATGACGTGTCAAATCCGAGCATGACGAACACATACCTTATGATATTGCCTATTATAAAAGCAGCAATAGCCTAGTGAAGACTAATAGACTGTTACGTGGAGGGTTTTGCCTTCGAATCTGACTTTACGAAGTTACCTATATGCGCATTAACTTGTTAAGTATTGCTGCATGTCGGAGAGTTCTGTTGTCCATAATTTTGTCGGGGGACATGTATGTCTGCCAACCCGCACTTGGCTAAGGTGATAAACTATGGCCTAGCCCTTTTCATAATAAGAAGAGACATGTGCCCAGCTAGTGGTACTGATTATAGACAAGCCTGATGATGATGAAGTAAGTAACAGCAATTAAGAATTTGTGTGCGTACTATATTTTAATATTCGCTTGCCAAGCGGTGGAGGTATTAGAATGAAGTACATATTATAATTATTATTAATAGTTGTAAAAGATATTTAATTTACATATATTTAGCTTTGCCTTAGTTTTTCAGTGTAATGATATGTAATCTCGGTAGTGAATCGAGGTCGGTAAGAGCAAAAAGTTTGGGCGCCGTTTGGACTCATTTACATCGGAGAGTAGCGCCCATTCCTTAAGTAGATTTTAGATACATGAGCGTATTATCTAAGTAGAATTAAAATAATTGCTTGTAAATAAGCGATAATTGTATCAAATGTAATAAAGCTTATGTTAAGTTCTAGATAAGTACACATGTATTTTATTAAAGGTAACTTAAATTGTCAGTCGTTATGAAGAATATGTACTTATGAAGGTAACTTAAATGGTCAGTCGTTATGAGGAGTTGGTACTCATGAAGGTAATATAAATTGTCAGTCGTTATGAAGAGTAGGTACTCATGAAGGTAATTTAAATTGTCAGTCGTTATGAGGAGTTGGTACTCATGAAGGTAATTTAAATTGTCAGTCGTTATGAAGAGTTGGTACTCATGAAGACAACGTAAATTTTTAGACGTTATGAGGAGTTGGTACTCATGAAGACAACGTAAATTTTTAGACGTTATGAGGAGTTGGTACTCATGAAGACAACGTAAATTTTTAGACGTTATGAGGAGTTGGTACTCATGAAGACAACGTAAATTTTTAGACGTTATGAAGAGTTGGTACTCATGAAGACAACGTAAATTTTTAGACGTTATGAGGAGTTGGTACTCATGAAGGTAACTTAAACTGTCAGTAGTTATGAAGAATAGGGACTTATGAAGGTAATTAAAATTGTCAGTCGTTGTGAGGAGTTGCTGCTCATGAAGGTAATTTAAATTGTCAGTCGTTATGAAGAGTTGGTACTCATGAAGACAACGTAAATTGTCAGACGTTATAAGGAGTTGGTACTCATGAAGGTAACTTTAATTGTCTGTCATTATAAGGATTAGGCACCCATGATAAACTGACCCTGGTCTAGAACAGCAAGGAGTATCGCTGTCAAATAACTCTTTGGGCTGCGGCAGTCTTAGCCTTTACTCTATTTTATATTATTGACGTAAAAATGTTTAGTCTGCCGTCCAATTTCGATCCACTTACTTCTAACACCAGAGCAAAATATCAAGCTATACATTCTTATATCTGTCACGTGCACAATATGACTGCATCCTTATCAAGGTGGATAGAGCCACGGGAGCTGGAGTAATCTTGCAGCTGTCACCTCAAGCTAATGCCGCGGCTTTTATTTAGGTTATGCTCGAGATACTTCAGCTTGTTGTGAATCTGAATAAAGTTTACTAGCAAAGTTAAGCAACGCTTGCACAGGTCACCACGTGGATGGGTGACCGTGTATGGCATTTACATCTGAGCGCTACCGTGCTTCGGAGGGCACGTTAAGCCGTCGGTCTCGGTTCTTGGATAAGGATAAGGATCGTTAGGTCGTGTCGGCGGCTTTCGGACGATCTGAAAACTCCGATACCAGAGTTGGCCCCACACTCACACAAACAACAAACAAGTTGACTTCACACACGGCTCTAACCACGTGGGAATATTTTACCGGAGTGCCAAAGAAACATTCATGCCAAATTTCAGGTTTTGTGACCAGTACTTCCGGCTGTGTTTTGTATGTCAGTCAGATAGTAAAGCAAGAATATTAAGTATGTATATTGATTTAAGAAGTCATAAAACATATAAAATACCGATTGAATACACATTGGCCGTGGATTCAAACTCGAGTAGCAGTTTGTCGGCCTCTCCATTCTGCTATCGCTGCTCTGTACAGCTAGGTAAATATAGTCAACATATTCAAACAACAGATCCGCCCAATCTGTCCAATGAGCAGCCGATTGGAATATGAAGTTATGCACCTGAAATGGCATTCATCGTTCGCAACGCGTTGAACGCATTTGCTCCATTTATTGTCCACGGAACTATTTAGTGTTCCAATATGAATATTTAGTGAATAGACACGAGTATTTTGTTGCGTTTTGCGGGTTCAGCCGCGAAATTATAGCGTAATTTTGTATTAGAGTTTGAACTAGCTGTTTGTTTTTTAGTTCAGTGCTTTATTATTTTTAACTGTAGTTTGTCTCACATACAACAATAAAAATAAATTTCTTTCTTCTTCTCCTAAACAGAACTGTCTCGTCGATATTTTGTAGTAAATTATTATCAAAATACTTGCCGAAATTTAATTCATATGCTGGCGGCATATGAATTAAATTTCTGAAGCTTCTTTTCGTAATTTCTGAACCTCTACGTACATTTTATTTAATTCAGAATAGGTGACTATCATGAAAATTATAAGTCAAACTATAAATACTTCGTTCTTCTTTAACGCAGCAGTATAAAATTCATAATTACTCGCTTTTATGTTTCTATGTTGTTTTCTCTATTCCATATAGTATTTACTATATTTTATACCGCTATCATAAATAACAGCTTACCTATTTATTTATTTATTTATTTTACACTTTATTGTACACATTAAAAAACATTATTAGAGATCTTATAACTAACTATAGTACAAAGGGCGGCCTTATCGCTGAAAGCGATTTCTACCAGGCAACCTTTGGATGGAAATATTATTGGTAGGAGAAAATCGGTAGTTGCATGTGTAAACAAAGTAAACAAAGCTATATAATATATACATACTTAATATACCTATATTCATTCCTGTAATATGATAATAAATTATAGACATAATTATATACATATACATAAACATACATACATACTTATACATACATACATACATATACATACACATATTTAATACTTACATGTATTTTGTAGAACTAGAAGAAGTTATAGTGATAGATAGTGAGCCTTTACTGAAGCTTTAAATTTAGTTATCGTTTGAGCCTGTCTTATATGTAATGGTAAAGCATTCCAAAGGCGAACAGCGGTAACACAAAAAGATTTGTCATACAGTGCTGTGGAATGTACCGGCATTTTTAGTTTCAAATTTTCTGATGACCTTAAATAACGGTTATGCGTATCATGAAGGAACTCGAATCGTCCTTTAAGATAGGAAGGAGTTGAAGGGTTAAACAATATGTTGTACAGCAAAGAGAGAATATGAGCATTCCGGCGATGTCGTATAGGTAACCACTTGAGCTGTGCTCGAAATTGTGAAACATGATCATATTTGCATAATCCAAATATGAATCGTATACAGAGATTTTGAAGGTGCTCAAGTTTATCTAGCTGGTTTACCTACTACACTATTATTATATTGTTCATTAGTATACTTACTTTATTGCGTTATACCTTAGAAATCTTCGAATCACTGACACTCGCGAAATCCTGGAGCAAGTTAGACTGTCTTAGAATTCGCAACTAATGTAATCAGAGGAGTTTGAAAATTTAAATCATGACAAAGATTAAGAGAGAAAAATATTATTACATCCAGATTATTTTAACACAGTATTTACATGACAGTGTATCGACATCGACGTCTACATCACTACCAACAATATCTTAGGGTAGGTTTCATATTCAATTAATATAACTGTTTATTAATTAATGTAGTTAATTGACATCACTATTATCGATAGTATAATTAAGATAACAGTGCATATTAGATAGTGACTCCTGTCATGTAAGCAATATATTGAGGCAACAATAACATACAACATCTATGTCGGTTATCACTGTAAGTGGAAAGATAGTGCAGTGGTTTAAGAGTCTGCTATGTCGGCTAATACTTTGTCTACGGTGGAGGGTTCGACTCCCATTCAGGGTGTGAAGGTGGTTAAATGTTTTATAGTGCCTTGCGAAACAGAATCTTACCTAACCTATCCTTTTAAATAAAGAAGACTACACGTACATTAGTTTAAAGTACATAAATATTTGTTTTTATAAAAGCACTTACCTCAGGGTCTACCGATCGCTTTACGAGCCAATCCATTCATAATCCCGTTCCAAGTATCGAGTACTTTTAATACTTACGGGCTTCTAAAACAACGCTGTATATTTTTCATCATATCCACCCATAAGTCTACATATCATACAAAGCACGTGAAAGCGTGTACAACCAAATACTTCAAGCATTTTTTCTCTCTAACAACAAAAACCACTTAACCCAAACCTTCAGAGGCCTTCAAAACTACGTCGCTAGCTGGTCTGGCTAGAGGTCCCTGGGGCAGTCACGTATAGTCTCCAATATCCGGCCCTGCTTAATGGAAGTGGGCGGAAACGAACGCCAAAGACTACGCGCTACATGTCCAAGTCACTTTAATAAAAGGGATGCAGTAAGAGCTTGTGAGAAACTTTTAGAATTAGATTTTCTTTGACCTGAAGTATATTGGTCGTGACGGTGAAATAAGTTATAAACAGGCCACTTTTAAGATAATGTATTCTTTCAAAATATTTGCTGCAGAATAAATTAATTAAGTGTAAAAAATACTTTTATGTCTTGTGTCGAGAGGTCAGTGACCTTGAAAAGCCAGAGGGTTCGATTCCCATCCAGAACAAAACTTTGTATGATGAACATGATTATTTGTTATGTGTCCAAATGTTATTTTCTATAATATGTAAGTATGTATTTAAGTGTTAAACTTTTTGATAATGATAAGTTTATCAGTTACCTGGTTTCCTAACTTAGTATTTTTTTAATTTACAAGAGTTCTTTTCTAACAAATTTACCTAATCTTGAGAAATTTTAACTACCTATGCATGTATTTCTTTGTATTGCATATCCGGCATGGATAAACTGTTTTTTTTTTTTTTTTTTAGAATTTTATTTATTATTTGAACAACATCTTAAAACTAATTACAATTAAAACTCGCCAAACACAATTGTTTAACGGCGAGATGCGCTCTTAGACATTTTACTAAACCTACGTTACATAACTCATACTTGGGGTTATAAATTATATTTAAGCAACATAATATAGTTAATAACAACTTAAATTAAACTAAAATTATAAAATATGTCAAAAAATATAACAAAATCTTTATAAACATAATATCCATTTAAAAACTTAGCTCTGCAAAAGGACGTCTTTCAGTTTTTTCTTCAAAGAGCTAAAACTAATTTGAGGAACTTCTCTTAACAAATCTATATTATTAAAAATTGTGGGTACAATATATTTGTCTGTTCTTTGGCCATAATAGTTTGTTACTTTAGGCTTCGTAAGTTTGTGTTCCCTAACTCTGCGAGAGTTATATTTATTTTCGACAACATGTTTGTACTGTTCACTAAAGTAATATTCTAAGCCTATGAAGTATTCAACCTTTTTTTCTATGGGTAGTATTTTACATAAAGGAAACAATTTCTCGTAATCTTTATTGCACATGCTTTTATCTTACTTACTTACTAAATATTTAAGTAGTCTTATTTGGATGCTTTTTATGTCTTTTAAGTAAGTGATAAAGGTTCGTCCATATACAATCAGTCCATAGCTAATCAATGAGTCTGCAAGGGCATAGTATACCATTCTTAGTGTATCTGTGTTTAACACTCTCTTAAGCTGGTAGAACTTGGCCAAAACAGATCTCAATCTAGCGCACACGTCAGATACATGCATAGCCCAATTGAAGTTCTTATCAATCCTTAATCCTAAGTATTTAAAATTATCAACGTATTGCAGAGCAGAACATGTACAATTAAGTTTATTATCATGTAGGCATTCGTATGTGTGTCCTATTATGGTAAGATTATTACTGTTTGTGTTTTTTTGCTTCGCTCTGGTTGTATGGAGAATGTAGATGCATGCATTTCGTTTTGTTAAAGTTGAGTATGATACCATTGTCATGTGCCCATTTCGTAATATTTTCAAAATCTGACTGTATATTTGTTTGTACCTGTGATATATCTTTAGAGGCATAAAGGACACACATATCGTCTGCGTACATGAACACGTTACAGTTATCCACTACGTTTGACACGCTGTTCACATGCATAATATACCCTACCGGCCCAAATATTGAGCCGTTCGGCACGCCTAAGCTCACAACGGCGTCTTCCCCGGTCACTCCACTTACAAGAGTTCGTATTTTTCTATTAACCAGATAGTTTCTAAACCAGTTATCGGTGGGTCCGCGTATGCCACATTCATCCATGGCCTGCAACAGTATACTATGGTCCAGAGTGTCGAATGCTTTTTTATAATCAATAAAAAGTGCTATGAGCTGTTTCCCCGCGTCCAAGCTTTCATTAACATAGTCTGCAAAGTTCGTCAAAGCAGTGATAGTGCTCTTGCCCCTTCTAAAGCCGTATTGGATGTCAGTGAGTATACTATTAGACTCGAGGAATTTGCTTATTTGTCCAACAACAATCTTTTCGATTATTTTGTCTATTACTGATAATATGGCTATTGGCCTATAGTTAACATATTCCAGATGGCTGCCGGATTTATAAATCGGGCGTATTATGGCACTTTTTAACTGGTCTTGGTATACGCTGTTCTTTAGACACATGTTGACAAAGTTGGCCAATATAGGACTAATTTGTTGTCGCAAGAATTTAATATCCTCTACTCGTATGCCATCTAAGCCAGGTGATTTTCTGCTAGATAACATATTAATTACTGTTTCTACATCGGACGGCTTCACTGGGCAAAATCTAAAGCTCACGTCACTTGGGCGCACGTATTTCTCCCGATCTAAAAACTTTATGCTACATATATGCTTAATGTTTTGAATTTCCTGAGTAAATGTTTGAGTAAAATTGGTACATATATTGCTAATATTTTCTGTTTTACCTAAGTGGTTCATAATAACACTGTCCAAACTAGTTTTCTGCCGGCCCAGCCACGAATTAATATTTTCCCATATCTTTTTAAAATCCCCCTTACATTTTATTATTTCTGATTGCCTATATTTATTTTTAGCCTCATTTATAATTTTATTTACTTTATTCCTAAATTTAGTGTATTCTAAACGTTTGTTCATATTTTTAGGTTCTGCTTTCCATACTCTAAACAAATTATTTCTGCGCAACAACATTAAATATAAATTTTGATCTATCCATGGCTCCCTTTTTCTTTTACCTTGCTGCTTTGCAATTATAGTACTCTCCTGATAAACCTCTTCGAAGACTTTACATAATGAATTAAATAATATAATAGGACATGATAATACATACAGTTGAGTCCAGTCGTATTCCATAAACTTTTGTCTTAATATTTTATCACTAATAACTTTTCGCACACCACTTTTGTTATTCGACATTAATCTATCCAAATAAAGTCCATTATTATTACTTAATTCCAAGGACACACCAACTGCATAGTGATCGGACACCTGCGTTTTAAGGACGTATGACGTCGCTCCGCGCTCGCTGCGTCCCGCTCGCACCCACACGTGATCCAAACACGACGTCTCACTCCTTCCGTCCGCTATCGCTTCGCGCGTTGATTCCGTATTCGGTATAACAGACTGCAGGCCATATTCACACAGGATGTTTTTGTAGTGTGTTGTCGTTGGATTTATAACGCCGTTTAAAGTGTTTATATTCGTATCGCCGATCACTATAATGTTTTCTGTTCTGGGGATAGTTTTTATGATTGACTCCAATTCGTGTATGAATATTACTTTATTTTTCTGCGGCGGCCTGTACAAAGCAATTATATGCGTTTTACTCTTCTGCCCAGTTGTTAGCTTTCCATGAAGGGTTTCAAAAGACCCGGTGTTCAGTCTTTGAGCCTCGAAGTTGAGTTCATCCTTGGCATATATTAATATACCCCCTCCCCTATTAGTTTCTCTGGTTAAGATATAAGTTTTGTATCCTTGTATTTGGTAGAAGTCAATTTCATCCTTTTTAATATTTATTTCACTTAATATCAGAATGCCTATTTTGTAGTAACTTTTTTCTAATAGTATGAGTATTTCATTAAAATGTTTCCGTAGTGATCGTATATTAAGATGCATTATGTGTGTATATATTTTCATGTCAAATAAATCCTTACGTAATGTTTTCACGTCGTAGTACCTTTTGTATGTTACATCATTGAAAAAATCGTCTTGTATGCAATCGAATTGTATAACAAAATTCACCTAGTGTGTACTGGTCGTGCCAGCTGCACCTGCATTACTCGGAATTTTGTAATTCGTGGTATCCGTTCAAATCATTCTCCGATTTTATATTATAAATTCGTTTCTCCTCGCTATTTTTTTTAACTAAAATATTGCCATTTTGAACCCAGATATATTGATAGCCTTTTGGTTTCAATTATTTATTTCTCACTGTCCATAAGAGTTGGCGTTTGAACTTTGGTAGGGCTTCGTTTATAAATATTTGGTCGTTGTTGCCATTGCGGTACACTTTACTGTTAGTTATCTTCTTATTTTTCTTCGCAAGCAACCAAGTTTTTCGTGCGCTTTTGCATTTCAAGGTGGCAATTACAACTTTAGGCCTGATATCGTCAGGTTTTTGTTGTCCTACCCTCACTGCGTCCTCGATATCATCTGGGTCCACGTTCAGTATTTGTGCTATGCCTTGAACAACAGATTTAATATTTTCATTATCGTGTACCTCCAACCCGTGTATTTCAATTTCCTTTTCTTTATCCTTAAGCTCTAACTCTTGTACTCTTTCTTCCAGCGCCTTGTTACATTTGTCTAAGTAAATGTTTCTCTGTTCTAATGCTTTGATCCTCTTTTGAGACTCTTCCTTGTATTCTACAAGAGATTGGTACATCTCCGCATAGAATTCGACACTGTTAGTTAGATCACTTAGCTTTTTCTCTACGCTATACAATACTTCTAATTTTTTATTGACTTCCATCAAAACCTTTTCACCTGATGCTTCTGTTGGATTTAATGTTAATTGCGGTGATGGTGTAGGGCTATTCTTCAATTTCTGGCATTCATCACATATTGATGTTTGCAAGAATCGCTTGTAGTTTTGCACACATTTTTTGTGATAATGTGCTTCACACGCACCTTTGCACTTCACAACATCATCTTTGGTGATGGATAAGAATAATTTGCACTTTTACACTGAACCATTATTATACTTCTATCTAATATATCTCAGTAGGTAGGTTAGTACAGCGCGGTAGTGTTTAACACGACCGTCCGCGGAGCGCGCGCGCAGGACTTAGTACTGTAATCTATCTTGATGTAAGACCTTACCTGTACACAGTTACGCAATAAAAATATCTTTATCTTTAGTTAAAAACTACGCTTATTTTGGTATCAGATGACCGTGTGTGAGCTATCTTAGGATACATCTTAATATATATAAATCTCCTGTCACGATGTTTGTCCGCGATGGATTCCTAAACTTTTTAACCGATTTTAAATTAAATTGGCACACCGTGAGCAGTCTGGTCCAACTTGAGAGATAGGATAGCTTAGATCTTTAATTATAGTCGCAATTTTCTTTTATTGCAAATTATTTGTCTATTTTTTAGTTAATTTTTAATTTCTAAGTAGTTGTGGATTTTGGAATGTTTCACATTGGAACCGACGGACTGCGCTGCTGTCGCAGTGTCAAATCTTATAATAATTATTTCGTCAAGGAGTACATCGAAACCTTACCTGAATAATAAAACATTAAAAAATTAAGATATCAAGTCGACAACATATATCCGCAAAATTGGAATTGTCGAGTATTTTGTTAAATTGTAATGGTTCTGACAGACAAATCGCAGTCGCCATATTGGCCACTCTAGCAAAATATCACAGATACCGGATAACATTTACTACTCTTTACTAAATAGTTTGTATGTCTTAATACTTTTTGCAGTTATATTTTTTCAACAGTTAAAACGACATCCGCCCAATAAAGGAGATTTGTATCAAATATAAAAAAAAATATTAAAGTCTATGCTAATATAATAAAGCGGGAGAGTTTGTTTGTTTGAACGCACTAATCTCAGGAACTACCGGTCGGATTTGAAAAATTCTTTTTGTATATGATAGCCCAGTTATTCCGGAAGGCTATATAAAATTACGCCACAACTTTTAGGGGCCAGACAAAAATAATAAAATTATCAAACAAGAAGGGGGAGGGTTGGGTCAAAGGCATAAAAAGGCTAAACGAATAGGATACAATCTATATGGGTATAGTTTTCGAGATTTTCGGGACGCTGATTAATACGGCGGACGGGCAATCAAAGATGGCGGATGGGAAAATTTTAAAAATCAATATGGGTATCGCCTTCGATATTTTAAGGAGTGGGGAATCGAAATACAACATCTATTTCGTGATCAAAGATGGCGGATGGTAAATCAAAGATGGCGAATGGGAAAATTAAAAAAAAATAATATTGGTATCGTCTGCGATGTTAAAAGGGATGGGGAAGCCAAATACAACATCTGTTTTTTTTCTTTCGCGGATTGCCTGCATTATTAGGTATATATAATGTAGTTGGATGCTCCTGTTTCACCATGTCTATTCTGAGGAGGCTTACCAAAAGTATTATGCTTGAGTATTATTATGTACAGTAAATATATACAAGTGATATAGAAGGTGCAACAGTTGCAGCACCTTACAAAATGTAAATTGTGTATTATGCAAAACCTGGCGATGAAAAAGAGTGACCGTGAGTTTTATTGCCCGTTCTTTCTCATGGTTCTACCTATTGCTTTGCGAACGTGGCAGTAAATGTAAATGTATAAGCATACAGTAATACTGTTTTAAATTTGAGTATAAGTAATTATTTTATAAATTTATTATTTTGACGTTCATAAGCGTCACTTTGTGACCCAAATGAATAAAGGATTTTGAATTTGAATTTGTTTCGTGATTCAAGATGGCGGACAGGAAATCAAAGATGGCGGACGGGATTTTTTTAAAGTCGATATGGGTATCGTCTCCGATATTTTAAGGAATGGGGAATTCAAAAACACCATCTATTTCGTGATCAAAGATGGCGGATGGGATTTTTTTTTAAATCAATATGGATATCGTCTCCGATGTTTAAAGCGATGAGGAATCCAAATACAACATCTATTTCGTGTTTCAAGATGGCGGATGCGAAATCAAAGATGGCGGATGGGAAAAAATTTAAAATCAATATGAGTATCGTCTCTGATGATTTAAGGGATGGTGAATCCAAATACAACATCTATTTCGTGATCAAAGATGGCGGATAGGAAATCAAAGATGGCGGACGAGATTCTTTTTTAATGTTTTTTAATGTCGATATGCGTATCGTCTCCGATATTTTAAGGAATGGGCAATTCAATATAATATAAAAATCTATGTTTGTTTGTTCATCATTTAAAGATTGAAATTATAAAAGATTAAGCGCTAAGTCAATGGTAACTTTGGAAAAGGCGATACGGAGTTCGCTGGGTCAGCTAGTTCTTCTATATTTTTGAAGTAAATGATCATAGAAATCATTAAAAATACTGAATACGGTAGAATTGCACAGGAATAAAGCAAGAAATTATATTTTAAGTTTGTATTATTAATAATTACGGTTAAGGTTTCGAAATACGTCGCCGTTTTTAGGGATTGTGAGTGATTGGAGGGGGATGGGGGAAGGTCTCGGAACCACCCCTCACCATTTTCACTTGCCGGAAATACTTGATTTCCTCTGGAAAAAAAACTCCAGACATCGGTGTGTATGGCATTGCCAATTTCCACATTCTTCACACTAGTTTAATAAACTAAGGTTGGAGGAGCCCTGCTTCGCAGGGCTCCTATTTTCAGATTAAGGGTCAAAAGAGAACCTAACATAACCTATTTAGTTACTTATTACAGTCGCACCTAACCCTAGGTACTGGAAAGCAATAAGGCACAAATTTGACTTAGCTGTCAATATAATTCATACAAGATGGCAGTTGCGTTTCGTTTCACGTTTTTCACATACGAGGGTCAAACTGAAAGTTCTTAGAAAATCAAAAACTGATTACATTAGCCAGTTATTTGTTTTATTATATCTTTTCAAAATATTGTCCATTGACGTCAATACACCGCTGCATGCGATGGAACCACTGGGAAAAGCACTTTGCCCACTCGTCCTTATGGGTCTCTTCAATGGCATCGCGATACGCAGCCACCGCTTCTTCAGCATTCATAAACCGCTTTCCTTTAAGTTTTTCTTTAATTTTTGGAAATAAATAAAAATCACAAGGCACGAGGTCGGGGCTATACGACGGGTGACCCAGTAATTCAACGTTTGATGTCGCCAAATAGTCGATCGTTCGCTTGGCGGTGTGCGACGAGGCGTTGTCGTGGTGAAGGAGGATCCTACTGCGAGGTCGTTTCTCTCGAACTTTTTCCAAGACAAGTGGCAAACAATTGGTAGTGTACCATTCTGCAGAAACTGTTTTTTGATCCTCTAACACAATTGTTGCGAAATGACCTATCCTTCCAAAGAACGAGGCCACCATTTTTTTTTCCCGCACTTCGATCTCTCTTCACTTTAGTTGGCAACTCCTCGAAAGGAAACACCCACTGAGCAGATTGTCTTTTGGTTTCAGGATCATAACAGTAAATCCAGCTTTCGTCACCTATTAGTATGTCGAACACAGCATTTGAGTCACCTCCGTTAAATCTTTCAATCATTTTACGGCACCAATCCACACGATGGAGTTTTTGAGCCTTAGTCAAATTATGAGGTATCCACCGGGCGCAAAGCTTCCTGACCGCTAAATGTTCGTGGAGGATTTTGTGCACTTGACTCATACCGATGCCTAAGCTTGTCCGAATCTGCTGATAGGTCACTCTTTTGTCAGTCTCTATCATACGCCGCACAACACAGATGTTATTTTCAGTCGTCGCCGTAGAAGGCCGTCCCTCACGTACATCATCAGTGAGATTAGTGCGACCACGTTTAAACTCATTAAACCAGTTGTAAACAGTCGCACGAGATGGGGCTTCATCGTGAAAGGCCAATCGTAGTCTATCATAACTTTCTTGTTGACTTAAATGACATCGAAAGTCATAAAAAATCATTGCACGAAAATTTTCTCGTGTTAAATTCATGTTGACGTGACACAGACAATTTTCAATTTGCCGCCAAATCGTAAAGCAAATGACAAATGAATGAAATATATACTCAGTAATATTGGCAAAGAGTTCTATTTTCAAATTTTAGAATATTTTTTTTATTATATTGTTTATAAGTGGCCAGTTCTAAGAACTTTCAGTTTGACCCTCGTAAAACCTAAATATCGCTTTTATTGATTCCACTAGTTTAATAAACTGAGTTTGACGGAGCCCTGCTTCGCAGGGCTCCTATTTTCGAGTTAAGGGTCAAAATAGAACCTAACACAACCTATTCAGTTACTTTCACATAAAACCTAAAATTACGTTCCATTTTTCATATTTGAATGAAGAGTTTTTGGAAATTGTTTAAAAATATTTAGACGCAACTCCGGCAGCCAAAATTACTTTTAGGGGATTAAAACTAACTCCCTTAAGCCCCCTACACCACCAATACCCTCAAATTCGGGCGACGCGTTTCGAAACCCGACCCATAATTACTATTAGCTACACCAATATTACCATAAAAACAAGGTCAAATATGATTTAAAGAAAACCACGTAACATTTTAAGGTACGTTAGAGCAAAGGGGTCCTCAAAGTTATTTGAATCATCTCTCTATTTATTCTAAATTACATTATGTGCCTCTCTGTGTGGAGACACGTAAAGCCCGAACCTTAATACAAGATCCATAAGAAAAGCACAGACGTGGCCCACGCTTGTCTTCCTAGTTCGAAAACCCGAGATTTAGAGGATCTTCTACCTCCATATCTAAAACCTCTTGTGTTGCTACGTTCTTGGTAGATGACGACGCAGTAATGCATTCTAGCAACATACTTTCAGCTAAATCATCTTCATCACCACTTTCTTTAACTTCGAATGTGCTGTCAGGAACACCAAGATTTGCGTAAATCGAGACCAATTTAGAAACACGTGATTTATATACGTGTTTCGACGATACGAATTTCGGGCTTTGCAATGAATTTTTCCAGAAGTTAAAATTCCAAAATTATTAATTAGTAGGTAATTCCAAAACAAAGAATACAATCGAAACTTAAAATATATTGAATGTTTTAAACTAGAACTCGTCGCAATATCGCAGGGTCTTATAAACTGAATCAGAATATAAAATGAATGAGGAATGAAATGTGGTCGGTGCTGTCAATGAATGGGGTGGACAGCAGCCTCATTCGAGCTCTGAAATCCCTTTATGAGGATTCTAGAGCTTGTGTGAGGATAAACGGGACATACACTGACTGGTTTACCATCGATAAAGGTGTTAGACAGGGATGTGTAGCGTCGCCGTGGCTGTTTAACCTCTTCATGGACAGTTGTTTGCAAGATTTAAAACATAGTGACGGCGGATTAAGGATGAATGGGTTACTCGTCAAATGCCTCCTTTATGCTGATGATCAGGTTATACTTGCATCTTCAACGGAGGAGTTGCAGGAGATGGTAACAATCATGCATCGTGCGTAAGAAAGGAAAGGAATGAAAGTGAATGTAAGTAAAACGAAAGTTATGGTTTTTGAAAAGGAGGAATGCGTTACGGCTTGTAATGTTTTGATCGATGGACAGCTAGTGGAACAAGTGAATGAGTTTGTTTACTTAGGTACGTTGTTTACAAGAGATGGTAAGAATGAAGCAGATGTTGAAAGGAGAGTTAATGCAGGTAATTGTGTGAATGGAGCTCTGAAGGCGTTTATGAACAGTCAAAACGTGTCCAAAAAGGCACGTTTGGCTGTACATAGAGGTGTGTTAGTGCCTACCCTTATGTATGGTAGTGAAAGTTGGGTATGGCAGAAGAGATTTGAAAGTAGAATAAATGCTGTAGAAATGAGAGATCTGAGAAGTATGTGTGGTGTGTCTTTGACCGACAGAGTAAAGAATTGTGTGATACGAGAGTGGTGTGGAGTAAAAGAAGATGTAGTGACAAGCATTGAGAAAGGCATGTTAAGATGGTTTGGGCACATGGAGAGGATGGATGACGATAGACTGACAAAGAAGATATATCAGGCTAGTGTGAATGGGACAGGACAAAGGGGAAGACCTAGGAGAACGTTCTCTGACCAGATTGGAGACATCCTGAAAAAAGGACAAGTCAGAAGTACCCTTAACAGAAGAGCATGCATGAGAAACTTGATGGGAGTGAGTGAAGGAAGTGAGGTATGTCAGGATCGTTGCAAATGGCGTTCCGTAGTCTCTGCCTACCCCTCCGGGAAACAGGCGTGAGTCTATGTATGTGTGTATGTAGAATATAAAATACACAAATACCAATAATACCGTAAGTTATAATAAAATACCGGTTTAATACATAGCCTTTTGGTATTATACGGTATTTTTACATCACTACTGCTCAGCGACATTTGGATTGATGGTGTACAGCGACTTTAGGAATACTAGTGCACAGATATTTTTGAAATACTCGTGTTTAACGACTTTTGTACATTTCTGGTGTACAGGATATTTTGTTTCCTAGTTGCGACTATAACTTATGGCATGTTATTGTGAACAGGTGTTGTGTTAAGTTGATTCTGTTCATCGACTTTTGGTGCTGACTGTACATATTTATTGTAGATAACATTTACACGAGCTATTTGTACAAAAGTAATCCATTTAGCACTAAATTCACTGTATTATTACTGTAAATAGAATGTTTAAATGTAAGAGATACGGAGCGATTGTGTTTACGAGGCGACAGCGCCATCTATATCTATATAAATAAGGAGCGGGCGTAGCTGCGAACATCCTTTAGCGAGTAATAAATTATATATAGCAGAAGCAGAAATACTACAAGAAACTGGATCTAGGTTCAACTTATTTATCACAAGAGAGAACCCTATAACATTGTTCATAAATATAAGAATTCTTAATCCAACGAATATGAACAAATTTCACACGAACCTAGTTGTATATTCGTCAATTTTACGACCTCCAGAGTTACTGTAATGAAGTACAGCCTAGATTTACAACATTATATGGAAATTTTGCTAACGTCGGATGAAAGGGAACGGTTTTATTTCGAAAGTTCTAAATGGAATAAATCACATGTTGGTATAACGATGCAAAATCTGACGATATAGTGCTTTGCAATGTTGATGTATTTTAAGATAAGTTGACAGAACTCTCTAAATTACACGCATTCAGGTTTTGTCATAATGGGTTAACTGGCACACGACGTCTTATCTAAAAACTGCCTGCAACTATATTTGCATAACAATTATAAGTAATTGTTATGCAAATTTCATAACGTGAACTTTAGAGGAATGGTTCTAGTGCAGGGTCAACGAAAACGTTGACGATGTTTAAAAAATAGTTTTGTACTTGTATTAGTAGACTACTAATTGCCTAGCTTATTTGCCTCTCCTTTTGAAAACTTTCTCACACGTGTATTATACATACATACATAGAGTCATGCCTGTTTCTCAGAGGGGTAGGCAGATACTCGGTGTATTATATGTCGGAATAAACAGACTGCTCACTTTTTAAATCGTACCGCTAATATATTGGCAGCAAATTCCATTTTTTTGGCTGCTATTAAAATATAGATCGAGATATACTGGCGTTATGTCGTGTGTCGTCGCCTCACAGGTTGTAAATTCGACTGTAAAATCTCAAATCTGAAATGGAGATAGATATTCTGTAAATGTGAGAATCCGCAAAATGTATCTTTATTTTTGCTATTTGGAGATTTAATTTAAAGCCACTAATCTTAGCTCGTCAAAAACGGGCTAAGTTTTCTACAAAATGAAACAGTTCCTGAGATTAGCGCGTTCAAGCAAATAAACAAACTCTTCAGCTTTAAATAAATAAGAGAAGTATTAGATAAATAAGCTAGTACACGCGATTAACACCCATTAAATAAACCTGTATAATCAATTTATATCTCTTACATAAGTAATTTCTAATACATTTATTTATGACAACATTAATGATATAAAGAAAAATGAAATAAAAATTTTCTTTATATGATATAAAGAAAAATAAAGTAAAATAAATTTATTTAATTTTTGATGCACTTATCTCTTATACACATACATACATAGACTCACGCCTGTTTCCCCGAAGGGGTAGGCAGAGGCATATTAAACGCCCACTTTTCGCCAGTGTTTTGATCCCACGTAATAGGTGGCGAGCCTATTGCAGCTGTGGTGCATGGTCAATGCACCTAATCTAGGTCAAATTATTGTACGATTATTATATGAAATAAAAGTTATTTAGTCATTGACATACGCTCGCTTAAATTGGTTGGTTCATTTATTATATGACTCACTATCTATTCAGCATACCTAATTACACATTAGACACATATAAACTTACATTGGTGACCCCGATTTGTTCTCTGACCAGATTGGAGACATCCTGAAAAAAGGACAAGTCAGAAGTACCCTTAACAGAAGAGCATGCATGAGAAACTTGATGGGAGTGAGTGAAGGAAGTGAGGTATGTCAGGATCGTTGCAAATGGCGTTCCGTAGTCTCTGCCTACCCCTCCAGGAAACAGGCGTGAGTCTATGTATGTATGTATGTAGAATATAAAATACATAAAATACCAATAATACCGTAAGTTATAATAAAATACCGGTTTAATACATAGCCTTTTGGTATTATACGGTATTTTTACTTCACTACTGCTCAGCGACATTTGGATTGATGGTGTACAGCGACTTTAGGAATACTAGTGCACAGATATTTTTGAAAGAGTCGTGTTTAACGACTTTTGTACATTTCTGGTGTACAGGATATTTTGTTTCCTAGTTGCGACTATAACTTATGGCATGTTATTGTGAACAGGTGTTTTGTTAAGTTGATTCTGTTCATCGACTTTTGGTGCTGACTGTACATATTTATTGTAGATACCATTTACACGAGCTATTTGTACAAAAGTAATCCATTTAGCACTAAATTCACTGTATTATTACTGTAAATAGAATGTTTAAATGTAAGAGATACGGAGCGATTGTGTTTACGAGGCGACAGCGCCATCTATATAAATAAGGAGCGGGCGTAGCTGCGAACATCCTTTAGCGAGTAATAAATTATATATAGCAGAAGCAGAAATACTACAAGAAACTGGATCTAGGTTCAACTTATTTATCACAAGAGAGAACCCTATAACATTGTTCATAAATATAAGAATTCTTAATCCAACGAATATGAACAAATTTCACACGAACCTAGTTGTATATTATCCGTCAATTTTACGACCTCCAGAGTTATTGTAATGAAGTACAGCCTAGATTTACAACATTATATGGAAATTTTGCTAACGTCGGATGAAAGGGAACGGTTTTATTTCGAAAGTTCTAAATGGAATAAATCACATGTTGGTATGACGATGCAAAGTCTGACGATATAGTGCTTTGCAATGTTGATGTATTTTAAGATAAGTTGACAGAACTCTCTAAATTACACGCATTCAGGTATTGTCATAATGGGTTAACTGGCACACGACGTCTTGTCTAAAAACTGCCTGCAACTATATTTGCATAACAATTATAAGTAATTTTTTTTTTTTTTTTTTAGTCTTTATTTTTTTTGGGGTTGTTATTCGTGCGAATACGCAAACCCCATCGTATCTTATTCTAAACATACATCAATTAATTACTTACTAAAATTACATAAACTATTAAAGCATAGTGTTGAGGTGTCAATTATCTGAGTTAATGCATGTCACTAAGTTACACAATTTCCTCGCGATCTCGGACCTGGGCTCCGCCAAAATTGTATGAACTAGTCCGACACTGAGTACATTCAGTCGGAATTCGCTGATGAATGCCTCTCGCTCTTTTTTGTTCTTGACACAATCCATCAGCAAATGATGTACGTCTTCTAACTTATTACACGCTGTACAATTAGGTGAATTTGTCTTTTTCATTAGGAACGCGAACTTTGCTGATGGATAGTGCCCCGAACGCAATCTTACAGCTAATTTAATATAATGCCGACTTAAACCTTCTCCCTCAAACCATGGCAAATGCGGAAGCTCACCTTGAATAGCTTTGTACCATATTCCTTTTCTCTTTGACAACTCATTAAAATAATCTTCCCAAATAGTAAAACATTTTAATTTAAATTTCGGAATGTATTCAAAAAAGTCTGGTATAACGTTTAATACAACACCATCAACTGCTGATAGCTTAGAGACAAGGTCAGCTTCCTCATTTCCACGCAATCCAATGTGCGCTGGAACCCACTGCAATCTCACTTCTATCCCTATTTGTTGACATAGAATAATAATTTTCAAAATATCATAGGCTATCGATGCACCTCTGAACCCAGAGGCGCATCGAGCCAAGATATGCAAAGCACTTTTGCTATCAGAAAGAATTACTATTTTAGAGAAACGTTCTTTCGTGGCGTAATTCAATGCTTGGTAGATTGCTATGAGTTCCAGCGTCACAATGGATACATCTGCGTTGACTTTAAATCCCAACTTATTGCCACATTCCTGATCAACAAAACCTGCTCCTAATCCCTGATCACTCTTTGATCCGTCGGAATACATTTTGTGCCAATTACTGTATTTTGTATTTAATTCACATATGACATTGTTGACTAAGACACAAGGTTCATAATTTGACTTAGCTGAATTTATACATTCTAAATCTACCATTATGATATTATTAAAATCATAAGCTGAGAGACACTTATCAAAACTAAACATTTGTAAAGTATCAAACGATGTTATATTAATATGTTTAACATCCTCATAAATATGGGCTAATAAAGGCTTCTTTTTATTTTCCCAATAGGTAATATGCATGAGAGCGTTCAATTCAGATATAAGATTGATGGAAGGGCTGTTAGACCAAAAACGAGATTTCAAAGAATATTTATAAGCTAAGTATTTTCGACGAACGAACAACGGAGCAACGTTTAATTCGCTCTCCATGACATGTATAGGAGAGGTTTTGATAAATCCACCTACAATTCGCAAGGCCTGATTTTGTAATTTATCTATTTTTGAAATGTGACTTTTAGCGCTGCTGTCATAAAGAAAACATCCATAATCCATGCGACTCCTGATCAACGAAAAGTATAAACGACGCAAATGAGAGACGTGTACGCCCCAGTTACTACCCGCTAATAATTTTAAAATATTTAATAATTTTGAACATTTAGCTGTCATCTCATTTATATGTTTACCCCAAGTTAAGCTCCTGTCCAACCACAAACCCAAATATTTTACGTTTTCAACATACATTAGTGGCTCATTATTAATTGTCAGTCTAGGTAAGTTCCTTCTATGACCCCTACTAAACAAGCAGGAATTTGTTTTGTTTGTAGACAGCAATAAGCCAAGTTCATTTAATATCTCAACTACAGTGTTCAAGGCATGCTGTTTTATGTTTGCATTGCTTACATATATGATATAATCATCTGCATACTGGGATATTATGACATTTCTCAGACTATGACATATTTTAGAAGTGATAAGATTAAACACTAGCGGAGAGAGCGGATCTCCTTGTGCAAGGCCCTTATTACTACGTCTAGTTATAGTAGTATCTTTAAGAGATACTTTCAAATATCTTTCGCTCAAAAATCTCCACAGGTAAACACACAATTTGGTTCCAATTTCTAGATTATCTAGTATGCGTAACGCAGAGTCAAACGCCACATCATTGTAAGCGTTCTCTATATCAAGAAAGCATGCTAGTGTTGGAATATTTTTTGAGAATCCTATTTGAATAGAAGTAACCAGGCGAGTTAAAGAATCCAAACAAGATTGCGCCCTTCTGAACCCAACGGTTAAAGGTGATAAAAGTTTATGCCTTTCAGTGAACCACTCCAGTCTTTTAAGTAACATGCTATGAAATGTCTTGCAGATGCATGACATAAGGGATATAGGCCTTAATTTAATCTCAGAATTATTAGTGTTGATTTTTGGAATTGGTAATATTCTAATGTTTCTCCATTGAGAAGGTATTGTCCCATATGTAAAAATATTATTGAATAAATCGAGTAGAAAAGTTTTCGCTGCGTTAGGAAGGTAATACAGCATTGTGTAAGAAATACCATCTTCACCTGGGACTGTATCCTTTTTCTTTAAGACGTTTTGAAGTTCTTGTAAGGAGAACAGTGACTCTAACTTGTTATTTTGAGACGTAAACATTGGTTCAAGATTAACAGCGGACTCGGGAGTAAGTGACTGTAATAAGTCTAACACTTTCTCTGCGGGTGGATACGTCTTTGATTGCCTGTATCCTTTTATCCATCTCATGCGTTGCCACATTTCCGAAGCTGAAACTTTAGAATCAATAGAGTCACAAAATGTTTGCCAACTTTTAAGCTTTGCCTGGCGTATTAATTTTTGATTCTTCTTTGTTATATATTCTAAGTTAGTTAAATTGTCGGGTGTCGGGTTACGGCGGAATTTTGATAAAGCTAACCTTCGCTGTGCTACGACTTGTGATAATGCTGGAGTCCAATATTTCTTAGGGGTAAATTTTTTATCTGGCTTGTGACAGGTTTTAATATATGGGATGCTCTCATCGGCGGCTATATTAATTTGCGTTAGAAAATAATCGTACTCTTGCTGAATGTTGTCAGGAAAACTGTTAAAGTTATCAAATTTATTTGAGAGAGACTGTTGATATTGACTCCAATTAGCGCCTTTAAAGTTTCGCCTTTTTATAATACTGAAATCACTAGATATACGCATTAACATTTTAATGATTAAATGGTCACTACCTAAATTTTCATTCCACACATGCCAATCTAATTTAATTGCTATGTCCGACGAAGCAAACGAGATGTCCGGAGAAGTTTGTTGTAGACGTCCCGCAACTAACTTTATTCGTGTAGCATTACCATTATTAAGTGAAATAAAACCGTGCTCCAAAGCTGAATCCATAATTTGGATTCCTCGTACATCAGATTTTGTAGACCAATTCGTGTGGTGACCATTGAAGTCTCCAGCTATTAGCGTTTTCTTAGGTAGGCAGGAAAATATTTCATCCCAATCAGAAGATTGAGTGTGCACACTAGACGGGCAATATACTGACATTATGTGTTCTAAATCCTTACAATTTATTAGTTTTACACAGACTACTTCAATTCCAGTGTTGGTTAATTGACATGACATTAAATGCGATTGAATCGATTTATGGATTAATATCGCAACTCCACCATATGAGTCATCACGGTCTTTCCTATAAATGTTATAACCACTAACGTTAATGCAAGATTCATGATCGAACCAAGTTTCGCTGACTATCGCTATATGAATGTTTTCTTTAATTAACAACTCTGAAAATGTAAGTAACTTAGGTCGCAGACTTTGAGAGTTCCACTGAACAATGTTTATTGCAATGTGATTATTTGTGTTAGCCATTTAAAGGTCCAAAAAATTGTTCTAACAACCCTCCCCTCAAAAACATATTCATAACAAAACTCTTTACCTCACTGCATATAACTTTTACAATCGCCCATACTTTTTCTTCAAAATTACTTTCTTTAGCAATGATATTTTTAATTTTTAACCATAGTTTTTTAAATTCAAACCTCTGCCAGAGAGACTCGTCTCGTGTTCTGTTTTCTTCTACGTTCTGTGGTGTAATGGGTTCATGATCCACCGTTTCTTCCTGGCTTATAGATTCCCAATTCCAGTCCTTTGAAGCGTGTTTTTCTTTTCTTGACCGTTGCCTGTTAGGTGCTGCCAAGCTTTTCTCCGTATCCCTTTCAACCGACAGTTCTAATGTCTCCTCCATCGATTCTGGTTGTTTATGAATTAATGCCCTAGTCACTACACTGCTATAGGTCTCCTTTCCATTCATTGAGCTAAGGGATATATTAGTAGCAATCTGAGATGGTTCTTGCGGGTTCAAATCTATATGCCTCCTCCTATCTGTATACACTTGTATCGCCTTTCTGTAGGTAAGTTGTTCTTTACTCATAATCATCCTAACTTCCTTTTCCCTTATATAAAATGGGCAAGTTTTTTCTAGGACAAAATGGTCTCCTTTGCAATTCAAGCATTTATATGCTGTTATCGGGCAGTTATCATGCTCCTTACTGCCACATTTTGGGCACAATGGCTTTTTTAGCATACAAAACTTCTTAGTATGCCCAAACTGCCAGCATCCCGTACATTGTGTTACGGGGAAGCTGTATGGGTTCACTTCAAATCTACATCCATAAGCGTATGTATATTGTGGCAAGGTTCCACTTTTGAAACATATTCTGACAGCTTCACTGTCAATCCAAGTCCCATCACTATCAATTCTTTTTAGTCTCCGTACTGATATGATTGGAATATCACATTCTAAAATATTTTGAATTTCCTCTGCAGATAACTCTAAGTCAATACCTTTCACTACTCCATAAGAAAAGTTAAGCTCCTGTGTATGTTGACAACGAAATCCCATTTCCTTAAATTTGACATTCTCCATCAATGTCTTTGCATCTTCTTTGTTATTGAAGGAAACAATAACTCTGTTTAGCCCCTTGTACTTAATGCGCTCAACGTTGTTTATATTTTGAGAACGTAAAAGTTTAGCTAGAGCAATTTGTTTTGGTAGGTTTTCTAGTGCAGTTATGCATATCTCTTGTTTTTCATCAAGATTAGAGCGGTCATTTTTTTCTAAGTCTACCCTCATATTATTAGATACCAAAGATTCACTTCTAACTAAACATTTTGGTCTCCTGCGAATGACGGTAACAAATCCGTCGTCTTCCATAATTTCATCTTCTCTATCTTTTCTTTTTTCTGCACTCATATCAGATGTAGTTGTGTTATTCCCAATTATTCCACATTCATTCGCCATTAAATCACGTTGACAATTGTTCAAAAACTCCGTATCACTAATGTTTTCCTCACTCTCTTCCATAATACACAATTAAACAGAAGAAACTAAAGTTGTAAACAAAAAAAATATCGTATCACACACGAGTACAGTTAATGCGTGCGCACTGTCCGACAGCTCGCGGCGACTGAATTATAAGTAATTGTTATGCAAATTTCATAACGTGAACTTTAGAGGAATGGTTCTAGTGCAGGGTCAACGAAAACGTTGACGATGTTTAAAAAATAGTTTTGTACTTGTATTAGTAGACTACTAATTGCCTAGCTTATTTGCCTCTCCTTTTGAAAACTTTCTCACACGTGTATTATACATACATACATAGAGTCATGCCTGTTTCTAAGGGGTAGGCAGATACTCGGTGTATTATATGTCGGAATAAACAGACTGCTCACTTTTTAAATCGTACCGCTAATATATTGGCAGCAAATTCCAATTTTTTGGCTGCTTTTAAAATATAGATCGAGATATACTGGCGTTATGTCGTGTGTCGTCGCCTCACAGGTTGTAAATTCGACTGTAAAATCTCAAATCTGAAATGGAGATAGATATTCTGTAAATGTGAGAATCCGCAAAATGTATGTTTATTTCCGCTATTTGGAGATTTAATTTAAAGCCACTTATCTTGGCTCGTCAAAAACGGGCTAAGTTTTCTACAAAATGAAACAGTTCCTGAGATTAGCGCGTTCAAGCAAATAAACAAACTCTTCAGCTTTAAATAAATAAGAGAAGTATTAGATAAATAAGCTAGTACACGCGATTAACACCCATTAAATAAACCTGTATAATCAATTTATATCTCTTACATAAGTAATTTCTAATACATTTATTTATGGCAACATTAATGATATTATCTTAAATTGACATTCAATAATATTTTTTGACATTTAAATATATGACATTTTATTGTTTAAATTTTTATAATTTTACATATTGTTTACAACATGTACTTTACTATGTATTAGCATGTAAAGTTGTGAGTACGATGTGGGCATTATTAAACATATAAGCAAATAGTTGTGGCAACCTGTCTGATGGCTTAGGCTGACATGCTTATGCATACACCTTCTGATGGCGTGGAGGCATAGTGATACAGATCGTGCTGGCTCCCTCAATCAAGGTTGAGCCGTACGATTGCTGTTGAATGCGGGCCATCAGTGGGCCGAGTCAGTCAAAAGCGTCAGATGATTTCCTGCATTGTACTTGCATACTAAACCCTTTTTTTGTCAGGACTTTAAAAGATCAAGAAAAGACTAAAGAAATTGAAGTGACAAAAAAGCAATGACTCTGAGTTTGTTTCGGCTTTTCTTCTCAAGAAGTCATTTAGCTAGGAAAAGCCGGCATCATCTAGAATAGGGTTTTGACATGTATAAGTGTTGTAAACAACCAAAATGCAGAAAAAAATATGTCTTTATGTCTTTGATATAAAGAAAAATGAAATAAAATTTTTCTTTATATGATATAAAGAAAAATAAAGTAAAATAAATTTATTTTATTTTTGATGCACTTATCTCTTATACACATACATACATAGACTCACGCCTATTTCCCCGAAGGGGTAGACAGAGGCATATTAAAGGCCGATTCACACATATCAGTGAAGTCACAGTTCCGTCACAGTACCGGCACCGTGATAATTATTCTTTCATACATTTTCTATGAACATATCCACACCTGTCAGTGTCAGTGACGACACAGTACTCTCAGTACTCTCATAGAAAATGTATGAAAGAATAATTATCACGGTGCCGGTACTGTGACGGAACTGTGACTTCACTGATATGTGTGAATCGGCCTTAAACGCCCACTTTTCGCCAGTGTTTTGATCCCACGTAATAGGTGGCGAGCCTATTGCAGCTGTGGTGCATGGTCAATGCACCTAATCTAGGTCAAATTATTGTACGATTATTATATGAAATAAAAGTTATTTAGTCATTGACATACGCTCGCTTAAATTGGTTGTTTCATTTATTATATGACTCACTATCTATTCAGCATAGGTACCTAATTACACATTAGACACATATAAACTTACATTGGTGACCCCGATTTGTTCTCAACATAAAAAGTTTCTTTGTGCGTTCCCGTGTCGCGATAACTGCACTGCACAACCTAGTCAGCCTTCCACAAGCGGATCTCACTGATTTTGCTTTTCAAGAGGCACATATTTATCACAGATATGGCAAACGGAAATTGTGTACCCGGAACATCTGGATGCGGAGCAGCGAACATCAGCAATACCAGCACAGAAATCGCAGCGTTCGGTATATCATCGAATATACCAGAGTTTTGGACCGAAATGCCTCGAGTATGGTTCGCTCAATTTGAGGCAATTATAACGCCTCAAAAACAAGGTAACCAGGCGAAATACGGTATGGTGTTGTCCAAGCTCAGCAAAGACGTCGTCCGCCAGGTAACTGACATCATAACGGCACCCCCCGAAACGAAGAAATACGAGGCTGTCAAGCAAAGATTGTTGTCTGTGTACGAAGAGTCGGAAGAGTGGCAATTTCAAAAACTGGTAAGTGAAATAGAATTAGGTGACCAAAAACCTTCGTCCCTATTGAGGCGTATGAGGGAATTAGCACGTAATAGTCAAGTAAGTGATAAAACCCTTCATAACTTGTGGCTATCAAGACTCCCTGACCACATCCGCGCCGTGTTAATGGTGAGTCAAGATCAAAAACTGGATAACCTTGCCGCCATAGCAGACAAGATTCTAGAGATCAGATGAGCAAATTAACAATGGAAATAGCAGCATTGAAGTCAAACTCATGTCATAACAATCATGGATATCATAATTTTAGACGAAACCGAAGTATGACGCGCTCAAGGTCCCGTTCCAGAGCTAGAATAACACCATACAGTTCCAAATGGCTATGTAAATATCATTTACGTTACCGAAATTGTGCGCGAAACTGTGAAAAACCGTGCAACTGGAACAAGCCGTCGGAAAACTAAGTGCAGCGTTGGCAGAGGCAGACGTCAGCGCTATTACACCATCAAACCGCCTATGCGTTACCGACCGAAAAAGTGGGTATCGTTTTTTGGTTGATACAGGCGCTAATATCTCTGCCATACCGAGAAGAGGAAAAAAAATAAAAATAGACAACACTTATAAAATATACGCCGCAAACGGAACCCTAATACAAACATATGGGGACAAAATGCTGACTTTCGATTTGAATATGAGACGACCGTACCATTGGACTTTCATCGTAGCCGACATTACACAGCCGTAGTGGCTGTGTAATGTCGGCTACGATAAAAGTGCCGATTTTTTAGAAAAACACAATATTTTGGTGGATATACGAAACAAGCGTTTAATTGATGGCACGACTGGACTTCAGAGTAGGTAATGCAAAATTTATGAAGTCAAGCACGCCTTCTCTCCGGATTGTCAAATTAACTGGGGATTACGAAGATATCTTAGCCGATTACCCCAATATTTTGAAACCTATCGACGCTTTATCACAACCTAAACACAATGTAGTTCATCAAATTATCACGGACGGACATCCTGTTCACTCCAAGTCAAGACCATTACCAGCCGACAAATATTTAAAGGTGAAAAAAGAAATTGAACAGATGTTAGAAACCGGCATATGCAGACCGTCTAACGTCCATTTTCAGTATTCGAACTATAAATAGATCTGTAGATTTTAGATTCGTGTTTGACATATTTTGTATAGAGCTTATGTCAAAAACTGTCAAAAACGAATCTAAAATCTACAGATCTATCTATTATTCGAATATTGAATTCCGTAGTAAGAGCCCGTGGGCTAGCCCCTTACACGTAACAACAAAGAAAAACGGCGAATTACGGCTATGCGGTGTCTATAGAAAACTCAACGCTATCACAGTACCCGACAGATACCCGATTCCAAGAGTTTTGGACTTCACGTATCTGTTACCAGGAACCAGTATATACTCAAAAATTGATTTAAAAAGAGCAAATAATCAAATACCAGTAGAAAACGTCGAAAAAACCGCCGTCATCACGCCGTTCGGCCTATTCGAATTACCTAGAATGCCGTTCGGGTTACGAAACGCGGGTCAAACGTTTGTCAGATTTTTAAATCAAGTCTTGGCGGAATTGGACTTCGTTTTTATCTACATCGACGACATACTTGTGACATCATCATCGACCAGTGATCACCGACGTCATCTCCGTGAAGTATTCAAACGATTGGACGAGCATGGCATCGCAATGAATCGAGCCAAATGTGTATTGGGTCAGTCACAGATAGAGTTCCTTGGCTATTTAATTACTCAAGATGGTACCAAACCGTTACCTGAGAGGGTCGAAGCAATAAATAAATACCCATTTCCAAAGACTGTGCAGGAATTACGAAGATTTTTAGGTATGATTAATTTCTACCGAAACAACATACCTCAAGCAGCTAAATATCAAGCTCAATTAAACAAATATCTGGTTCGGTCTGAGAAAAACGACAAGACGGAAATACAATGAACCCCGGAGGCGTTACAAGCATTCGACCAATGTAAAGCAAGTCTAAGCGACGCTATTACATTGGCGTCACCAACGACGCACTCCCCGCTATCGCTAATGACAGATGCGTCCCAAACGTGCGTTAGCGCTGTTCTACAACAGTATGAAAATGGCACATAGAAACCACTTTCATTTTTTTCTAAAGGACTCAGTGAAACGCAGTCTAACTATAGCATGTATGATCGAGAACTACTGGCGATCTACATGGCAGTAAGTAACGCATTTTCAACCTTATGTCGAAGGACGACAGTTGATAATTTACACAGACCATAAGCCATTATGTTATGCCTTCACTATCGAACAAAACACTACAAATAAAAAGGAGTCCCCAAGACGATTACGTCACCTTGAGTTCATTGCACAGTTCACGACAGACATACGTCACATCGCCGCCCGGTAACATGAACCCTGTAGCCGATGCATTATCACGCGTCGAATGATGCACAATGCAATGATAATGAACTCAAACAACTGTTGAATAAAAACAATTTGAACTGGAAAAAAATACAGTTAGGAAACAAATACCTATTTTAGGAAAGTTCCAAAAATAATTTAGACCATATTTGCCGAAGTTACTTCAAAAACAGGTATTCGACACTATGCACAATATTACTCATCCTGGCGTACGATTATCTAAAAGAATGATATCAGAACACAATTTCTGGCCACGAATGAACACCCACATCGGAACTTGGGCAAAAGTATGCGAATCATGCCAGAAAAGCAAAACATATAGACACAACTCATCGCCAATCGGAACTTTCCCGTCAACACCGCGTTTAGATCATGTGCATATAGACATCGTCGGACCATTACCAGAATCCAACGGCAACAGATACATCGTTGCAATGATAGACAGAGCCACCAGATGGCCGGAGGCCGTACCCGTTACGGAGATAACAGCAAAAGAGTAGCGGAAGTTTTTGTATATACCTGGATAGCAAGATTTGGATGTCCTCACACAATAACATCGGATCAACGGCGACAGTTCGAGTCAGATTTATTTATCGCTTTAACTAAGTCACTCGGCATTAAGAAAACCAGGACAACGAGTTATCATCCACAGTCAAACGGTTTAGTTGAGCGTTGGCATAGATCAATGAAAACCGCGCTAATTGCGCGAGGTAACACAACGAATTGGTCAAATGAGTTACCTTTGGTACTTTTAGGGCTACGAGCAGCTTTGCGATTGAAAGAAAATATTAGCCCGGCACAAATATTATACGGAACCCACATACGTTTACCTGGAACATTTATTAACCCTAAAACACAGTTTTCATCGCCAGAAACGTTTACACGTTCTCTACAGGAATCAATGGCAAAGATAAGCCCGTTCAATGACAACCACCACGCTACCTGCCACAAACCGTACATTCATCCCGACATGAAAAACTGCGAATATGTCTACATCAGAACGGACGCTGTAAAAAGACCACTCACACCGTCGTATGTAGGTCCATACAAAGTTTTAGAGAAACGTGAAAAACATTTTAAAATTCAATTGCCTAAGAGAACATCAGTAGCTACAATTGACCGTTTAAAACCTGCATATATTTTTATTGAAGAAAAGGTGAATAAACCTTTAGAACACCGACCGGTTGGCGCAGCGGGAGTGTAAGCGACTGCTACGCCGAAGGTCGCGGGTTCGATTCCCGCTCAAGTCAAACATTTGTGTGCATGAACATGGGTGTTTGTCTTGGTCTGGGTGTTTCTATGTATAATATGTATGTATTTACAAAAAAAAAAGTATATATGTATGTTTATCCATTATCTAGTATCCATAGTACAAGCTCTGTTTAGTTTGGGACTAGATGGTGATGTGTGTATGTGGTAGAATATTATATTATTATTATTATATTACTTAAAGTGTGGCAATAGTCACAGCAAATGTGATGAGTCGATGGAAAATAGCGAAAACAATTTACGTAAAACAAAATCAGGTCGCGTCATACGTCCGGTCGTACGATTTGCTGCTGAGCCAGGTCAGCGACAAAGAATGAACGAATAATTAATTTTATTGGAGCCACATACAAACAAAGCCCAACACGTTTCACACACTTATCCAGTATCTGTCGCAAAAATTACGATCTTCGGAAATATGGGGAACTGCGGTGGAAAGGAAGAGATTGTGGTGGCCCAAACAGCCGCCGGGTCAGGAGGCACCAGCGCAACAAACACCGATATCGCACTGGGCGGATTGTTCATACTCATTTTCGCCATACTGTTAGTTTACATCTACAAGAAATGCAGAGGAAGGTTCCACAAGAAGGTGTTGAGGAATGTCGAGGCCAGACAAGCCCAGGCACAAACTCCAATACCGGCGGTCTCTATGCATTGCTGCAACAACCCCAAACGCGACACATCGACCCGGGAACGTATAAAAAGTGAGAGTGAGAATATGGAAATACGAAAAGTGAAATTAGTGCAATATGTGAAATTCGGACAGTTATTATTATTTTATTTTCTTCAAATATTTTTTCTAGTTTCGTCTTATGTTATACATTATTTGTTTATTGTAGTGTTAATATCAAAATAAAATAAAAAAGGGGGGGAACTAATGTGGTACATGATCAATGCACTTAATCTAGGTCAAATTATTGTACGATTATTATATGAAATAAAAGTTATTTGGTCATTCACATACGCTCGCTTAAATTGGTTGTTTCATTTATTATATGACTCACTATCTATTCAGCATACCTAATTACACATTAGACACATATACACTTACAACAGAATCACATTTAAAATTTAATCTCAAAACAAACTGTTCTTATTTGCTCGCTCCACGATCCAAAAACAGGCATAAAACTGCTGGTTTTGAAACATTGAACGTACATTTATAGCGGATCGTAATTCAGACGTAAACTATTAAGTCTTTGTACCCTTAGCACCGGTGTGCGGACGACTGATGGTTGGCGGTTACACTGAACACACTGGTTTGGTTTATAGATGTAGGTTACATAGACATACATAAACTCACGCCTGTTTCCCGAAGGGGTTGGTAGAGACTACAGAATGAAATTTGCAAGGATCCTGATATATCTTTTGCTTCATTCACACCCATGAAATTTCTCATGCATGCTCTTCTGTTTAGGTTTAGGTACTTCTGACCTGTCCTTTTTCTACATAGACATAGTAACACAAATTTAGTAAAATTTTAACGGAAAAGTTGGGAGTGTACTAATAATATAAATAAGTAATATAATTATTCTTATTATTATAAAAAGCTAGAGAAAAATAAAAGCATTACAGCAGTAGATTTATACAAGTACTATCATCGATCGTACAATGATAAAGACACAAAAATTGGTGCTATCTAGCGGAGCACGGTGAAAGTACAAACACATCTGACAACATACTAACTGAATCGCGCTATTGAAAGTAGTCAGGAGCAAAGTAACACTTCCAATTGTACAAATATTGTGGTTTACTGTATGTATTATAATTAAACAAAATTATCAATATATAAGTAGTATTAAAATTATAAGGCAAAAACAATTATTATGATCTAAACTTTTTCAGACTCTAAACGCAAAGGTCCAGTAATAAAAAAATAAATATAATATGAAATTAAAAGGAGCGATGTAATTACACCAAAAAAGTAGTTTCTAGGTTCCTTCAGACTATTTTTATTTTTTGATGTCGGGTTGGATAATCCTCATGGAGTCCCTCCGCCCTGGGGGAAGGGCGAAGGGGACTGTCAGACTCTTACTGACTAAAAACCAGCCCGTGTTCCTCATGTACCCGTGTGTCGGGGTATCGCCAAAGCATTCCTCGCTACCCCCCGACGGGTATTGGCCCGCCAGATGGTAAGGCGGGCCCCGAACAAAACCCCCTTGGCGGCGGATGAAGGTGTTGGGCTCCGCCGCCAAAACACCCAGCGGCCGCAGAGGATAGGGAGGACGGCAACGCAACACCGCATCTCCTCTTCCTCTGCGGCCCCACCGCGACGCAACAATGGTGCGCCCCCATTTGGTCGCGGGAGATAGGGCGCGCGGCAACGTAACACCGACACGCCTCTCCTTTCGCAACCGCGCCCGACTGCGAGGGACAGAAGAACTGTCCCTCGCACCCGCACCATTAGACGCATCCTGCGCAGGCCTCCGTCAAGCCCACGCTGAGCGTCCACTCCCGGGATCTCGCTTAGCTTCACCGTGGGTGACCTAACCACGGTTACTGAGCCCCCCCACCACGACAAGGTGGAGATCCAAAAGTCAAAAAAAGTCAAAATCATTTATTCATCTAGGTCACAAGGTGATGCATATGAACGTCAATTTTAAAATTAAATTACTTAATGCTTCTACATTTACATTTACTATTCCATTTTGTCCCACGGGTCGACCCCACTTACCTTATCTACCTCAGTTTTTACTAAGCTTAGGACCAAAATTAGTTCTCTGGATGATTAATGCTATGTTTTCCTTGTATGTACATTTTAAAATACACAAAATGTCCTATATTCTATTTCAACTGAATTTATAGAAAACGATCACAACTCCACAGAACAATGCCATTTAATTACCCTACCAAAAGAAAATATAGTATGATTGACAATCTTAAAAATCATTCATAACCTGACCTTGTTAAGAGAAAAATGACAATTTTCAGTTGATATAAAATTGAAAACACGTTTATTATTTGTTCAACTATATAATTTTGTTCAAAGTGTAGGTACTGCCGCGTGATATTCGAAGCGATTCAAGAAAATACACAAATACTTTAATAATAATAATAATAATATTCTACCACATACACACATCACCATCTAGTCCCAAACTAAGCAGAGCTTGTACTATGGGTACTAGATAATGGATAAACATACATATATACTTTTTTTTTTTTTGTAAATACATACATATTATACATACTTTGAACACTTCTTGCCGCCACTGCCTCCGTGGTCCAGTGGATAGCGTATGCGACTGCTGATCGGAGGTCCTGGGCTCGATTCCCGGGTCGGGCAAAAGTGTTACTGAGGTTTTCCGAATTCTCAGTAGCAGCACGGAGTCTGGTGATGTGCCCGATAACGGCAATAGGTTCGCCCCCTATTACGTGGGACCTAAAAACTCATGGCGAAATGTGGGTGTGTGAGGTGTAATAACACCTCTGTCTACCCCTTCGGGGATACAGGAGTGACTCTATAAATAAAATAAAAAACTTCTTGCCGAATGTACAAACTTTTTATATTCAGCCACAACTATTAACGAATAAGACGTACACATGCACAATATAGTAAACACTGGCATTATGCAAGCCAGAGCCAAAATGCCAAGCATTCGAAATCACTTGAGCGAGGTTGTGTGAATTCCCGTCGGCCCCAATCGTTCCCGCCCGTTCTTATTTATTTTTCCTATCCACGCCTTATAAACTTGTGGTAGCAATATATTCAAGTTCTTTTGAGAATACGATGCCAAGTTATTTTTAATTGAACTGAGTGCATTTTTGTATGAGCTCTCTTTAGTGGATTTTCCTTGCTGAGTGGCTTTTGTAGATATTCCTTCTCTGTAGCCTACAGAAATGAAATATTTACTTTAGCTCAAATGTAGCCTGTTTTTTTGTTCAGCCTGAGTTTTAGTTTGAAACTTCTTATTGAAAGTGATTTTATTGCTTATCTATTTGCACTACTCTTTATTAGAGATTCATTCATTGTATTAGTTTACTTAGGTCCGATAGGCATTTTCTTTTTGAAAAATCAAATCAGAATGAAATTTGTTTGTTGTTATTTGCCACTTAATTAAACTGGCATCTATCAGAGAATGGATAAACTCGATAATCATCCTTTTAAAAAATACTTATATATTTTCCTAAGAATGTTTAGCTGACTCAGGCCTTGCCACTTGTCATGGCGCCAAGAAGTGAAATCGCCCTCGGGAAATTAGACGGAAGTAAACTAACATTACAAAGAAAAAGTCCATTTATAATTAATAACTTACACGTTTTGCCATTTCATACGAAACAAACAACTTCAAACTAATATAAACATGCCACGTTTTCCCGAAATATTTCATTACAAAGGTAGATTGTTTTCCACTATAATACATTTTGCTTAAATTTATAATCATTAATTTACACGTACTGGCCTTTCGCGGAAGTTAGTATAATTGTTCATCTAAACTTGTTGTAATATAATCATTGAATATTTATGCTAAAGCTGAGTATGTATTTTTGTTTGTTTCGTAACTTTTCTACGATGCTGCTTTTCAATTCAAATTAATTCAATAATATGTGTCAATAGAGATTATTTTATGGCATCGATAGCCTACTTGAGATATCAACAGACTGCCTTCAGAGCGTATCGGGTTCGAATCTACGGCGCACACCACTAACTTTTCGGAGTTATGTGCGTATTGAATTGTTAATTATCGCTTGTCCCGTGCTTCGAAAAGCATCTCTAAATAAAACTGATACTAGTTTAAACCATGGAATATCGCTATTCCATTGGGTTGCGGGGGTCAGACAGGCAGTCGCTCTGTGAAAAAGCTAATATTCAGCCAAATCCTTGCTTGAAGTGGAAACGTCATGGATGTTACTGAAATATGGCTAAGAAGATGTACTTTGTGAATTCTAACAGTTTGTCATTGCATATTATTATACTAGATGATGTCCGCAGTTACACCCGCGTTATTTAAGGCTACTGCTCCGCTCCCGTGGCTTATTGCGTGATGTTATATAGCCTATAGCCTTCCGCAATAAATGACCTATATAACACTGAAATAATTTTTCAAATCGGACCGGTAGCTCCTGAGATTAGCGCGTTCAACCAAACAAACAAACAAACTCTTCAGCTTTAATTAAATTAGTTATGCGAGACCTTATTCCCTTATGCTGAAGTTAGAAACAACAGCCTATTCATAATATTAAAATATGATCAAATCTAAATAACAGATCTAAATATTATAATCCCTTGAAATAATAATATATATCAAACGGTTATCTATTAGCATCTTGATGCTACGTGACTTGCCACGGCGATCGATTTTGTGTCGCCTACACAGAACGGCGTCCGTCCACTTTAAATAGATTGTCTTCCATTTATCGGGACCAGTAAAGCTTGACAAGCTGTGCTTTTTAGCTGCTGTTTACGTGCCTAGGTTTTGAATAGAAATAAATTTATTTTAAAAGCTAAATTAAAATCTGTTTTTATAGTGCTCACAGTGTGACTTATCTTGCCGCTCGTAAAACATCGACAAAGTTAAGCATCACTTGCGCAGGTCACCACATGAATGGATTACTGCTCGTTGTGGCATTTACATCAAAGCACGGTAAAAGATTCAGAGGAAACATCGATGGATCACGTTGGAGGCCTTCAAGTGGCCTGTTAATGCCGACAATAGCTTTGTAGAGATTCCACTCATTCAAACCAAAAGAAAGAATGCAGTTTTACGAATTGCAATTAGATTCTGACATGAAAACTGACATTTCCAAATAATGAAATAGTCTTCAAACCTTTTTGCTAATTATTCTGTTTGACAACCAGCCAGCTTGTTGTGCAGACGTCAGTATGACTTACGTACTCCGTGACCACAGAAGAATAACTCTCTTTGTCCGTGACCGACAGTTTAGCATGACACCGGCCGTCACAATAATATTAAAAATCATACATACATACATAGACTCACGCCTGTTTCCCCGAAGGGGTAGGCAGAGGCATATTAAACGCCCACTTTTCGCCAGTGTTTTGATCCCACGTAATAGGTGGCGAGCCTATTGCCGCTTATCGGGATATTTGGTTTGCCAGAGCCTCGTCCGTTGATCGGCAGGTGCACCACTTGCAGGTGAGGTTGGCTTGGGACCCTAAGTTCTTGGTGGGAACCCTATGCACCCTATTAAAAATCATAAAGAGATAATATATATAGTCTAAGTTAAAAATATTCTACCACATTCACACAACACCGCAGAAGCTTGTGCTATGGGTACTAGAAAATGGATAAACATACATAGATACTTTTTGTATAGTAGGCCAAATAGTCCTATTGGCGCACAAAGCTACTGTGACGCAATTTAGGAGAGGACTGCGAAAGGCTATATGATCAAATTGTGATGAGACTGCCTCCGTAGCCCAGTGGATAGCGTATGCGACTGCTGATCGGAGGTCCTGGGTTCGATTCCCGGGCCGGGCAAATGTGTTTCTGGGTTTTTCCGAATTCTCAGTAGCAGCACGTAGTCTGGCAATGTGCCCGGTAATGGCAATAGGCTCGCCCCTATTACGTGGGACTTAAAAATTTACGGCGAAATGTGGGTGTAATATCACACCCCTGCCTACCCCTTCGGGGATACAGGCGTGAATCTATAACTATAATAATATAACTAACAAATTTGATTTAATGACATATTATTACGATACTAGATCCTAAAAATTAAAATAATAATATTCGATTAAAGTGATTGTATTTTACCAACCCTCACCAGCTTAATAATTCCAATAAACTAACAATTCTATACAACGCAATGCAAACGCATACCACGTTAAAGCGGCACTTACATAGTTCATGCTCCCTTTACTCCAACGTAGATCCGCTTATCTTGTAGTGCGGATCACAATAAACATTTCTCAGTTCATAAAAGCTTGCAGGTAAAACACGGGGCTATTTCATTTATTGGAAACCTTTATTAGTCGTGAACGCTGACGTGACGGAAGGCCGTCAATTGAAAGGCATAAGCTGAATACAATGATTATTACGTTCTTAAATAACCTTGGCGTTATTGAGATTTCTTTCTTATTTTCATTGTGAAGTTACTGCTTATTCGTTTTTCTTTACCGTCAAGGGTTAAAGACCGTTTCAGTATGAGGAAACTTTGCAATTTATTGTAAAAAATGTGAGATTATCTTATAACATTATATGAAAAAACTATTTATAATAATATATCTTTTAGATTTATCTTTATGGAAAGACTAGAGGATGCCGGCAGCTACGTCTGCATGCTATTTAAATTTAACCGTTTCCTCCCGATCTAGTCGAAAATTCAGCTTCTTACACAAAGCACGGCCAAAACTGTTGCGCACAGTTTTGGCCGTGCTTTCTTTGACACACAGTTAGTAACGCATTCGGCTAGGTCCAATAGCATGAAAAAGTTAGTATAGACTATCGTAGCAATAAGTTCTCGGCAAGTCAACATTTGACATTAATTATTCATAAATGCCAGTTATGAACCATTAATTGTATTCCAAGGCTGATTGTTTATCTAATTGTTGACAGCTGTGTTATTTTTTAATTTAACCGTTTCTACCCGATCCCGTGGAATGTTCGAGAAATTACTTCTTTGCTCTCCTTACATTTCTCGAGGAATATAAGTGTCTAATTTCAGCTTCTTGTGCTCAGTAAAAATTGCGGAGCCTATCAGTCAGTAAGTTACGCAACAATTTCATATATGTACAATTTTTTTACAGTTGTACGGTGAAAGGCAATGGATAGTTCGGTTAAAACAAGATAAAGCAAGGAGAGCCTAAACGTCGCTTACAAAACGTGGCCTAGCTATGTGGCCAGATTGCTCAGAGTATCTGATGAAAATTTGCATACTACGTATATGGTCAAATTTAAGGCCATGTAGGTTTATAATATTTTATTCGATGCTGTGATTTAGTTAGCTATTTCTTTTTTAGCCGTTTGGGATAAAGACACCAGACTCAAGTGTTAGGAGAGCTCAAATAAAAGCTTAATTAGCTTCCTTGGAGAGCGCCTCCGTTTTAAAAATCGTTGTCCAAATTTCTTGACTCTAGCTACAGAATTGATAATGATGAATTGTATAGAAACTATGTATTACGTCGACCTGACGACAATATATTTTTTCAATACCAACCCTGTTTATAAAAAAACCGACACATACTCTATACACGTTATTTTTCTCCCTATAAAAATAGTGATCCTATAGTTCACAACTACATTCACGACCAATAAAATTAATTAACGTTATTTCGACCTAACAACAGTTGCGAAAAACACTTTATACGAAAATAATATCGCACATAAACTTATGAATTTTAAGACACAAGTTCCTTCAAGTAAGCGTGCCAAAAAACCCGTCAAAATCTTTCACAACGGACAGAAAGCTTCCGTTCCGAACATTTATCAAACAAATTACGCGATCCATTCCAAACGACCTGTTGTGCTATAATAATTTTAATTTCTCCTTCGTATTGTTCCCTAACGATTTTTTCACGGCCGGTATCGGTAGCCCCTTTTGTCAGTTCGTATTAAAAGCCGCACATTTGATTTTGTATAAAAAGATCTTGATGATATATTTTTGAGGTGTAAGAAAATCTTTGTTGGCAGGAATTGGTGTGAAGTCAGCACTGTTTATATGTACATAATTTATGTTGAGTACATACTTCAAGAGGTCCTTTCGCTTGAAGGAACTATGAGATAGTCTTTACTACACATAAAAAAGGAAGAACTTGGGGCTAATGATCGATATTTGGGTCTAGAGCTATATTATTTGGACCGTTTTTTAGGAAATTTTTGGTAGCAACCTTGTTGTAGTACGTAGCTTGTATAGATACCAAGTCTAAAAAGTGATTGCTTCTAAAAAAAAGTAAAAGTCTACTTACTTGTATGTACTTGTAAGTATTGAACTGTTTATATAGCGTAGTTGTTTAAGTGGTTGTTTTATCGTTTAACACTGCGTGGAATGTCGTGGGTTTGGATTCTACATAAATGTTGTTTTATTATGATGAATAAATGTGTATTCTTTGAGTTTGTTTCTTGAGAGTTTTATAAGAATGTTGTTAAATGTCAATTCTTGCGTTAAAAAGAAGAATAAAAGCTTAAGTAGTAGCTTATTATTTTCGTAATGTAAAATTATTGATCCTTATTTTTCAGCACTATTTTGATGTGGCAGCGCTACTGCCAGGCGAAAAATACAGATAAAAGCTTTTAGTAAAACATATATTACTTGACTGCCTCCGTGGTCCAGTGGATAGCGTATGCGACTGCTGATCGGAGGTCCCGGGTTCGATTCCCGGGTCGGGCAAAGTGCTACTGGGTTTTCCGAATTCTAAGTAGCAGCACGGAGTCTGGTGATGTGCCCGGTAACGGCTATAGGCTCGCCCCCTATTACGTGGGACCTAAAAATTCATGGCGAAATGTGGGTGTAATATATTACACCTCTGCTTACCTCTACAGGGATACAGGCGTGAGTCTATAAATAAAAAAAAATAAAAAATATATATTACTAGAAGCTTTATTAGTAGCAATACATTAAATTAAAAATCTCAAACGAAAACGCGCCAAACATTTTGTATAATACATATTAAACGTGACGTAGACATTTTAACCGTCCAGTCCGTCGTTCACACTTAACAAGAACCATAAATCGTCCAACTAAATAGCAATATCCTACCGAAAACGTTCATTGTACTGGTAAGGGTGTGTATTTAGTAAAGATGTATCATGTAAGAGATGAGCGGTGTTCGAGAAAAAAAACCGGCCAATAAATACTATCAGCTCTTTGGCTTAAAGCCACTTGAAGCAAATTTAATGATACAACAGTAAAAACCAGGCAACTGTTTTCGAATAAAAACATAAACCATTGATTTTAGATTCGTGACTATTACTGGAAGCAAAACAAAACCTCAACTATAAGAGCGTGGCAGCCTCACCTAATCTTAACGTTAAGTCTCAGACATTTTGCGCGTCACCCGTGCTTGATCTACTTTCCGATCTCAGACTTGAATTGACTAACAGTTTTAATTGACTTGTAATTTGGGGTATGTATCTCGCAAATTTATTTCAATCATAATGGCACTGTCATACATATCCCGAAAAACAATTTAATGACTCTCGCAGCAACTCGGTATTCCGCGATTTGTCCGAGCTTTTGTTACGACAAATGTAAAAAAGTTTTGATATTATACTTATCCTTCTTTGCCTCTTTCTTTCATTTTTCCTTACACATCGTTGCCACACCACACACAGTTGCCAAGTACATCTTAGTTGGGTACGCGCCCTAAGGGCGTCTTTCGTTCGGAAGTCGACTATTTGCTGCTTGATTGACATATTTGATATACTTAACATCTTCGGAAACGATGCTACGGGTGGTCTTATAATAATGGCCAAACATTGTCAGCAACAAACTGTCCACCTATACCTATAGGTATGTAGTATAGACACAAATTGACAATCTATGTAATTCATATTGTAAATTGCAATCGTGGGATACAAATTATTAAGTTGATTGGAAGTATGCCGTTGTGGTTTAAATGAAGATTGTTGACAACGCTTATTGTTGTAGATTTGAATCTAATAAAAAACTAATAATATCTATGTGACTGACATTCGTTGAGGCAATAGCTCACTGGAGAGACTGCTATGCCGAGGGTCTCGGGTTCAAACCCACGGCGTCCACAATTGAATTTTCGCATTTATATATGTCATATATTTTTTTATAGACTCAGGCCTGTATACCCGAAGGGGTAGGCAGAGGTATAATATTGTTATATTACACCCACATTTTGCCATGAGTTTTTAGGTCCCACGTAATAGGGGGCGAGCCTATTGCCCTTGCCGGGCACATCACCAGACTCCGTGCTGCTACTGAGAATTCGAAATAAGCCAGTAACACTTTTGCCCGACCCGGGAATCGAACCTGGGACCTCCGACCAGCAGCCGCATAAGCTATCCATTGGACCATGGAGGGTCCAGTGGATAGCAAATTTTCGCATTTAGGTACGTATTAAATTGTTTATTATCGCTTGGTTAAGGGTGAAGGAAAACATTGTTGAGAAACCTGTTTATCTAAGAGTTTTCTATGATGTTCTCGAAAGATACATGAATACTGTGAAGTCATATTTGGCTAAGTACACTACTCATATCATTACCCTTATCATAGTGAGAAGGGACCCGTGCCCAGCAGTGGGGTCAGTTTATACATAGGGCTGATTATTATGGCTAACATTCACATGCTGGGAACTTGCCTGTTCATGTTTGTAAATGTCCTATAACATTCATCGAAAATACGGTCACATGAGCTAGATAAAAATATAAACTTACTGTCAGAAACATGTCATTATAAACAATCAGGAGTTCACGCTGTATAATTAAACTTTTTAGGAGAATCAAATATTCTGAACAAAAGTATTCGATGTATGCAAATTAAATGTAAATCTCGAAGCGAATAGCGGTTTTAGACTTAGTACGAGAGAAAAGGACAGGTATATTCAGCGAACATTCTCGTGATTTTATTGTCTATTTTTGTTTACCAAAGGTAGGTAATCGATGCCTTCCGGCCAAAAGGGGTAAGCGACATTTTTTGCGAAATCGACTTATATACACCACTATTTTTTAATTAGTACAAAAAAATTAACGGGGCACTAAGTATCTTTAACTGATCATATTTATGTAGTTAAAAAATAAAATCACTAAGTCCCAAAACTGTCTCAAAACTGTCCACAAAAATACGTAATAATTGGTTAATGCATAACTAAGACTATGACCGACTCGCGTACTATTGTAGTAAGCTATACCATTGATAAATTCCCCCCTGTCCCACTGCGCGCGCGCCGCGCTCGGATGCTACAAACAGTGCTAAATTGCTAGCGGACGTGAACGTACCTATCGATTTTTCGCTGCAATTTGTTTGTCTACGTTTTCCCGACGCGATGGCTAAATGAATGAAGTAGTGAATGGATTGTAAAATATGTCTATGATTTTGGTGAGATTTTCTACAAAAAACAAATGGTTATAACTTGGCTATTTATAGATATTAGGAAATTCTTATGTCACATATATGATAACTAGTCGACGCCAGCGGCTTCGCACGCACATATTTTCAAATTTCCCGTTTTGTCCGATCCCGTGGGAATTTCTGGAAATCCCGTCTTAGTGCACCCCTACTGTCCCCAAGGAACATACATGTTGAATTTCAACTTCTTGCGCCGAGTAGTTTCGGCTGTAGCTTGTCTGTCAGTCAGTCAGTAACGCAAGGATTTTATATATTAAGATAATGTCTTCGCTAATATGTCCTTAAAGGTTTTGTACTAATTAAAAAATAGTGGTGTATATGATTAGAATCGGCTTTTTTTTCTGCGTCTAATGGTCTAAGTTTCGTGGCTCTAGGACAAACTTTTTGTCGCTTAGGCGGTAAAGGAATTGACGTTCTAATACAAAGTTTTTCGTCATAAGCGACAGTTAGTTTTGGTGTATTTTGTATTAACCCCTCACCTGATACGGTCGCGGCGGCTATGTTGCCGTAATTTGATCGCCGAATTGAGACGCGCCGCGGCGCGATTTGAGTGGGTCACATATTTAGCATTTTATGGCCTTTCTGTGTATAAATACCTGACACATTATATATTGATGGAATCCTTGATAAATTATCTACAACGTAACATTATATAGTACTGTGACCGAACTGTATTCAAGAGAAAAATAAAAATGTAATGAAATTGGGTAAATTCTGACTTTCTGATGAAATATATAAAAAAATAAACAAATTGTAGTTTTCTCTTTCCTTTTTATTTAACCTGCTATTATAAAGGAATAAGCATATTGAAAAACATTTACACCTTTTCATAATAATATCTAACGTAAATCAACAAATTCCATAAGCGGTTTTTGTCATTTTCATACCGTACGCGTAAAAACTGCATAAAATGTCTGAACTTTGCACCTTCACTATGTTCAACATATTTCATTAAACTCCTGAGATATATATATATTTAGAAAGCTTGTTTGATGTTTAAAAGAATCACAATAAATTTAGGCGACAGAATTGCATTAATTTTAAACAAAAGGTAAATTAACAAGACCCTCGTTTTAGGCGGTCCAAAGCAGGGCATATTTAAAACTATGCTCATTATAACAAAATCAAACCAAAATACAAAATAAAGACTTATGAGTCTTAAAGAGTATAAAAGGAGCTTTAAATTTCAACAAATGACAATCTTATAGTTATTGTAAATAATTATTAATTAAATAAAAATTGCAGTAACAAAGGACAATGACTCGGCCTGACAGCCGGTCATAAAATGACCGACTGTTACCTGCATTATATTTTTCGTGAATATTTAGAAAATACATGAATTTAAGGACTTCTGCATATTATATACTATTTATTTATGAAATTATTCAAACAATACAACAAAAAAAATACCAACAAGTGCAGAAACAATACGTAAAATCATATGAAATATACGGGTGCGGGGCGAATTGGTTCTTACCTAAGGAAAAGTGTCTTTAATCTTAAATTACACTACGAATATTATCAACTTAAACATAAAACGAAAAAATACTTACTAAGGCATGATTAAATTGCTTCGGACTGATGCTGCAGCGTTTTTTTGGTATCAAAATTTATTATTGCGACAGGACACGCACAGCGACGCGGGAACTTTCTTTTGATTAGACGAAACTTTTTTTTTTTTTTGGAGCATGTCTGTTTTTGTTTACAATACGCAAGGCGTGTTATTGTCCTACCAACTTAACGCAATCGCAAGCCGCTACAAATCGGTAAAACAGAGAAAACAGACTTGAAATGCGAACATAAAAAATGGTCATAATATGACTACGTATCAAAAATCGCCCTACTTTCTTCGGTCACAATATGACTATAGATCAGGTGAGGGGTTATGGTGGTTGGATAAAAATAATATTTCAAAACTGTGACATAAGCAATTTTGGCTTTGAATATTTTTTTCTTTACTTGAAAGTATTTACAGCCCAAACTACTTAAAGTTTGGGCTGTAAATACTTTTTTTTTTTTAAAAAATACATTAATCAAACTTTACTTGAATCTTTGTGTACCAAACTTTCGGTTAGGATATTAGGGCAGTTTCTTTGGATAAAATATATGTCATTTATTACATTTAGGTCTCATTTCCGTGACTTTATTTGGCGCTTATTTTTATTTTCCCTAGTCTCCAAATTAATCATCGAAGGCGCCTAGGATAAATCGTCCAAACGAATGTCGCCTTACATAGTCGCTTACCCTTTTTTTCCCTCCCAAAAAAAATATCTGGCATGGTGGTTAAATAACAAGGTAAATCAAAAGTTTGGCGGTTAGCTTACAAAAGAATGACAAACAGCACCGGTTATCTCACTCTTTCGTTCGAACAAAATGTCGTTAGCGATGCACAGCGAACATTCACCGCGGCGTAAGCACCTCCATGCTTGAGAGTCCGTTTGGCGTGAAGTTTTTCGAAGAAAATACAACGGTATTATTTTAATAGACTTTTATAATCATCTATAATTGTTTATTCTAATTAGTTATTTTAAGTTTTATAGGTAAGAAGTCATTATTTTTGACAATTTATATGGACAATACTGGGGTACAGGGTACACCTACAGAGTTTACGTTGGCTGGCCTGGCTTAGGATCATAATCAAGGGTTCGAATCCCAGGTTGGGCCAGCAAGGAATTATTGGATTTTTTGATGAATTTTCAGTAACAGTCAAGAGTTAATCCTGCGACTCATAAGTGATATGACTCTGTTGTGTCGAATTGCCTTTGGGACTATGAGAGTGAGAGAATAAAAACTGCACGTTTGTTTTGCACATAATTATATTAGCGCACGTTAGTAGGTCCCTCTTTTGCAAATTGTGACTGATTTAACATGAGTCATCATCATTGTTTTATTGATTGAGTGAATGGATGGGTGAGTGCGAATGAATGGATACACGGCAAAAGCGATAGTATGAACCCTCTTTGTGGAGTGGCTGGAGGCCGCCAATGTGTCATCACCTTCCGCCTGACGCCTGTCTTCACCGGACACGGTTGTTTTGGGTGTTTTCTTTGCTGTGGAGGACTTCCCCGGCAACGGACGTCGCGAGGCGATATACGGCAACTGCACACGCGAACATGCGGACGACGAGGACCAAACGCCTAAAAGTGATCCTTAGGTACGAAATTTTTAGTTTATATTTTTTGTCATACCTACCATGGCATGAATGTATAATGCAAGACTAACTTACAATGAGTAACAATTGTTTTGTTTAATTTTCTAAAATAAAGACCGATTGGGCACATTTTTTTTTAATTCGTACCTCAGTCGGTTACCCAGTTTAAAAACTTATAAACGTCTAATGTATGTATGTAAGTATGTATGTATTATTTTATAAGAATTAATCACAATGCACTTTCGCCTTGTATAAAAGAGCTTATTGTATTTTTTATAGATAGTTAACTTATTACAATTTCCTTGTTCTTCAGCCATTAATCCAGTCTCGGTCGGGTCGCCCGCGCGCGAGGACGCGGCCTTCACTGTTTTGTCCTTGGAGCGAAAGTATGTGCGAGCGACGCGTGCGCAGCGATATAAATTTACGCCGTAGTTAAATATTTAACAATGTCGGACCGTAAAGTGATAATTAACGAATTCCTAACGTTTGTGCAAAATAAGATCGATGTGCTGGATGAGCTAAGTATAGTGCAAATTTGTACTTCTAACTATTCGGATGCGGAGATTGAAGCCGGCAAGGCGGCGTTAGTTGGTGCAATTAGCGATGCTCACAGTGTTCGCCGTAAGGGTGAGGACAAGAACAAAAAGCATATAAAGGACATCATCAAAATCTTGAAGGAGACAGAACACAATGACCTGCCCATTTTTGTTGCACGTGATTTAAACCGATTACTCCCGGTATCTTTCGATCCCATCGATGTGTCGCGCCTGTTAAAGGACTTGGCATATTTGAAAAATGAAGTTAGTTTAATTAGGTCTGATACCGTATCCAAATCCGAAATGTTGAGAATGGAAAATACTATAAGAAGCGAAATAACGCAATTACGAACATCCGAAAAGGATAATACAACCGTTACTAGAAATGATCCAAAACAGGTCTACCATCAGAAAACATTGCAAATTAAAGAGAATGAGTGTTCTAGAACGACAGCAGCGGCAGAAATTGTTTGTGTACCGACTTGTGAAAAAGTTAATTGTGACTCAGCGAAACCTGCACAGCTGATCGGGCCGTTAATGGATACAGCAAATATACATACATATAGTGAAGTCGCAAGCTCGCACTCGCGACAAAGCCATGATATTAACATGCGGGATGCTAACGGGTTGGATGGGTTTCAATTAGTGACCAACAAAAAACATAAGAAATTAGTAAATATGCGCGGCACTTTGCAAGGAAAAGATCGTATACAGGTGACCCCATCATTATGTTCCATTTACGTTTCGAGAACGAGCAAAACAACTACTGAAAATGACATCAAGAACCACATTACTGATATGGGAGAGCAATGTGTCAGTGTTGAGCTGCTCAAACAGAAGAATGAAACGTCATTCAATTCTTTTAAGATAATAATTGAAAGTAGCAGAATGGACACGTTTTTAAACAGTGAATTTTGGCCCGAGGGACTAGTTTATCGTCGTTACAAAGAACGCTTTACTCAAAAACGCTAATGGATAGTGGACATAATGGAAAAATCACAATGGTTACCTTCAACTGCAGATCACTCAAGAGATCGGTAGAACAAGTTAGAATACTTTGTAAAAACGCTGACATTGTTTTATTACAAGAAACCTGGCTGCTACCTTATGAATTACCGTTTGTGAACGATATTGATGACGATTTTTGTTGCTATGCAAAGTCGTCTGTTGATACCGCTGCCGGCATACTGCGGGGGCGTCCATATGGTGGAGTGGCCATCCTTTGGCGAAAATCGAGTTTCTCAGACGTAGCCGTCGTGGAGATGGAGAGCAATAGGTTGGCCGCTGTTCGAGTAACTATTGAGAACCGTCAGTTTATGGTGTTAAGCGTATACTTACGAACGGATTGTGAAGAAAATATAGTAGATTTCACTACATGTCTCGCACAAATTGCGGCGGTTATTGAAGACAGTGACATAGAGGCCATCTATGCCCTTGGCGATTATAATGCAGATCCTGAGGCGAGATTCGGGCGCCAGCTACTAGCATTCTGTCAAGATCATCAACTAATGTGTGTAGATGTGGAAATGTTGACAGGTGAAGCCACACCATATACGTATATGAGTGATGTGTACGGGACCAGATCGTGGTTAGACCACTGTGTAGCTACGAAGGCTGCAAGTGATATTGTTGCGTCAGTGAGAGTGGCATACGGTGTTTACTGGTCAGATCACTTGCCATTAGTAATAGAATGTGAAGTGATGAGCGTAGTACCTAAAAAATCAGTGAGCGATAACAGTTATTACTCGAATAAATTCAATAATAGTATATGTTGGGGAAACCGTAGTATAGAGGTGATTAATGAATACGCGAAATATTGCTGTGATAATTTAAGAACGGTGACCATTCCTAGTCTAAATTGTATTAACTGTGATTTGTATGCGTGTAAGGAACATTTATATTGCATTGATATTTTATACGACGACATTGTGCGTATTTTACAATCTGGTGCGATTATGAGTGCTGGTTCGCGTCATGCTGTATGGAGAACACAAGTGCCTGGCTGGAATTATCATGTGAGGGAGAGTCATCAGGTTGCCAGGTTGCATTTCAGTAATTGGGTACTAGCAGGTAAGCCTTTAACTGGTTTTTTTTTGAGCAAATGACTCAAAGTAAAAAGGTTTTTAAGAACAAACTAAAATGGTGTCAGATCAATCAGGAAACTATAAAAATGAATATTCTGGCTACTCATCAGAAAAATAAGAACTTTACAAAGTTTTGGGAGGCTACTAAAAGACTTCAACGCAATCCAAGTACGTCTCTCAGCGTAGATGGTGAACAGGAACCATACAAAATTGCAGAACTTTTTGCGCGTCATTTCAAAATTAAACCTTTGGACAGCTGTAGGCCGGCAGAGGTGTTTCAGTGTAACGGCGATTTCACCTGTGAGATATATAATTACTCTTCAAAAGATGTTCAGAATGTTGTGCAACAGATGACCAGGGGGAAGTCGCCGGGCATTGATGGCCTGAGCATAGAGCATATTATATATGCGGGTCACGAGGTATACCGTGTACTAGCTTGCTTGTTTAACTTATGCTTAAATTTTGGGTACATGCCTGGCAACCTGATGAAGACGGTAGTGGTACCAGTACCAAAGAATAAAACGGGGGATCTATCATGTAGTAAGAACTACCGACCAATATCTCTTGGCACTGTAATTGGTAAAATTCTTGAAAGATTAATTCATCCCCATATAAGTCAGAATATTAAAATTGATGACGCTCAGTTTGGTTTTCGGCCCGGTCTCTCAACAGACTCGGCAATATTTACTTTAAAAAGTACCGTTAACTACTATATTAACCGTCATACGTCAGTATACGCCTGTTTCCTCGATCTCAAAAGTGCTTTTGATCTGGTGAACTACCAGTTACTCTGGGAGAAGATGGTGGGGTCTGGTGCACCAAGAAAGATTGTGGAACTGTTGAGGTACTGTTACGGAAACCAAACTAACACTGTCAGATGGAAAGATGCTCTGTCTAATGAATATAGTCTAGACTGTGGTGTGAGGCAAGATGGGGCAACCTCACCGGACCTTTTCAACTTAAATGACAATAACTTGATCGAGGAACTGAGAAGAACTAGAGTGGGCTGTCACATTGGTGACACATGTGTCAATAACTTAAGTTTCGCAGATGACATGGTTCTTCTTTGCCCCTCGATCAGGGGCATACGGCGAATACTAAGTATATGCGAGCAGTATGCGAAAGACCATGGCCTTATATATAACGTTGATAAAACAAAGTTACTGGTTTTTAAATACCGTAAGGGTCCGGTGAAAGTTCCACCCGTAATATTACATGGGTCACCCATTGCTAGAGTGGGAGAGTTCAAGTACCTGGGTCATATTTTAACTGAAACGCTTAAGGATGATGATGACATAGAACGGGAGCGCAGGGCTCTAGCCGTTAGGTGTAACATGCTTGGACGCAGATTTGCGCGGTGCAGTGATGACGTAAAAGTTGTGCTGTTTAAATCATACTGTCAAAACTTTTATACATGTCAGCTGTGGACAAACCACACTAGGAAAGCGTACAGCACGATTAGTACAGTATAACGATGCTTTCCGCATACTAATGAAGTTGCCGCGATACTGCAGCGCGTCAGGCATGTTCGCCTCGGCCGGAGTCCCAGATTTCTTTGCCATTATGAGGACACGGATTGCATCGTTCTGGGATCGGTTACGCTCATTACAGAACACAATTCTTGTCACGTTGGCTGGGTGCTTGGACAATCCCATTCTGAAATACTGGTTGTCCGTGCATCGTGACGCGAACAGGAAATAAAATTTTAAATATAATGTGTGTAATATATGTATATAATGTGTTAATTTGATTTTATGTATGAATGTGTATTGATTTTATTATTATTCTAGGCTGATTTATTTAATTATTATTATTGTATGATTAAGTTGAATATTGACATGATGATTGAATACCAAATTTAATGTTGTATGTAGATATGTATTCCCATTGTAATTTATTTTAATGTTGAAATTTTAGTGTCGTATAATAAATGTGTTTCTATGAGTTTATGCTTGAAATAAATGAATTATTATTATTATTAACCAATAGCAAGTTATGTCATATTGGCTCCACTTGATGAACACAAAAAGCACAGGTATGCTCTTTTTCTTCAACAGAAATAAAATAAATGGTGCAGTTAAATCATTTGGGTTGGAACTCATTAATTGAGTTGTTTTCATTTACGAAGTTTTTTCCTGTTAGTATAATTAGGACCATTTGAGGGTAAGCGACAGTAAATAGTGTTAGGAGTGTGATTTGTTTTAATTAATAATGTCATTTCGTAGAGACCTAATCAAAAAGTATATGGTTAAATTTTGAAACTTTTGGAACGTACAGAAAATTGTCTATGATTTTTTTCACTTATTTTGAACTTTAAACTACTCTCCTGTAAAATTTTTAAAGTGGCGGTTAGCCTCTTTTGGCCGTAAGGCATCGGTATGTAGGTTTGTACATAGATACAAACTCGCCAGATGTAAAAAAATAAATATAAAATAGCACTGTTTTCATTTATATCGTTTGGTGGGCTCAAATTACAATAGGTATTATATAAACGAGCTATCTTGTATAAAATTGTATTAAAACAAAATTAATAGTTATTTAATAGCCCTTACTAAAGAACAATGCCCATTTTTCTTAGAGACGCCGGCCGAGATGCAGACAGTAAAAAAAAGTTGTTCGCGACAGACATTAAAAACTATGACAGTGAATAGTGTATTCGAAACTGCGAGTAAAAATCGTATAAAATCAGTGTTATCTAATCGTACGGTACACCGGGTTCAGTTCCCGAACGCGTAAAAGTGTTAAAATAAAGCTAGAATAGTGTAAATAGTTAAATCGTTAATATAAAGTACTACATAGTACATGAACATTAGTCTAAAACTTGTGCTAACTGTAGGGACCTAGATATCGATCATAAATAGTGTTATCAGTTGTAACAGATAAGAACAAATACAGATTACTAATACTTGATAAAACAGCTGTTTGTTTACATAGTCGTTTTATAGTTTTATAAGTGTTTTTTAGCTTCGTATAGGCTTGAAATCATGTCTAGATACTTTCTTATTGCTAATTATTACCTTATATAGTTAAAATAAACATAATAATAAACATTTGCATGTTTATCATAAACTTTGTTTATGTACGATAGTGTTTACTTAAGAAAATCTGTATTTTTTCTTATGCATCATAGGTTTTCATGTAATAAGTTCGAATTGAATAAAGATATTTTCATTGTGTTTATTTTAATGGATGCCCCATATAGTTGCACACAACGGCCTACTAAAATTACATATATAAATTTAGTATATAATAGTTTTTCAATAGAAAATATAGTGGGCGGGCCCTTGTGTGACGGCATTTTTTGGGAGTTTTTATAGAATAACTTAGTGACGCTAGTAGTTAGGTTTAGGTATTGTATACCGATAGATAGAACTTTATGAGACCTATTTAACGATGTATAGAACATTATTGTATGTATCATAGTACCTAATATAAATAGACATTTGTACTGTATATAAAATTAAAAATAAACTAAGATTCTCTGTGCACGTGTTCGGTGCGATGGTCGTCGTTAAGGTAAAGTTCCGAGGTACCTAAGCGACCATGTATTCGGCCAGTTTGTTGGCGTTAGTGATGGGTAGGACAAGCCAAAAACATGAAGTTGTATGAGGTACTCATTTCAGAAAATGAGGTAGGACATTGTACCACCTCATTTGAGGTGGTCCTCAAATGAAGTGTACGTTGAAGTACACATAAATGAGTCATGTCGTAATTTTTGAGGCAAAAATTACAACATACGTCATTTGAGGATATTGAGGCGATATTTGAGGCATGAGATAAATGAGGGTTGGGCATACCAAATACAAATTAACGAACTAAACTTGGAGTTTGCAGTGTTTTTATTGATTGATTCTTCAGTGAATGAAAATCATTTTATCTTAATATATAAAATCCTTGCGTTACTGACTGACTGACAGACACGCTACAGCCGAAAATATTGGGCGCAGGAAGCTGAAATTTGGCATCTATGTTCCTTGGGGACCGTAAGGGTGCACTAAGTAGGGATTTCCCGAAATTCCCACGGGATCGGCCAAAACGGATAAATTTAAAAAAAATGCAGGCGTAGCTGCTGGCGTCCTCTAGTATTAAATGAGGATTCTTATTTTAATCAATTAATTAACTACATACATTAGACCAAAAAATATATTTTTTCAAAATAACTTTTATTTTGTCCTAAGTTATGTTCATTAGTGAAATGTTAATCATCTGTAATTCGAGTATGAGTACGAGTATGAGCAGGACAAAACACTTCAAAATTCTACGCATGCCGGCACTTACTTTTTTTGCAACCACTCATGTCATGTTGTGTTGTGTGTGAGAGAGAGAGCGCAAGCTTCGCAATACTTCAGAGCCTCAAAGAAGTTGAGGTGGTACAAAATGTGTATTTGAGGTGATGGGACAATTCATTGCTTTGTATGGGGCATTTCAGGTGCCTCATGTATGAGTTACACTACACTAGTTGGCGTCCCAACCACCATCTTGTGACCTATGTAACCATCAAGCACCGAACACCTGACCAGCATCGCTCTCAACGTATGAAGATGTTTTATTTTTGAAGCCCCAATACATCGAAGCCATACAGTCCACACATATAGAAGAACACACATCGTCGTAGGAACACGTCAGCAACACACCACCAGCGCACTGTAGCGGACTAGCAAAGGTTTGATTCCTGGCATCCGTTACATTTGTTGGTCGCTTCGAGCCAAGGATCACCTGCTGCGGCTTCGTTAGCCGGATCGAAGATAGAAGAATGCCTACGACGCGTTCTAGAGGTCGTGCTCCCGAGGTCGCCGGGGGAGCGGCCGGCGCCGGGCCTAGTTCCAGTACCCCCGCCCGCGCCGCCGCTGCCCGCAATCCAGCCGCCGCGGTCGTCCGTCACGACGGGCCGCCGCGATCGCCGTCGACAACAGTCGGGAGCGACGCGCCACCGCCGCCCCCCCCCCGTCCCCGCGGGGAGGGACGAACGAAACATCACGCTTCAAGATACAAGGGAGCGAGCAGAGGTGCAGTCGAAAAATGAAGACGGCAAGGAAAGGACGTTGCAACCATCCGATAGATCGAGCGTTTGTACAGCGCAACATAGTATAATAGAAAATAGAGATAGAAAAATGCCAACGAGGGAACGCGACCGGCGCTCAGCAGCTACGGGACGCTCCAATAGAAATGTGATGTTGGCTCGAGAAGAAGTTTTGAAGATAAAACTACAGTTAGCACTACAGAAGGCTGAAGAGGAGGTGGACTCCGATGACTACGACGAGGATGGACAGTCGAAGTAAGATTACGTACGTTCGTGGTTGGAAGAGGCTCCGAAACCCCCCTGAAGATATAGATATAGTGATATCGGCGCCTTCTAAGAAGAGGGACGTCGACGGGGCACAGAAGATAGATAAAGAAGATGGACCGCCCTCACAGAAGATGGACGTTCATCAACAGGGAGGTGATTCGCTGAAGCCGTTCATCACGGATCTCACCTCCGTGATCGCCGCGCTCGCCGACAGGAAGCCACCGGACACATCGATAGTTGCACCACACCCGGCGGTTTCGAAAGTCATCATGACGCTACCGACGTTCGGCGGCGCGCACACCGAGTGGCTGTCGTTCAAGGCGATATACGACACCACCAAGAATTTCTTCAACGACGTGGAGAATACAGCGAGACTGAGAAGAAGTCTCTACTGTTTCTAACGCTCTTCCCTTGAGAAGAAGTCTCAAGGGAAGAGCGTTAGAAACAGTTAGCTCTGAACTGATTGGGCATGCGCGACCAGATGAAATCATGAAGGAGTTGGAGCTGCAGTTCGGACGACCAGACTCGATCGCACAGGCAGAGACGGACAAGCTGAGGACCCTGCCACGCTGTAGCGGAGCACCTAAGGACATATGAGCGTTCGCGAGCAAGATTAGAAGCGGCGTCGTCACACTTCGTGCGTTGAAAAAGGAACACTACCTCATCAATGCGGAGCTAGTGTGTGTGTTGACCGAGAAGTTACCGAACTCGCTACGTGTGCAGTGGTACAAGACGTACACCGAGAAGTGCCATTCGAAGCCAGATCTCAGCCGATTCAGTGACTTCGTGACGGAGTACGCGCGTTACTGTAGCGCGTTCGCACCGGCTGAGAACATCACCGATGGGCCGCCAAGCAGACGTACCGTGCAGAGGATTACTATTGATACAATTGAAAGTTCTTGGCACGTGCAGATTTGAATAATTAAGTACCAAAAGCTTTGCATGGTGGAACACCACTTAGAAATTAAAGTGCTTATTATCAAGGTTAATGTTTGGTAATAACAGTGTTCTTGTTGAGTCGAGGGTACAGAAAACATATATTATTTTTTATTATTGCTTAAACGCGCATATGCAGCTACACCAATTGCACTATCGATAGCTTGCTAAATGTAATCTTCAGGGTAAATAGGACACTAGAACTGATGTAACATTAGTTCCGTCAAAATAAGTTCGAGTTGGGTTGTTCTTACCAGAACTTGATCTACGGCGTTTGACCCGACTTAACAGAGTAAAGGCCACTGCAGATAATTCTACGACAACAGGCGCTTCTGAACTTTTAGATAGCTAGGACGGATAGCAACTGATACCATAGCCATTTCCTGATAGTAACCGGCGAAACTTCTATAGTCTTGATTGTGTCTTGATTTTTTGTCTTCCAGGTGAAACATTGTGCTCGTATAGTGACAAAAACTCTTTTCTTTTTATCAATCAGGAACATATGTTTCTGCGTATTAGGTATTACAATTAAACTACACGTGCAAGCGATAACTATTTTTATAGTTGGTTATAGATTGCGTCAAATCCTATTATGTACCAGTAAAGTAGGTAAGTAATCTTTAGCAAAGAATTTCCAAATTGATTCTCCTATGTACTACGATTACAAAATATACACAATAATAAGGTGTGTAGGGGGCAATAGGAATTGTGTTTTACCTCCGAAAACGTATCAAGACGCCAGTCACATAGTTTCGTAGTAATATTATGTTATTAATAAACCTGGCCGAAATTCTTCCTTTTGTTGGTTCCTTTCTAAGTATAATCTCTTAGCTATTTTTACATCGCTTAATTTTTATGAAGCTTTTCTGACGTGTCTTATTATACGCCTATGTAGACTAATTTTAGATATACATAGTGAAAGTATGTGACCTTTTAGTTACTATTAATAATAAGAAGTGGTTTAATACTGACTGCATGAGTGGCTTAAGCGGACGCCCCGCCATTTAGAATTGCACCAGGTGCCTTGGGCTTGATCGGCACACTGGACAATAATTTATAAATATAATAGATCATCACTTTTATATAACCCTCCTTTACTGAATGAGTGTTCTTTGCCTTCCATTTACTCTAAGATTTGTGGGAGAATTGAACCATTTTCCTAAAAAAACCGCATATTCGTTAGTCCTCTACTATTGAAGCTGGCATTTACGATCTTTTTGTTAGTTTTAGTAACGAAATTAACTCTATTAAGGCTATAAAAACGTTTAAAGCTTGAGTTAAAAGAGGTAATTAAAGCTCACTATTACCTGGGCAGCTGATTTCTCTGTTACTAAAGATCCGAAATGTAAAAACTAAACAAGGATTTGGTTTTCACTTTGTAAAAGGCATTTAAGGTAGTAGCGGTAGTAGAGCCTTGCTGATTTCAGCAAGAATGGGCCGGATCGACCGGGTAAGTACAACCCCTCACAGAAAATTGACGTAAAGTAACAGTACCGATCGACTTAAAGTAAGAGTGCCGGAGGCCTCATCCCCTATTCCTTCTCCCATATCCCACTCCTCATTCTATCCCATTTCCCAACCCCAAGGGGCGGCAACGCACTTATGACTCCTGTAGTGTTGCTTGTGTCCATGGGTGGCGGTAATTGATTACCATCAGGCGATCTGTCAGTTCGTTTGCCGCCTATTATAATTTAAAAAAAAAACATCGGCAGTTAGAAAATCATAGAGTTTATCTTTAAATGTATATTATGGAACGTAACAATACTATGTTTTTATTAATTATGTAACATTAATATATGGCTGATAGAATCATAAACCTCCGTGATTGGGCAAAAGTTGTTTGAAGACTTTATTTTATGCCACGGTCCCTGTGACGGTATGTAAGGCGTCGACTCACATAAAACTAAACATCATCATGTGAAGTGTGCCCAATATGCTTAGTAGCTACGCTATTTTGTACAAACAAACTTGATATAAGGGCACATTCTGATTATGACTGCCTCCGTGGTCCAGTGGATAGCGTATGCGACTGCTGATCGGAGGTCCCGGGTTCGATTCCCGGGTCAGGCAAAAGTGTTACTGGGTTTTTCCGAATTCTCAGTGGCAGCTAGGAGTCTGGTGATGTGCCCGGTAACGGCAAAAGGCTCGCCCCCTATTACGTGGGACCTAAAAATTCATGGCGAAATGTGGGTGTAATACCTATTACGCCTCTACCTACCCCTTCGGGGCCCCTTAGGCGTGAGTCTATAAAATAATTCTGATTATACTCAACTGTAATATCGGATTAAAATTATCATTATTTCGTTCGAAATATTGAATTCGTGCCCAACTTGTAAAGACAAATGTGACGTTCGGAATAAGGACGTTTGGACTTTGAAATCTAATTTATTTGAGGCCAACGAGTTCAACGCAAAGTTAAAACCGTTTACCAAAGTTATGTTATTTTGGTTACTTATTTTACTTTGTCTTTGTAAGGTTGTCGACTAATTGCCGTGCCGGTTGAGTTCAGATCTAATCTATTTAGTAATTAAATTAAACGATATAATTAAGACGTAATTTGTTTATTAAGCCAATGGGAACACCAATAAAAAAGTAAATTATACAAATTTATTTTAATAATTGCCTATTTATAAGAATTCTGATTGTTTGGAGAAGTAATAAGAGGAAATTGGAAAAGAAAAATCCTTTTTCTCTTCAACTTTATAAATGCGTAAATATTTATTTTATCATTATGCTTCTACGGTATTTTCACTTCAACTGCTATAGGAACAAATATGAAAGAGAATTTAAGCTATATCTTTTTACTTAAACCAGGTTGTGTTGCTTTACGCAATCCATTAACGCTCAATGAATTCCGCTGAATAAGTTGAATCTAATTATCGTCATAATACATACTAAAATTTCATAAAGCCTTTTAGCATACGTACTTGACGATTAACTGAATCGAACTAACCAAATTTTTTCAGTAACTTGAAGGATAATTCAAAAATTTGGAATTGTCTCAAAGCGTAACGAAATGGTCGAATTTAACTCAAGGTTCTGCGGTACCTTGGTCCTCTGATCAGATGATTATCTGTTTCATTTTAGTAAGCTTGGACACAAATAAAAGACTTCTGTCAGGTAATAACGGGACAACAACGTAAGATGGTAAATTCATGTTGTTCGATAAAATATACGTTTATTCATAATCCCACCTATAATCCTAATCTTACTATAACACCGTTATTTCATTTTTCTTTTCTCAGATGTTAATATTATATATAGTAGTTAAACATCGAGGCGGAGCCATGATATGACTCTATTTCAAAATTAAGTCAAAACAATTTTGCTTGTTTAAAGAAAATATTATTACAAATTGATTTGACCTGTAGTTGGCAAAATTATATGTGTTAATTTGGCTCCATAAACTAAGCAGATTTATTTTAGTTGCACAATTTTAATGGAAGCGTGTTTTTAAAATTAGACTGCGCTCTGTACCCTTTGAATCTTATTTATTGAATGAATAAAATGCTTGAATTTTTTTTTTAAAGAGCTTCTATTTGTTTGATTGTACTTAATTCTTTATGTAAGAGCTGTTTCAAAGGGCAACTTTAGATGTTTGGTTGATGACTAGGTCCAAATTTGGTTTACATTGTGGACAAAATTGGAGGCTGCTTGGTATTTATCTTGGTGAAAGAGAATATGGTCATGAGAACGAGTTTACTACTAAGGTTTTAAAGGTACATTGGAATGTTTCTTTAAATTAACTTTTACTTTTGTTCGGGATCTATTCGATGTCAACATCACAGTAAAGAAATGTTTAAGACCTTTATGTCTATAAGATCGACCAGCAGGTATAGAAATAAAGTCCTTCTTGTATTGATAACTGTCCACTTAGACAAAACGTGTTACCAACGACCATAAAAGTGATATAACTCGCCTAATAACAAGTGACTAACAACTAGATGCCAGTGCTATCAACGAGGCGATTATGAGGTGTTGCCAACCTTAGGTATGAAAATTTTGCTATAATATGCTAAATCTTATCGCTGCCGACTATACACACATTTAGTAATGGCAACACAAGACACAAACTAGGAGAAATAATTTGTAAGCCAAACGAAGTGTTTGTTCCGTGTAGAGACCACGTCTTCACTACTAGTAGTCAGGTGATAAAGCACCACTACGTAATATATGCATCAAAGTCGAAGTCAAAATCATTTATTCATTTAGGCCACAAAGTGACGCTTATAAACGTCAAAATTTAAGTAAATTACTAGATAACTCTACATTTACCTCCATAAGATATATTTTTTCTAACCGTCATAATTTTTTATCCGCCTTTGACAAAATAAATGCTAGAACCATTTTTCAGGCCATGTACCTTTCAGTTTGTTAGAAGCGTAGATGTTTATTCTAGAATAAATATCAAAGCTTATATAAAATTCGTTAATCTTTTTTGCCAAATGGAGAAAAAAAGGCTTTCAATTCAGGTGTTGTTTTGGCAGGATTTATTTTAATAGTATTTTCTACATGTTGATATCGGTGTTTTATTTTGGAACATATGTAAATATAATATAAACTGGAACGTGAAGAGGAAAATCTATATAATTACCTTACTCAAATTCTTTGGTCGTTTAAGGGCTGATTCATGAATCATCAGGTAAAATTACTTATTCATAAGATATAATAAAAACATTTCATTTCATAAATTACGATTATTTGATTAAAGTAGATCAATTTGTTTTACTTACCTATTCTGGTAACACTTTATTAATAGAATATTTTCCATCTGAAGATATAAAATTCAGCCCATATTCACTTGTAAGAAAAAGATACATCCCACTTCTTACTCAGCAATGCAAATTGCAAAACGCACTTGCATAAAAAAAAATATCGAGCAATAATATATTCAATATTAGATATAGACATACAGTTCTCTTGTTTACTTCGTGCGGAACACTTTCAAAAACAATCACTCTACTCTGCCGCCCTTTTCAAGTACTTTATTTATTTACAACCGATGCGAATATAAAGTTAATATACCAGTTTCCACCCGCAGTTTCTTAGGACCGGTGCATAGATACTGTAGCGCGTTTCTCATTGTCAAACTATTATCAACATTGTTCTTACTTCAAATAATGTCCAAAATCAATTAACGAAACAATGTTTACAAGACGCACTCAAACACACAAACAACGGACTAGACTGCAAGTTTGGCGCATTGGTTTAAGTAGCCACTTAACTAATTTACACTGAGCTGAGTGTTGGGGGTTCGATTCCCATACGAGACAACGCTTTGTGTGATCCATAAGTTGTGCCACGAGACTGGGTGTAATTTGTGTTCGTTGTAGGCTAGAGCGGAGGCAGTCCTTAAAAAAAGTCTTTTAGGTGATATTTAATTTTGAACAATGACAAAAAGAGAACAATGTCTATAGTAGTTTGACAGTGAAAATGCTTTCCGCTACGCTTCGCTATATGGGTACCGGGCCTTACTGCGTTAATTAAAACAAAAGGCATCAAATAAATGACTGCATTAATAATATATGCTTGTGAATAAGCTATATTACTACTTAGAATCGTAATAGAAAACTGCATCGTATAATGGATGTTTCATACTCCCTTTTTTCCAAATCATAGCTTTTTTATTAATTTTGAACTGCATTCGAAAGATATTACAAATGCATTTTTACTCTTTTTCTGTTAGTGTAATATTGCGCGTTGTTTGCAAAGAACTGATGAACTCTGCTTGCTTTTTATTAGAATTTTGTTACAATATTATGTTTTCCCTGAATTTTAGTTTGTTGCTTACTATGCTTTATCAAATTGTAGGTATATCGTATGTTTCGACATAGCATATTGAATGTTTCCGTAACTCTGCAATTTTCTAATGTATTAGTTGTAGCTTGATGCTGATACAATTTTCATTCATTTTCTTATTAGTGTAGGACTAGTTGTAGACTATCTACTAGCGTAAATATTTATGTATGTACCTACTCAAAAATCTGTGTCCCGTTTTTTGAACATATACACATTCTAGGAATATTGTGCTCTTTCTAAGAAAACAGAACTGTGTCTTGCTACAAAACTTACTTTAACTTACTTTTTGTAGAAATATTTGTATTTTTCAGACAAATATACCGATCCGCCTACCAACAAACGGCCGAGTCTAAATCTATGATACATCTCGCCGTCTTGCAGACGTCTATAAAAGAAGTTTTAAACAGGTAGTAGAGCCTTGCTGATTACAGCATGAATGGGCCGGCTCGACCAGGAAAGTACTACCCTCTCACAGAAAATCGTACGTAAAATAACAGTACCTAAACTGTTGCGTTTCGTTCGGTGAGTGAGAGTTTCGGAGGCCCTATCCCATATTCCTTCTCCCTCATCCTACTCCTCATCCTACCCCTTTTCCCATCCCCAAGGGCGGCAACGCACTAGTGACTCCTGTGGTGTTGCTTGTGTCCATGGGCGGCGGTAATTGCTTACCATCAGGCGATCCGTCTGCTCGTTTGCCGCTTGTTACTATAAAAAAACCCGTACATCTTATACATATAATATAAAATGATCGTAGATTTATGCAAGTCACATACCCCTCCAATTTCGTTACCACAGAGGTATGACTGTCAGTGATCGACATAAGAATTCGTTTAAATTACATCTGATAAACGGCGACGTCTCAGCTCTTGTGGGGTATTTCGATACAAGTAGATTTTTTAAGGGAAAGTACACATAGCTCGGAGGTCAAGTGAAAAGGTCGATACCGTGCGATTTTCATTACGAGTTGAGGTGAAAATTAAGATCGCAAATACAAGTTAAAAAGATCGCTAATAGACTTTATTGAAAACAAAAAAAAATTAAAGTGGATTTATAAAGTTACTAGCTTCATTTCGCAGCATCATCTACGTGAGGACCGGTTATTGAACTAATGGTAGCATGTTTCATCAGAGTCACTTCATAGGTTTTGCTGGAAACACTAGCAAATGTCCATCCTCACAACAGCGCTTAGGAGTTATGAAGCAGGGACTTTCTTTTTTAGGACAGACTAAGCACTGCTACATTTTGCAGTTTATCATTGAAACGAAAAAAAAACATCTGTATTAATATACCGATGTTACTGACATTTGTTGAAATTGTTTACAGAATTTATAAAACTTTTTATTACGAAATGCCAACTAACGTTTTCCTGGAAAATATTATCTGAACTATCAAAAACTGCACGCTGGTTTACTTGACGTTGGCAAATAATTTCTGATTAAATTCGTAGAAAGAAATATATTATAACATGTAGACCTCGCCTTAAGTATTTACGTAGGTTTTCTTATCAAAATTGCTGGCACCAACATCGATTTGTCATGATGAACGTCCAAAAGAACGTTCGAGAAAACGTTAATGTAAACTAGCAAATGTCTGGTGTATATTTTGCTCTGAACTTTCTAGAAAATCCTGATATAGACGCTTCATCTGTCATCGTTAGTGGTTTTTTGTTATTCAGCTTTTATAAAGAGGTTAATGTATTCTAATAAAAGTCTTGCAGGGAGTGTATCAATCTCAATATTATACACGAACATTAGCGTGGAGACGTTTCTTTTATAAGTATCAACATCAGTCTACGGAATAATCTTTGCATAGCAACATTGTAAACAAATGTCTATAGGTGTGTACAGAAATGGAGATTAAGTGGGCCTTGTATGGTTGTTGGGTGCAGCGTCTGCATTTTGAGGCTGTATGTTAACCGTTCAAAGAAATAACTGGATGTCCTAATCGTAGAAATTACACTAGCATTATTATAATACTATTACTTTAGGATTGTGTTTTAATAGATTAGAGAGAGAAAGTCTGACGCACGATCAGAACCACAGATTGACATTTCTTTTCTCAGTGGCTGGAATTTATAATATAATGATTTTCCCTACCAACATCAGTTGTGTTTATTACCACATGCAGAATTACTAAAAAAGACAACGGAAACAAAATATAAACGATGGACATTTACACTGTAATTATTTCTTATCGGGACCATATTATCATGTTTTTAACGGTGTAAAATGTTGGTAGGTTCATCAAAACAACGGTAATTTAAATGTATTCCAAGATACGTACGTATCTTGGAATACATTTAAATTATTCAGAACGTTGGTTGATTTACTTATGAGTCTTATTTTACTAGTAGGTACCTATTGCTTTCTATGTACCTATTATTTTCCTCCTAATTAACACGATTAATTGTTATGGACTAACATAGCATTATTTATATATACAAATCTATAACTACATACTAATTACATACAATACATAATATACACAACAGTAAATACTATAATATATATATATATATTATCAAAAAAATCATCCTCCTAGCGTTATCCCAGTTTCAACCTGGGGTCCGCGCTTTCTAGTCTAACCGGATTTGGCTGAATATTAGCTTTTCCACGGAGCGACTACCTGCCTGACCTCCGCAACCCGAAGGGATAGCGATATTCCATGTTTTAGACCAGTGTCAGTTTATTTAGAAGGTACTGACGCCCTGTAACGACTGTCAAAGATCTTCATGACAGCCGGGACCGACGGCTTAACGTGCTCTCCAAGGCACGGGACAAGCAATAATGTTGGTATTTCTCCACATAGTAGACTATCGCTGCCTTATTATTTGAGTTCTTATTGGTTTTTCTAATAATTAGAGCGCTCTCTCGGCATTCGACAAAATTGCGGTATAAAATCTTGGAAACTTGTGCTTTTAAGTATTTTATTTAAGCGTAAAACTAAATATTTTTCCTGAGCGTAAGCAATTGAAAATTTTTGAGAAGTTTTAATAAAATGATGAGAGTACTCGGTTATTACAGAGCTAAAAACCTATATTGTCTAATACAGGTTTTTAGCTCTGTATTACTTAATGAAAAATGGTAAAATTAGAACAGAACAACATTTTTTGAAATCCAACCAGATAAAACGAAAGAATTTCATGAAAATCTTTCCAAAACATGGTTCACCTAAAAATGTGTATAGCCTCCAATATTTTACCACCAATTTTAAGGTGAATTCCACCATCCGTCAATATAATATTTTTAATAGATTTAAAAAACCTAATCACGAAAAAATCTCATTAATTTCGTTAGCTTTTTGTACTCGGATTATAGCGAGGGCGGCTCAATAAAGGAAATTAAACCTTTACTATGAAAACGATTACGATACATTACCAACTTCGTGTTCAAAGTAATGGCAAAATTGTGTATAATTATTGAAATGAACTGGAAACCATTAGATTTACGACCTTTTAATGATGGCTTTAATGATTCGTTTTAAATGTCGGGTGGCTGGTCCAGATGTCATGCTTGTGATACAGAACATTGTTCGTTTGTTACATGGGGTAAAGTATTGAGTATCTCACAAAGAGTATTGTACTGAATCTAAGAGTTTTGTGTATTTTATTGCTGAGCTAAATGTTTGTAGGGAATCTTCTATTTCTACACCATTTAAAACTTGTATTTATACATATGATGACTTTTGAAATTAAAATACTTTTTGTTGGAGGAGGTCCTCATTATTTCAATAGGTATATATATACACCGTGTTTAGTCAGTGTTTTCTCGAAAAGTGTAGCCACCAAAAAAATTCTGCCACAAGTCTCGATGGAGCTGCTTGTCATTGCGTTTTAGATTATCTCTAAAAAGCAATGACAAGCAGCTCCATCGAGAATCTCTAGACAAAGTTGAGCCAAGTCTAAGGCTCGTTACTGCAATTTCTTTTTTTTTATATAGCTCACGCCTGTATCCCCGAAGGGGTAGGCAGAGGTACACACTAGCCTACCCCAATGTAATATTACCCTAAATGTGGGTGTAATATTGCAATATTCACTCACATTTCGCCATGAATTTTTAGATCCCACGCAATAGGTGGCGAGCCTATTGCCGTATCGGGCATATTACCAGACTCCGTGCTGCTACTGAGAATTCCCTAACGGCAAAACCCAATAACACTTTGCCCGACCTGGGAATCGAACCCGAGACCAATTCCTTTATTATTATATTTAATGTTATATGACTTGGGTGTGTGATTATAGCATACTAGTGGTTAATGGTTTCAGAAAAGGATAGTACGGCAGTGTTTCTTCAAGCTCGACTTCGTGGGGGCACTGACGTACCCCAGATACTCAGTGTGCAGTTATTTTACATGATAAGATTAAAAATTACTTTCTTTTATCTTATTTTGAAAATGCTTTATTGAAAGTAACATATATTTTACTATATTCTGTAAAATAAATGCTATCGGTAGCTTCTATATCATGGACCGACATACTTTTCGGTAAAATACTGGTTTATAATACACGGTGTATAATCTCCTTCCGTGTTCTAATTTCAGCTTATTTCAGCAGTACTTACCCATTCCCGATATATCAATTGTGTAGTTCGGCAAAACGGTTACCGTTTAACTTTGAGTCTGTACATGAACAAGTTATTCCACAGCTCAATTACTTTCAAAGATGTTTGTCGGCGTGCTGACGTGGGTTCTAAGTAATATGTTGCAAATGAATATTACCATATAAATGATTAACATTGATGATAAACATGTTTTATGCCCATGCATATAATACATAATTATGTAGCTCGAAGGTAACAATCATATACTCACTATAACTTTTAAACATGAAACGGTAAGTGTAATTTATATTTTGTTTATTTGACACATCAACAATGTACATGTTATGCATTACAGTAATATATATGAACATCCATCACAGTAGGAACATTTCTGACATGCACATCAATTACAGATGTGTGCAGCATTCTATTATATATTTGTGATAATACACAACAAAATTTAACTAAAACTAAACAAAATTAAACTAAAATAAAATTAAACTAGAATAAAATTAAACTAAAATAAAATTAAACTAAACAAAGAGAATACAAAATATGGGAAACAACTTAATAACTATTGAGATAAACGTATATAACTATGTACATATTATAAAACACAATATTCTATGAAAATGATTTCAGTATTCTACTCTTCAAAACGCGTAAGGAATCATGAAAAATATATAGTTCGTTTTTCTTTTTATTGAACAAGTTATATGTATTGCACATTCTTACCGATGGAGAACTAAGGCCGAGATTCGTACAAACGGATGGTATGTGGAATGTTCTCGTGATATGATTTCGAGGGACTCTGTGAGGGACTGCCAGAGACACACTGTTCAATATTTCTGTGCACTGAATTCCGCTGTTTACAGTCTTGTGGAGGAAAATGAGATCATGCATTTTGCGGCGATTAGCTAGTGTTTGTATTTTAAAGAAATTCAAGCGCTGCTCGTAATTATATCGGTGTGTGATACCATGTGATAGGAAGGCTAAGTGACGAGTGAAAGCGCGTTGAATGCTTTCAATACGCTGCAAGTGTACGCTGTAAAACGGACTCCAGATCGTGCAGCCATACTCCAGATGACTCCGGACTAAAGCATTAAACAGTAACACTCTCGTGCACACCTGCCTAAATTCCTTGGTGTTTCGTTTGACGAAACCAAGCATCTGTGCTCCCCTCTTGACAATATTGTCAACATGCATTGAGAACCGAAGTTCACTATCGAACGTCACGCCGAGATCTCTTGTTTGATACACTTTTTCTAGACACCACCACTAGTTTTGAGTATGCGCAGTCGAGGGTATTTCTTTTTTTCCTGGTATACATCATGTGAAAGCATTTGGTGGTGTTGAGCTCCATATGGTTCTTGGTACACCATATTTCAACACGTGCCAAATCATCCTGAATGTCTTTGACATCGTTAGAGCAATGGACGGTTTTATAAATTTTTAGATCATCGGCGAACAGAAGATATTTGCAGTTGTGAATGTTTTGGCCAATATCGTTTACAAATATAGAGAACAGAATAGGTCCGAGATGGGAACCTTGAGGTACACCGGAAACAGCAATGTACGGTTGTGACTCGTGACCACAGACAGACACCGTATGGAGTCTCTTTGAAAGATAAGACTGAAACCAATTCAACAAGGAGCCCAATATGCCAAAGTGTATAAATTTTTTTATAAGTAACGCATGATTTACTTTGTCAAAAGCGCTAGAAAAGTCCGTGTATATTGTGTCGACCTCGTGCCCTTGATCAAGTTCGCTTGACAAATCCTTTAAAAACACGTGCAGATCAGTAATTGTGGAACGGTTAGACCGAAAACCATGCTGGTTGGACGTAAGAGCATTGTCAACATGTCTTGTCAAGATGAGGCAAACAAGGGATTCAAACAGCTTTTAAAAGCACGACAATATTGCGATTGGACGATAATTTCTTACATTACTATCATCGCCTTTTTTTAAAAGTGGCAAAATTCTAGCTTTCTTCCATTCATCGGGAAAACAACCATCTGACAAAGATCGGTTAAATATTAGTGTAAGTGGAAGCACTAAAGCTTCTGCTTTGTGTGGTTCTCCACACCGTACAAAAAACACAGTTGGTATGCCGTCAGGGCCTGCACCTTTCGAAATATTGAGTGATTTTATTCTATTGAAAACTATGCGTTCAGTGAATCGAATATCACTTAGACAGAGGTTGTGAGAAGGTGATGCAATGTAATCTGGTGAGTAATTGTTATTATGGTGGACATTAGAATATACAGAAGAGAATTGAGATGAAAAAAGATTGGCAATGTCCGTACCATTACTGACACTCGCCTCGTCCCTGTACATAGTAGCCGGTATGGATGACGTTTTGCTACTTTTATTTTTAAGAAATAGCCAAAACGCTTTTGGGTCTTTTGAGATTCCGGCTTCGATAGTCTGTTTGTATCGTAAGTAACAGGTTTGGTGCAGTTTATGACAGTGACTTCTAAGCGCCTCATATGATAACAAATCTAAGGGATTCTTGTATCTGCGGTATCTATTTCTCAGCTTGTCCTTCTCAGCAAGCCTTTTAATCAACGCATAACTGAACCACACAGGAAATTTTGATTTCATCGGTATACGTTTGGGAACATGCCTTTCAATTGCCTCACGAATAAACTTATACAGTACTGAAACCATTTCGTTTACATCGTTAAATTCGGAAAACTGATCAGACCACTGAATGTCTTTTAGGTGGGTACAGATTTTTGAGTAATCCGCCTTGAAATAATTGAATGTACTGCAATTTAAAGGTTTTTACACATTTTCGGATTCAAAGGATGACACAACGATTACTAGCCCGGGATGTCTCTCATCCAACTTACATAAGAGATCAGGAGATCTATTTAGAGTAAGGGTTGATAAATTACTTAATACTAGGTCCAAAGTTCTATCATCGTTATTTAAAACATGATTATATTGATACAGATTGTTAACAGACATAAAGTCAATAATGGAGTAACCAAGTGGATTGTTATAATTAAAAAGTATTGTGCAGTGAGAATCGTTATCTTTCGACCAATTAATGAATGGTAAGTTGAAATCTCCAAGTATCAACACATCATCGACAGAATACATAACTTCAGTCGCATTCCTGACAAATTTATTTAACGTGTCTAGGCGAAGAGGTGGAGGTAGATAGACTGCACATAAAGCCAATTTTGTAGAACTACCTTTGGTATTCATACAGAGGGGTACCCATAGGTCTTCACAATCACTCTCCCATTGATGGACTCTGAAAGATGGGATATTTTTAGTCACGGCTATCAATACGCCATCTCCATCTCTCTTACCAGACACAGTATAGGTACGATCTCTGCGGTACACATTATATCTTGGATCTATGAATTCACCGTTACCTATGCTAGAGTTTTCTATATTTTCAACATAATATTATGTCAATAGTTTATAGTTGGTTGCAAACTAGAATTTTGTATCTATACGGTGACGTATTCGACTTATGGCTGGAATAGATAAAACTAACTGGATGAACATAACGTTAAAACAAAATCCTTTCTGGATATTTACTAACCTAAGCCATAGTTCTAACTTCAGTTACAGGATGCAGGCAAATAAAAGAATTTAGAACTGCGTTGAAGGTGGTGTGATTCAATCCTATTAAGGGAGACTACATAAAATAAAACGGACGTAAGAACACCACATACCTTTCCACTGACCTTAAATTCGTTACCTCAGTCCACCTTTGTCCAGCTCTACAAACTTTTAACAATATCTCCTCATACAAAACTTCGGTAAAATATCACCTAAACTTCCCCACAAGCACCGAGATTACAATAATACAACCTTATAAACTAACAAACTATATCCCTACACATGAATAAATCGTTTAGCTGAGTTTGTACTAAACTTCGTATATTGTATACAAGTTCGCCAGTATACTAGTTAAATTCTCCAGTTGCTATTTGACTACAGTAATTGGAGTTTACTCAGTGGAAGTTTCGGTTATAAAATGGTTGAATTTGTGGTGTTTATTGCCATATAAAGTATAACGTAAAACTTATGTTAGGGTTATTGAGCCGTTAAGTTTTATTGAATCGCCATAACTGTACTTAATTACAATCATAATCTAAAAATAAGTATTTGATTCCATTTTACTTTTTCTTTCGGTATTTTTATATGGGTTGTTCTATTAGTTTAAATTATCAATATCGGTAAGCAAATTGTTGTTCTATATTTTGATATACTACATTTTCATATTTTTGTATAGTGACAGTTTGTTACTTCAATTCTTTGTTAAAAATCAAATACTTGCATACCTGCGAATAATAGACTTTACCATTATAAAAGAGTACTTCATCAAATTACCCAAACCAGCACATTTATCTTCAAACACTCCCACATGTCACAAAAAATGTCCTTTCTAAAAGATTTATTTGAATTGGAGTCAGGGGCATATCTAATCTGATTGGTGGTGGACGTTGCGGCTCCGAACGAACTCCGGATCCATCTCTCACTAACGTATTAGGAGACACACTACGGGTTTATTCACCTCACGACTCACTTCAGTTCGAAGTACGTTCGACGCTCTGATTCGGTGTTAGTTTCAAAGCGGACCAATCAGGGCATCTGGATCCGATAGGAACGAGGTAAGTTTTGATACGGCTTAACCCTTGGTAGCCCCAGATCTGATACCAACACAGACAGACGACAACTCGTTCCACAGATAAGAAGTGAATGAAAAACCTCTTACTTTATGAGATAAATTTAAAATCCCAGGTCTAGAGATTCTAATTCAAAGAAATTTTATGCTAATTGAATTTGTTCGACATCGGTTCTTATGTCATGCTTGTGAACGGTTGGGTTGGATTTCAAAAGGTATCTAGATCAACTCAGTTTTCAATGGTATAAAATTTCTTTTAGCTTTTATATTGGTATTTTTAATACGCGCAGTACTGATTTACAAATGGAATAAAATAACGCGTGTGAGGTATTAATTTTATTTTAAGGTGTCTGTTATTTTGCACTGGTTATGATATCGTTCAAAAATTCGCTGTGGCTTTGTCAGGTGGTAAATTAAGAGGTCCAATTTTCTAACATTTTACTCTCTATTCGCCACATAGGCTTTAAATTTGCACGAAGCAATATTTTTTGTAGTGTACTACTATCTGTTAAATGCTACTATGATGATGGCAAATTAAAAATACATTGCCTTCGCCCTTCAAACACTTATATGCTCATTTTCTTTGAGCTACTGGTACTTTAAATACTACGGGCTATTTGTATGGATGCAAACCCGTATCCGCAGGAATAAAATTCTTTGAATCATGTGAAAACAGTTTCTCTAGAAGACAAGAAATCGACTGTCTCAGGTTCATCTATAGTAGACACTTATGCAGGGCAGTGACATTATTCACGTACAATCTAGTTTTTTAATGCCACCTAGCTCAGGTTACAGCTCTGTGGCATTAAAAAGCTAGATTGAGATTCTTTATCGACCTTATAGTTTTAAAGAGGATCACCCAGCCTCCATACAAAGGCCACTAATGATTGGAGAGTCAAATTTTAAGAGCCTAAGCTGGCTGTCACTGTCGGTGCATGTTGCTTATTTGTCTTTACAAGCAAGATTTAATTGTCTACAGCAAAAGTATTTACCTTTATGTAGCTCCGCAATACTAGTTCATCCGTGATCGTAGCGCTCGCGAAATATCGGATACTCAAAACATGGTATATAACCCGAAAGGCAATATAAAACTAACGCTAAAGTCCACGAAAGCTTATATTCAAATATAGCATAGCTATTACCGCCAAACTGATAACCATATCCTGATACTATTGCGCACCATATTATTGAAGTAAATCTGTATACAAAACACAAACCACCGAAATATGTAAACAACAGCACCTACTCCGGCAACCTAAGTTCTGTCACCAACTTGGAAAAGGGATGACGCCACGTCGCCGAGTTGTCCAACAAAGTGTCTCAATGTACGGATCACATTTTATTTGCATATAAGGGAGTGCAAAGATGGAATACTAATAATTCCATTCAAGGAATCGGTGCGAACGTACCTGGATCGCAAACATTGTTTGAACATCATAGTAAGTGGCTTGGGGAGCGTTTATTTTTGCTGTTAGGCTTAGGGAGTGGGTATCGGAATTTGTACGGTAAATAATGCAATCCAAATTCACATGGTAACGTATGACATATTATCAAATTTGCGCGTTTACAATATCCTGTACCTAAAGGTGCAAGTTAATAACCAATGACACAATATTATCGATTTTAAACTTTCGCGATTTGTATACATCATACAATATTATTTAGCGCGTCTTGGTCGCGATAATTTACTTATTTAAAGGTAGAATGCCGTGCATCGCGATCGATCGCAGCCGCGCGCGGCCTACGACTGTCGTCGATCGCTCGCGACAATAGTCAAAGTATGAAAATGTATGGCACCGCTGCCGAGGCCCGCGACTGACGCGCGCGGCCGACGAATGTCGTGAGCCGCGCGCGGCAGTGTCTTGAAATTAGTAGTAATGAAAAAAAAATTCGGAAGTTTTGCCGACTATACAGGCTGTAAAAAGACCCTTAACGAAAACTGAAATCCCATGTTGTACCAATCACTACGAACATTTTCTACTTCGGCACCATACCAGGGAAATTACTGGTTCAGAAGATATTGAAGCTCAAAGTTAGTATAGAATTTTTCTAATTCGGTACAAAATCGATGCATTTACCCCGCCAATATGTTCTTTAGATGCTCTGTAAGCCCATGGATAAGTAGGTTTTTCGAGCATTGCACGCGCGCGCTTTTAATTGCGGTTTAAAAAATGAGAAAACTTAAAAAAAATAAAACGTTTCCCAGGTATTATTTTTGGTTAGTATGACTTAGCATTATGTCCACAACGAGTAGACTTCGGCTTGGTGATGGGTCTTGTGACACTTTGTATAAAAACAATTCAATTTAGTATTATCGTTCCAAACTTCCAACATTTTTTTCATTCGGTAGATACAATATAATTGCTTTTGAATAAATATTTGCTAGTATCCTTTTTCAGTTCTGCTTTTAAAGATAGGGTCGATTGGTACTCTAGTTTCATAATATAGCAACAGCAGCTCGTCATTCTCCTCTTCTTCTTCTAGGATGTCAATTAGCATTTCGACCATGATTTTGACTTCGCTAGACACACATCTAGAGGGAACTGACGAACAACATCTACTAATTTCAAGACACTGCCGCGCGCGGCTCACGACATTCGTCGGCGGCGCGCGTCAGTCGCGGGCCTCGGCAGCGGTGCCATACATTTTCATACTTTGACTATTGTCGCGAGCGATCGACGACAGTCGTAGGCCGCGCGTGGCTGCGATCGATCGCGATGCACGGAATTCTACCTTAAATGCATGAATACCTCTTAATATTTTTTTTATTAAAACAGGTCTTATTCGCGATATTTAATTAATTTAAGGTATAAAACCTATGTTTACCGACGTTCGATATACGTCGACGATCGTGAAGCGGTTGAAATCAAAAAACATAAAAATTTCAACCGGGAGGATGGATACAGACTGTCTACAACTTGGAATCCGGTAATCAACAAATGTAAACCCCGCCGCAGTAACACAGCTCATCAGTGTGTAGTCGTCATAAGTGTTGTGTGTCAACGTACCGACAGTGCGGATAAAATAAAATAAAAAAATAAAACAAGTGAGGGTAGCTGCCGAAACCCGCACTTCGGAAGGTACTGCAACCGTTAGTAGGTAAGACGGCATCTTTCGTGAAAGACTCTCGCCATTTTATCAACATCATTAAGAGCGTGAAAAAGGAATCAGACGAAGTGATGGTAAGTTTTGATGTGGAGTCACTATTCACCAATGTTTCAGTTCAGTGTTGCTTTGAGGTCGTTGAGAGAAAATTAAGGCATAGCGGTCTGTCTAACGAATACGCCGGTCTATTGAAGAATTGCTTGGAGGGTAACTACTTCATATATCGTGGACAACATAACCTCCAGATCGACGGAGTGGCAATGGGTAGCCCAGTAGCACCAGTGATGGCCAATATCTGGATGGAACATTTCGAAGGATCCATAGACATGCAGGCTTCAAATGTAACATAGAAATTTCAACCGGACGGATACAGACTATCGACCAATTGGAACCCAGTCATCAACAAATGCAAACAACGCCACAGCAACACAACTCATCAGTGTGTTGACGTCATAAGTGTAGTCTGTCGAAGTACCGACAGTGTGGATAAAATCAAAAATATCACAAGGACGGCGCTGAGCTGACATCAGTCCCTCTGCGTGCACGACCGTTGCAAGCCGGTAGAAACGTAAAGTAAAACGCCTTTAAATAAATAAATTATCGCGACTAAGACCCGCTAAATAATATTGTATGCTAAATGATCATCAAAATCATCATCATCCACTGCCCGACTGTGTCTACTGTTGAACATAGGCCTCCCTTGATGTTGCGCTTTCCCACGATCTTGTGCTAATGTAGCCCAGGTGCACCTGGCGATCACAATAATATCTCTTTTGCAAGTATCATTCGTTTTAAAATAATCTTGACGCTGTGTCTCTGTCAGGTTTTGATTCGTTATGAAATAATCCTGACTCGGTGTCAAAGTCAAAATCATTTATTCATTTAGGCCACAAAGTGACGCTTATGGACATAAAAAAAAAATAATTACTAGATGATTCTACATTTACATTTACTGCCACGTTCGCAATGCAATAGGGAGAACCACGAGAAAGAAGAGGCAATAAAACTCATGGCCATGCTTTTTAATCGTCAGTATAATGGTTTTACATGTTGTCTTTGTAAGGAGATGCAACTGTTTTACATTGTAAGTTATCTACTAATGCAAAACGCCACTCCAGTGGACGCCAAGCCTTTCCCGGCCATTTTGTTGGTTTAGCGGCTATTTATCAAACAGAGAGCAGTGTAAGTTGTGAGTAATAACAACAATAAAATTATTTTTAAATAAAAAAGAACCGACTTCAAAACACTAAAGAACTTAAAAGCAAAAAAAAATTTTTTTTTATATCTAATTTTTTTTTTTTTGCCATACAAAAATAACTTATATTTCACAAGAAAATTAACAATGTAATTAAATTAAATCTTAAAATAATAAAAAACGCTAATTAATATATACAAGGGAAAATTAAAAAAATTCAAAATTAAAATTTAGAAGGCGTCATGAAACTCATCCGCATCTCTAAAAAGTGATCGCGCACTTGGAACCCAAGGCCCCAATGTTTCGACCCCAAACGGCTCAAATACATAATCTCCTATTAGATTTACATATTTGCGCCGTTTGAGTGGCTCCGCTGTAGCAGCAGCAGCGCCCGCACAACCTGCTGTGCTGGGAAGATGAGATGGCGCAAGGGTATCGACACATGTTGCATCCCATACCAAAGGCCTACCCAGCTTCCACGGCAGTAACGACATCCCGTCTGGTCTTTTGCCATCGTCGCGTGCCAAGCCTTGAGGTTCAAGTTGGGCTGGAACGCCAGCGGTGGCAAGAGCACGGCGCAGTATGTCATTGAGGTTGGCGTGTCGAGAAATACGAGCCAAGTATTTCTGATCTCACTATAAAACCTCTACACTTTTTATATAACTTTCTTTGTTGATAGAATAGGTAGTTTGTAATTTAGTAACTTTTTGCGTAAGGGCTTGGCACCGACTCCAAAAAGTTTTGCTCCATAACCAATTATTTTTTGCTTTTTAGTTCTTTAGTGTTTTTGAAGTCGGTTCTTTTTTATTTAAAAATAATTTTATTTTTTGCTTTTTAGTGGTATACTAATAAAAAAATTGTAATAGGTGGTAAGTAGGTACATAGGATAGTGTAGGTGGTACATGATGGGGAGGCCTTCCTTACTTGCCTCAATTCTGAAATGTAGACCTGTAACTTTCTATTGCTGCCTGCCTACAATTTCAAGTATATTTTTTGTTTTCAACAAGCCTAAACACGTTCATTTCAGTTCCATCATCAGATCCCAAACATCATCCATTACCAAAGTGTTTGCCAAGACAAAACAAACGAGCCTAAACTCGATGAGATTGCGTTATTGTATTACAAAGATACCATGGCCACCTTCCTGCTCTATCATCAGACTCTGGAAAACATTCAGCACTAAAGACCGTGTAATGACAAATCAAACGAGTCCAAACTCAATGGTATTGCGTAGTTGTATTACAAATATCCCATGGGTACCATCCTGCTCCATCATCAGAGTTTGGAAAACGTTCAACACTAAATTCCATGTAAAGACGAATCAAACGAGCCCGAGCTCAATGGGATTGCATTTTTGTATTACAAAGATCCCATGTGCCCGGTAGATGGCAATAGGCTCGCCCCCTATTACATTGGGACCTAGACATAACTGGCGAAATATGGGAGTGTGTACACCTCTGCCTACCCCTTCGAGGAATAAAGGCGTGAACCTATGTTATGTTATGTTAAAGATCTCATGGCCACCTTCCTGCTCCATCATCAGACCCTGAAAAACATCCAGTACCAAAGTCCATGTAAAGACGAATCAAACGACCCTAAACTCGATAAGATTGGGTTGTTGTATCAAAAAGATCTCATGGTTACCTTCCAGCTCCATCATCAGACCATGAAAATCCTCCAGTGTCAAAGTCTATATAAAGACGACTCAAACGAGCCCAAACTCGACGGCATTGGGTTGTTATCGTCAAATCACTTCAAGTGTGCTTATATAATTTCAAGAGTTCCTTCGATTTTTTTAGGATTCCATGACCAGATCATGACTGATGATCATGGGACCAACTGGGAGGTATACTCTTTCAATCCAAACAAGAATTTTTGAAATCGGTCCTGGCGTCTAAGAGAAATCGGAGAACATACATAAAAAAACAAAGATTCCGACGAATTGAGAACCTCCTCCTTTTTTTGAAGTCGGTTAATAACCTGGTCTGGCCTCAGCGGATTATATTATAACTTTCAATCACTAGTGAATTATATTTTTGTTTGTCTTTACTAGTCAGAGCCAATAGAATTCGCCATGATTTTATACTTTTACCTTTTTTATTTTTACTTGACTTATTTCAATCGACAAGTTGTTTAATTTACTTTACCAATTACAATGTATTACCTTTAAAATATAAAAATGAGCTCAATATTATGTATGCATGATTAAGTCAGATTTAAATAAAAAGAAAGTTGATAAAGTTCTAACTCTTAAATTATATACTCATCAACTCCCATTCACACAGTACACACTAAGGTACAGTATAGAAACAGTACGTAATAAAGTAAAATATCAAAAAATAGCCAGTGGCTAAGAAAAATCATTTCCAGCTTTTTATCTTCCATCCTTACTAATCCCTATCCCTACTTCCCTACCAATATCATAAATTCGAAAGTGTGTATGACTGTATGTATGTATGAAAAAAATAATATCGAGTAAATATAGAGATATATTGGATCATGGAGACGGACATATGCTACCATAAGTTGCAAAAATTAAACTGGGAGGGATTGTATGGAGGGTAGAAGTTTATACGGTACAAATTTACCTCTTGGAAGTAAGAACGCATGCGCTAATAATTGAGTGCTGCGCATGTGCTATCGCATATCTGTCAGTACTGTCACGTCATACATAATGTCATATTGTGCACGTTGATAAAATTGTTCGCATATATAAACTAATAATTATATAATAAGCCTAAACGGCTGAAACTATTTTCCCTACTTATATTAAAAATGCGAAAATGTTTACAGATATTTATTGAACATGTATTAGAACATGGCTTTGACATTTGACTGTATGCAAGGTGATGTTATTATGTAACTTTCAGTAGATAACGTTAGATAATGTCATGGATACTGGCCAAGCTTTGTACCCAATAGAGTTTCTGAAGTCTTGAAAATAATCAGGAGTGTCTTCACACAACTGGAGACTGAAAGTAGATTTGTGTTACCCCGAATTTAACGCACGCGAAGCGGCGGGCAATAGCTAGTGCAACAATAAATTTGTAAGCCATTCATACATCATTCTAGATGCTTAAAAATGCCTTTTTAGAGCCCCATATATCCTAACGTTGATTGTCTGAGACAAGAATCGAGACCAACAGTTTTATGTCCTGTTCTAAACATGGTTGCGCTCTTATTTAAATGGCACAACCATCGATCACCCATCTAAATGGTGACCTCTGCCAGATCACCACTAGTATGGGTGCTTTATTTTCTCAATTTTTTACGAACAGTACGTCGAGACACGCCGTGAGCACTACCACTAACGTTTAGAGAACAATATTCTTTATTTTAGCTAAAAATAAATAATATGGTTCTCTAAAAAAAAATTTAGAGTCTAAGGGCATGTTATTCTCACATAATTATTGTATTAGAGATAGTCATTCAAATAAATTAAATTATCTCAAATTCAAATTACAAAGCTATTACTTAGACACACGTACAGGAATAAAAAGTCACTCGCATAAATCGTAATTGAAAGAGACAAATAATATTAAATATAAATCCTGTTACTCCGGAGACGAAATTGCTGATATCCCTAACCCAATCTTAATTGGCAAAACGAAACAAAATGGAATTTCTGAGAACTCTGTAATTGCTTATTCTTTTATTTATTCTCGAAAATTGTTGTTTTATCTGCGAAGGTAAGAAGATTTGTGAATAAATCAATTAATCAATAAATTATTCTGTAAGCGAATAACGTAATTAGTTGACTTTTAATAATAATAATAATAATTTATTGATACCAAAAATATTTTACAAGCAGTCACATATATTGATATTAACCAACTTAGTTTTACAATGTTGTACATAAACATCTGTGTCTGAACTAGATGGAAAAACATCTGTATTTCAGACATCAGCGCTCTGTCCTGGGATAAGTCACAAAATATAATTTAACAAGGTTTACTTAATAAATAAAATTGAACTTCAGAATATTTCACAGTTTACATAAATTAAACTTAATGAATTACATTAATAACAATTAAACTTAATGAATAATAGTTTAAACAATAAAGAATAATTAAAATTTGAGTAACGTGTGGAGTAAAAGCCTCCCTTTGTGTATAGTGTTGGTGTTGAGTGTATGTGTGTGGGAGGGTGAGTTATGTTTTACTTTATTATATTAAGTAGCATCTCAGTTTCATCGTAGTTCAGCTTCATTATATATTCTGTTACCTTGATTTTGCAGTTATTCTTATTCAAGTGATATAAATCTAGAATTTTATTTAGTTTCTTATATAGATATGGGCCAAGGAAACAAGAGAATTTATTCACATATGAATGCTTGAAAACAGGTAGATTGCGAAGCGAATCAGCCATTTGTCTCCGTTGGGAAATATTTCTATCACTTATGTTGTATTTTGTGCTGCCATGTTGTTGCATGATTAAACAAACAATGTACAACTGACGTACAGAAAGAACTTTGCACAACTGGTATAAAGTGAAAGTTGGGAATCTAAAGGGCTGGAAAGTGCTGACTTTAAGTATAGTTCTTTGTGTAATTTCTAGAGGTTTAAGTATGGTTTTTGGTGCACCTCCCCATACCGAAATACAATACTGCAGTATTGACTGAGCGAGGGCTAGATAGACCTGTTTCATTAAGGTGGGTTCGGCAACATGTCTCAAATTCCTAAAAACATAAATTAGTTTTCTCATTCTAGCAGTAACCAGTGCTATATGGTGTCGAAAAGAGAGATTACTGTCTAACACGATACCCAGATATTTTAACTTAGACGTACCATTTAAAGCAGGGCATGAGCAAATATTATTACCGCAGCAGTTATGTGCTGTTAAGGACAGTGACTTGGGCGGTTTATTCCAATTGCGCATGGAAAAAGTCATGTAGTGAGTTTTATCAGTATTTAGAGTCAGAGTATTATTCTGAAGCCAGTGGCAGACAATATCAAATCCCTGTTGTGCTCTCTCATAAGCATCCTCCCACGTTTTAGCAGAGAAAAGCAATACTGTGCATGTACATCTGCATAAGAAATTAATTTTCCACCTTTAAGGTCCAGATCACAAAGGTTGTTCATGTAAATTAAAAAGAGCGTTGGACCCAAAATACTGCCCTGAGGAACACCAAAGAAGATAGGTAAATCTGTGCTAGTGAATTCATTTATTTTGACGCACTGGTAGCGTTCCGTTAAATAATTTTTAAAAAGAATGAGTTGGTTTCCTCGAACACCCAACCGCTCGAGTTTTTTTAATAATAACGGAATTGCAACCGTGTCGAAGGCCTTCGCCAAGTCAAGAAAAATACCAACAGTTTTCATGCCAGCATCTAAGTTTTTCACAACGTAATCAACGAGTTTATTAACTGCATCATTTGTAGACAATTCAGTTCTGAAACCAAATTGGTTTTTGGAGAGGAGCTTGTTGGATTCTAGATAGTTGATTAATCTGTTATTAATGATGCGTTCTACGATCTTAGAGATAGTGGGCAATAAAGAGATGGGCCTGTAATTAAAGATAGATGACTTATCTCCTGACTTGTATATTGGATGCACCACCGATTTCTTTAAGAACCTCGGAAATATTCCTTGGGATAAACATAAATTAATGATATGTGTCAGGGAAGATACAAGAATTTTTCTGTTTTCCATTAGGACTATGCTGGGTGTATGGTCCCATCCAACAGAGCTGACATTTTTTAAACTGGTAATTAGGCTATTTACTTCAGTGTCATCTGTCTCCAGTAAAACAAAGGAATATGGACAATTCGTGGTGTGTTTATCTAATATGTGAGAGATGTGCAAGTGCTGAGTGTTAGTACATAGATCGATTTTCGATGCCAGGTTTCTACCCAAGTCAACAAAGTATTTGTTAGCTTTCTCCACAGATTCTCTTGGACAATTTTCATTTATTAATTCAGTAGAGTGATCTCTTTGTTTTTTTGTGTGGGTAATATTCTACTTTTGTTTTAACATTGTTTACTTTTGTCTATTTAGATTACTGGTTACTAGATGTATATCTTTATTAGTTAAATTAATGTAGCTAAACCTGTAATGCACATTGTACAAATAAGATGGAAAGTAAACTGTGACTATGAGGTTTGTTTAATAGTTTGCCATAATGTTGACTAAGAACATATCTTAATTTATTATGCCGTACCTAAAGGGTAATAACGGTATGTTGTTTAATTCATTTTCGGTATACTATTCACAATAAAAAAAAAATAGGTTTAAAAACTATAACCCGACTACGTTAAAGAGGGGGTCTGAACAGGACGAAGCAAGAAAATAGCTCATTCTGATATAAAGCAAGAGCAGTGGTTGCACCTATTGTATACTATTAGATACTTGCCACGTTTGTTTAATGCAGGTTAAGTATTCCTGGCACCCACATTAGGTAGGTATACAATAGGTGCGACCACGGCTCTAGCTTTACATCAGAATCAGCTATTTTCTTGTTTCGTCCTGTTCAGACCGCCTCTTTGACGTACTCGGATTATAGTTTTTTAACTTATTTTTTTATTTAATCCTTTGCAGTATCCTGAGGGATGGAGCATGTCAACTAACCGTACAATATTTAACTTGTCATATTTATAGGAAGAAAGAAAGAAACAGGTAAAGCAAAGCGAACCCTGAACCGCGGGAATAGGCTAGTTGACAAAAAAATATTTATAAGTCCGTCCTTTAGATTATTCAAAAATAAGCGATACGTATTTTTTTATTTGTAAATTAAACAAAAAATGACCGAGATATGGCTCATTAAGGTTACGTATAACGTCACGCCGTGCTGCATTTTTTCGCACTAGATGACGTCACACGTAACTTTAAAGGGCTGTATCTTTGTTATTTTTTATTTAATCGAAAAAAGAAAAAATACATGTATAATATTTTTTTATAATCTAAAATACGGACTAAATAAAATGTAATTATTTTGACCCTGGAAACTACCCTATTGTAAGTACAACCGCGTTTTAAACTTATATTTTGACTAAAGGAGTATAATATATGTACATATTTTTAATGTGCTCTATATCAATACCTTTCTTTTGATAACAAACACGTATTGATTATCACAGTTTAATTTTTTTTGAGGTTGGAATCTGAGCTATTAAATCCTTAATTAAAAATTTTGATAAAATTTATATAGCTTATGTCACCCACGCCATTATTATAAATCTATGGACACTCCATTTATTAAAATCGGTTTAGTAGTTTAGGCGCTACGGTGCAAAATACAAAAACATGACCCTTCCTTTTGGCTTCGCCGTAGTGGGGTAACAAAGTAACAAAATCTCTGCATTGAGGTCCTTAAAAAACACAGTACGTTAATAATAGCAAAATTATATAATTCACTCGGTAAACATAAGTACTCAGATAATTACACATCTGAAAGTAAACTAAGTACCTACGGGTACAAAACTTTGACATACCCTGTTACTTCTTAAATGAGTTTCATGACGCCTTCTAATTAAATTTTTAAGTTTTTTAAGTTTCAGTTCTCGTTTATATATGTATTATTTTTTTATTAGCCTATATTGTCCCACTACTGAGCAAAGGCCTCTTGGATTTCCACAAATCTCTGTGCTTTGCGATCTCTGGCCAGTCGCCCTCAAAAGCGTCTAGGTCATCCCGCCATCTCCGTTTAGGACGTCCTCGTCGCCGCCGACCGCCTGGTACCCAATTGACCTATATGAGCCCACCTTTCTGTGTGCATGCGGCAAACGTGTCCGGCCCAGTCCCACTTTAGTCCGGCTGATTTTGCTCTTTACGTCCATTAAGCCCGTTTTTAAACGCAGCGTAGAGTTACGGTACTTGTATTTATTAGTTTATTAAATTATTTTAAGACTTCATTTAATTATATTGTTGTAGTTGGATTTTCCATATTCGAAACAAATCAATAAAACTTCTTATATTTATGACTTTGAATCAGCGCGGAGGAAATGGTGTGTAGCTATTCGTTCCCACAGTATGGAATGTTTATAACGGCCGGGCCACAATCTATCGCGACAGTCAACGCGACACGCGATGTGTTGCGACGCGAAATTGTCACGTAAAATACTGTCTTACTATCTTTACCCATGATTCCGCCCACGTGGATCGCGAGAAAGGTAGTGGTAACATAAAAGTAGTCCATATGTGGTGTGTAGCAGTTATGGATGTCCACTCATTGTCCAGCTCTACTGCGCCACGGCAATATAAAAGAAGATGGAATTATAGGTGAAACAACCGCGTAACTAAAGTGTTCGGGCATTCATTATTACGAAACAAGGCGTTTAAAAGTCGTGCGGTCATATTAAAATTAAACAAAGTCAAAATCATTTATTCGATTAGGCCACATAGTGATTCTAATGAACCTCAAAATTTAAGTTAATAACTGAATTATTCTACATTTACTGCCACGCTCGCAATGCAATAGATAGAACCACAAGAAAGAACGGGCAATAAAACTCATAGCCACTCTTTTTAATCGCCAATATGATGGTTATAAATTTTATTTTTGTAAGGAGCTGCATAGTTTCACGATGTAAATTATCTACTTGTGCAAAATTAATAATTACTGATATCATACTCAAGCAATGAATAATGTTAGCCTCCCGAAGTAAATATGGTAAAACAGGAGTATCCACTTACGTCATATAATAACCATAGAGGTAGGTAGGTAAACAATGGAATTATTCTCATAATGCTTCTAGTAGAAATTCATTGCAGTGAAGTATTTTCAACGTTCATTCTCTTCAAGGTCACGGCCGGGCCGTAATACTTGAAAATCAACAATTATCTTAAATTTGGCTTATTTATACACATGGGATATGGTGAAGTTATTAAGAGCTCTTTATGCCAGTTACGAACTTAAAAAGGTTTAACGTATTAATAGCTTGTTGACACCTATGAACTACGATATCATGGCCTGTAAGTATTAGAGATCGCCTACTAGAAAAATCGAACATAACGCATATGAGTTGATAAGCTGGTAATCTATACTAATATAATTAAACTGAAGAATTTGATGGTTTGGTTGAACGCGCTAATCTCAAGAACAACTGGCCCATTTTAAATAATATATCTATTTGACAGCTTAATTCTAGAGGGAGCCTATAGGCTACAATATTAATAATAATATAACATAACTCTATAAGCCACGGTAGTGGAGCAGAAGCCAATTAATGACAGGAGTGTAACCGCGTGCACAGCTCGTATAGAATATAAAAATTGCGTTTTATCAGCTTGATATCGACAATCACCAGAATTGTATCGTTTTAATATTTCGGAGTAATTTCGGCTGAAAGATTAACCAATAATCTTTATATGCCAGGTAATGTTTAATACCATGATAATATTCTTAAGGAATCCACTCAAATTCAATGCCGATAAATAACGTGAGTTTTATTGGATTTAAGTAAGATTTTATTTTGTTATGTTTATATTAAGACACGTGTATTAACTGCCATTCCTTTTCCCCCAACCCACAGGGTAGCAACGTACTTGTGACTCCTTTGGCATTGCTTGTGTCCAAGGGCGGCGGTAATCGCTTATCATCTGGTAATTTGTCTGCTTGTTTGCTGCCTATCAATATAATAATAGCTTTTATCCGCTACTTCGCCCATGTGAATGTCTCTATACCTATGAGCATTGAATACACAACATATCTAGCGTATTTAATTGGATAAGAAGTAAGACTACATTGCTTAAAATAGCTTCCAAAATAACCCATTATATTTTTCTAATTTTTTTTGATAAAAATGGTTACTGTGGCTTTTCCTTAGGAGATAGACTTATGCTATTGAGGATTTTTTGTAGGTAATAATGAGTACTTTAATAATGTAGTACATTATTTTTCTGTATCATTAATAGTTTTAGCAGCGCACGCCATGAAGGACAATTTTTGGAAATGTTTCTTACGCCTTGGGTTACATTATTGATGTTTTAGTAGGACTCCCTATTATTTTCTAGAAATAAATATAGCCTCTGTTTCTCAGGGATAATGTCGCATTACAATGGTGAAAGAATTTTTAAAATCCGTCTAGTACTTTTTTAGTTTATTCGTAACAAACATACAAAAATACAAATCTTTCCTCTTTATTATATTAGGATAGATTTATTGCAAAAACTGAATTGAAATGCAGGAATCATAAAAATATCGGAATTGAAACTTGAATAATAGAGTAAATGTATATTTAGCGATACTCTCTGTCGTGTGTCGACAAACAATAGTAACTTTTCACGCAAAATATTAACCTAGTAAACATTGTACAACAAACACACCATTGACGCGAATTATTTCTTGTTAAGCGTCTTTTATTTCATAAAAAGAATGATATAACGTTCGATCATTCGTGGCGCCCGCCTTTTTAACCATTGATCTATATAACAACTAGATTAGCAAAGAGCGCATATATTTGTTGCCTTGTGTTATGGGTCCGTGGACCCATAACACATTGTCCTCAAGTGTCAGGAGAATGACCAAATTTGTATGGAAGATGGGCTAAGTTTGCTTCTCGATGATTTGACCAGTAAAATATAGTAAATATACTCCTAATTAAATTAAGAAAAAATGAATACGATATTCAGCGGCAGTTCTTAGCTATCGGACATTAATGATTTCAAATATTTTGAGGATAAGTATTGTGATAGTTACATGATTTAATCATATAAATAGTAGTAAATTAGTTAATTATCGCCCGTGCTTCGAAGTGTACTTACGTTAAGCCGTCGGTCCCAGTTGTCATCTTTCACCATCGCACGTCGTTACGGGGAGTCAGTACCCTCCAATAAACCGATACTTACTGGTCTAAACCATACAATATCGCTTTCCCTTTGGGTTATGGCGGTCAGACTATGGAAAAGCTAATATTCTGTCATATCTGGTTAGAGTAGTAAGCGGACCCAGGGCTCCCAGGCGTTGAAGTCTTGGATGCAACCGACATAACTCTAGGACGGTGATAATATGATTTAATCATATTAACGGAATTTATTAGAAGCCTCTATGTATATTATACTATATAGAAATTAGTTGTAAAAAGAAGTGGAGCTACGAAACAAACGCTCGTACATTATATTAGTTTGCGGTTTTCTCAGTCTGATATATTTCTTACTGAGAATTCTCAATACCATGTGGTAAAATTAATGAGAATTTCAGTGAGGCTAGTTCGCAAAAGATAACCTCATTCCATTGGACCTTATAACAAAGTTGGCATTAAAACAACACTGTTTTATGCTTAATAGGTAAATGAAACTCAGTTTTTATGTTATTATTTATTTTATTTGGTATAATACCTAAATCTTCTTCAAATAAATCACCTCGAAATGAAGAAGGAGCTAGTATATCGTATACCATAATGTGGTGCAGGTATGGCCTCAGAAGTTACAACAGCTTCAATTAATGTGTAGCATTCTAAACATAAGACTCCGTTCAATTCCTGAAACAAACAATTAAAGTAGTTTGAATATTCGGTGAGGAGAGCACGAGGGAATTGTAGGAACTGAGAAGAGAAGTAAACAACACTTACACAGACTGGCGCTATCCATGATGACAAAATATTGAGCTCCGAATCAGATAGCTTCTCCAAAAAACGGACATGTTGCTGCCGAGGTACCGCAAAGGAAGAGTTAACATAACTGCAATCCTCACCACGGCTAGTTATTCTAAGTCCAGAAGACATACTAATGCTACCAATAAAGACTGTCTCATACTTTAGTCAACCCACGAGTCTTGATAACACGAAATAAACTTGTTTGGTCCACAAAGGATTGTTCAAGTCAATATAAACGACAGTAAATTACTTATTTTCCAATAAAGAGATATGAGCATCAGGTGAAAAAGCAATTTGACTGTTTTCATGTCAAAATAACTGACATAAGACCAGAGAGGTTAGACTAGTAATAAGGTTATATTTCTTTGCGTAAGACATTACAGATGCCAGTATAATAAAAAAATGTTCCCATATTTTCTATAAATACAAAACATTATTTAGTGGGTAATGTGTTGCAAAAAGGATAAACATTTGTAAGGTTATAGTTGTAAGATAATTAAAAACAAATTGTAATTCTATAATAAGTTATTTATATTGAATAAATATACTATTGCATTAAAATGTATTTATAAAACAATTCTGACACTTCAAGTAATCGATTCCTTCGACATCCATTTAACGATTTATTTAAGGTAATTTTAAAAATGTTATGGCAACACTGTCGGAGGAAGCGATGGTTGGAGTGGGGTAGAGTTAACGTGGAAAAAGAAAGATAAGGTATTGAGTCAGTTGACCGCAGGTCGCCAATAGAGGAACAAGTGACAAGTGATATTTTTACGGTGGTGTAAATTTGGTTCTTGTACAAAAGTGTGTGTGATAATATATCGAAGTGTAATTACCTAACGTGCTGGAGTTTTATTTATTGTATAGTCTGAGGGACTATACTGTGGATCATTTTCTACATTTCAGAAGTGGCACAACGCACGTAAGTAAAATATATTTTATTTAAATTGTTAACGGCCATCGGATATGTTTTAAAATAACATTACTGACGGTAGCAGTGACATGAAATATTTTAACATTTTATTAGATTGTAACGTATTCAAATAATGTTATACAGCTGTTAATAAGTTTAAATTGTCTCGCTGCAAAGAGAATATAGTAAACGTTTGGATAACCTTGCAAATTCAACATGTGTGTTGTTTTGCTATTATAGGATTGTATTATCAAATCTAATTATTACAACCATTGGTTTTCGATGTACGCTTGTTCAACAGTTAGACTTATGAGCACTACCTTCACATGTGCCTAAACTTTCAACTTATATCCATAATAAGTATTAGTGCATTATTATAGGTACAAGGTTTAGTTGGTACGTAGTTTATTATACTATCGATTGCACCCTGCCACAGTGATTAACTATCATGGAAAATAAATAACATTATTGTCTAATAAACTACGAAATAAATTAAATGTATTTTCATGTTTTATTTTATTTAGTTGCTAACGTTTTAGTAGAGGTAATGATTGACAATATTATCACAGCTATAATTAATTGGATTTGAGCTTCTACGTCCTTTATTTATGATTATATCATCATAAAATAACATTTGTTTTTGTTTTCGAGTTCTACAACACGGATGAGGATGGTGAACGACGCAAATTAGAGACACCGTCGCGAAGCCGAAACCGAGGTGGTGGCGACACAGGTCCCAGCCGATCGCGCACCCGCAGCCGTAGTCGTCTTGGGCAGAATCGAGACCGAGAGCTGGACGTAGACCGGGAACGAGTCCTGTGTCTAGAACGAGAGCTGCAATGCGAACGGAACTTTAACGGCAGCGAGAGAGAAGCTCGTCACGGACGAGCTACCCACGATTGGCGGAGTGTCGGGAGGACTGCGAGCGTCACGATAGCCAGCATCCTGGACGTCCCGCATCACACACCAGGTCACGTACTCCTTCTTTTTCTACTTATGTGGCTAAAATAATTAAATCTATAAGGCATGATCTTGAGTCTCAACCAGTACAGCAACAACAACCTCTACTCAATAAAAATATAGATCACAAGAATATTCTTCCGAATTTTGACCCGGCTATTTAAAACCAGAGACCATTATTTTTATTTATAATATTCATCATATTTGGTTAAAGAAAGTCAATGAATGCGCAGCAGTATATGGTTGGGACGATAGAACCACAACACATTTTTCCCTGCAAAAGCTCCAGGGATTGGCCAAAACATGGTTCGAAAGTTTAGACACCCTTATGTATACTTGGCAAGAGTGGCAAGAGAAGCTAACAAATGCTTTTCCTCACGAACATAACTATGGCCAATGCTTGGAATACATGTTGAGGAGAAAAGTTAGCGACATATTATTATGAAAAGTTGGCATTACTATTTGTGTGGTATTATCGGTAAACGCGCGGTCGATTGCATCATTCACGGAATTAGTGATAAAACCATGAAGTCTAGTGTGCTAGAGTTGCAATGTGCTTATCCAGAACAATTTTTACAATTTTTAATGAGCAGTAGGGACACAATGAGTTTTCTACAATCTTATAATTTAAAAAATAGGAATATAACAGATAATAGTGATGGTTCGTCGGCAAATTCTAAAAACAGTCCAAGTCTAGGCGGTTATTGTTTCAATTGCAAGGAACGGGGGCATCCGTATCTGCAATACTCAGAACCCTTTGTAAAGTGTAGTACATGTCATAAGATAGGGCATAAAACGGAAAACTCTTTCAATAGATCAGGGAGTTCATCTGCCAGGACGCATACGGTCCATAAGACGATGCGTATCTCTATCTCCAATCCAAGTGCAAAGAATCAATAGCTCGTAAAATAGGTCAGCCCATGACAATATACCAACCGTTATGAGGGGTTTTGGCAATGGCCGGTACAGTTCCCTGGTAGTGTAGTTTTTGATCTTGAGACTGATGGTGTCTGTGCAAAGGTAGTGTGTAAAGTCGTAAATGGTCACTTTTTGGTTAAACCATTTTTAATCGGTCAGTTTTCCACGGAACAGCCTCATATTACAGTGTATAAGAAATCTACTAGTTTACGATTTCTAGACTTTGGCTCAGAACTACCTAAAATAGATCTTTGCACCGACTGTGACCGATAAGTATAAAGAAGCTGGTCCCGTTCAACTGTTTGATACTGCAAGCGTTAGGTTATTTACTGGCTCGGGGTATGATGGTGAAATATTAGTAATGACTAAGTTAGTGGGTAAATTAAATAACCAGCATCTTATTTGTGGAGGTATATACCCAGTCAGAAACGGACAGGCACACGTGATTTTCTCACCAGTTACTGTACCGGTTCACTTTGCGACGACTCCATCATATGCTGAGCCGAAAAGATTAAGGTCGTAAATCAGGGTAATCAAAGTAGCTTCAGAGACAATGCCTGATAAAAATCATGAGTAGCTAGGAGATAAAGCAATTTGTCAAATTCAAATTTAAATCGGACCAACAGTAACTGAGGAGGTTAAACGCTAACTTATCGAACTGTTAAATCGTTTTAATCATTATTTCGTTACGTGTCTTCTCGACCTAGGTTGTCGTAACGTTACCGATATGAATATTAAATTAAATACTCAAAAACCCGTTCTCTATAGGCCACACAGGCTTTCTCATTCAGAAAGAGAAAAAGTTTGTGCCATGACCAAGAAAATGTTGGAAGCCGGAATAATTAGAGTCTACGTCGGACTACGCAAGTACAATTATTCCAGTGCGTAAGAAAAACGTCAATCCCAGAATATGCATTGATTATTGAATGCTAAATTCTGTAACCTTAAAAGAGACATACCCTATGCCTGTTATTGAGGACGAAATTGCAAGGTTGTCAGGTCAGGCATGTTTCATTACCCAGGATCTCATGTCTGGTTATTACCAAGTCCCAATAGCTGAGAATAGTAAACGCTTCACAGCCTTCGTTACCCCGGACGGTCAATATGAATTCAACCGTATGCCGTTCGGTTTAGCAAATGCGTAAAGGTACCGAGTATATTGTTGGCCTATTAATTTATGGTAAAACGCCGGAGCAAAGTTTGGATAGGTTGGAGGTCTTTTACACATTCCGTAACCCTGATAGGCTAATTAGTGACCGAGGTAGTTGTTTTACATTTCACCTTTTCAAACCGTTCTGTTTCGATAAGGGTATCAAACATATTTTAAACGCGGTAGCTAGCCCAAGGTAAAAAGTCAGGTGGAGTGTTTCATTTTGGACTCGCACACTGCACAAAATTTTAATGACAATGAAAAGGATTGGGATAAGAAACTAGGCATGATTCAATGGGGACGGAATAATACTATACAAAAGACAAGTATTAATAACAAGTAATGTTTGGCTTAAAATGAACAGTGAGTTGAACCGAATTATGAATGAAATCGCGTTGCCAAAAAAATCCCTGACTTGATTTCCATTCGTGACGAGGCTAAGGAAAGGATAGACAGGAAACAAGCCAAACAAAAGGAATATTACGATAGGGGCAGGAAACTAGCTCAAACATATAGTAGCGGTAATCTGGTAAAAGTATTAAAGCCATCCTACAACAATGATGGTAAAAGCACAAAACTCATTCCTTCTTTTGAAGGCCCCTACAAAATAACAAGAGCGTTAGGAAATGAACGATATAGGATCGCACCGATTCCCGGGTTAAGGCCATGAAAAATAAGCGTAAAACTTCTGTCACCGCGGATCGCTTGCAACCGTGGATACACATCGTGACCCTCGAGGTTAATAATGATGAATCCGATTCTGGTAATGATGCAACCAATAGTGAATGATGTTAGGTACATTTATATAACTTTACTTATTTTAACAAATGTTTAATATAACTTGTTATTGATGTACAAATCGTTAATAAAACTAAATGATAGCGATTGATCATATACATATTATGCTTGGTAACTTATTAATATATCTATTTAATTATTGAGTTTATTAAGTATTTTTGCTGCAGTATGATTTTTTTCCTTTGCAGGTCAGGAGCGAGAATTGATTGGTTCGCCCCCTGATCTGATGATTGATTCGTTCTTAGACGATCAAAGTCCTTGAGAAGTGATTGGTTCAAGGCAACTACATCTGAGAATTGATTGGTTCAGGTGTAGTAGATGATTGATTCGTTCTTAGACGATCGAAAGTCCTTGAGAAGTGATTGGTTCAAGGCAACTACAACTGAGAATTGATTGGTTCAGGTGTAGTAGATGATCGATTCGTTCTTAGACGATCGAAGTCCTTGAGAAGTGATTGGTTCAAGGCAACTACAACTGAGAATTGATTGGTTCAGGTGTAGTAGATGATCGATTCGTTCTTAGACGATCGAAGTCCTTGAGGAGTGATTGGTTCAAGGCAACTACAACTGAGAATTGATTGGTTCAGGTGTAGTAGATGATCGATTCGTTCTTAGACGATCGAAGTCCTTGAGAAGTGATTGGTTCAAGGCAACTACAACTGAGAATTGATTGGTTCAGGTGTAGTAGATGATCGATTCGTTCTTAGACGATCGAAGTCCTTGAGAAGTGATTGGTTCAAGGCAACTACGACTGAGAATTGATTGGTTCAGGTGTAGTAGATGATTGATTCGCTCTTAGACGATCGAAGTCCTTGATAAGCGATTGTTTCAACGCTATTATAACTGAAAATTGATTGATTAGATTTTATGTCCCTGAGAAGTTATTGGTTCAAGGCAATTATAACTAAGAATTGATTGTATTGATTGAAAGTCCTTGAGAAGTGATTATAGAATGTATTATGTATGGATATAGAGATTAATAGATATGAATTGATTAGTATATGGTATTTTAGGGCCAAATGTAAGGTTATCAGTTATCACTGATTCGTGTATGAGGGCATACACGTTGTCAGGACGGTCGAATGTAAGGTTATAGTTGTAAGATAATTAAAAACAAATTGTAATTCTATAATAAGTTATTTATATTGAATAAATATACTATTGCATTAAAATGTATTTATAAAACAATTCTGACACTTCAAGTAATCGATTCCTTCGACATCCATTTAACGATTTATTTAAGGTAATTTTAAAAATGTTATGGCAACACTGTCGGAGGAAGCGATGGTTGGAGTGGGGTAGAGTTAACGTGGAAAAAGAAAGATAAGGTATTGAGTCAGTTGACCGCAGGTCGCCAATAGAGGAACAAGTGACAAGTGATATTTTTACGGTGGTGTAAATTTGGTTCTTGTACAAAAGTGTGTGTGATAATATATCGAAGTGTAATTACCTAACGTGCTGGAGTTTTATTTATTGTATAGTCTGAGGGACTATACTGTGGATCATTTTCTACACATTATATTTATAGAAAATATTTCAACACAATACATTTTTCAAAATATCATAAGATTTTGGTGTTATTTTGCTTATTAGAACTTTTGTTATGTCACCCTGTTTTCACTATGAATGTAATTTTTCCCTATTAAAAGAGGTTTGCAAGAAACTGTAAACATTTGCCTAAATATGCAAAATGAATTTTGAATATGAAATGGCGATGTCACGACCGGAACAACGCAGACACTTTTAATTTTGAACTAAAAATCCCCGTTTCGCTTTAAATTAAAATTAATATATATAAAATTATGAAATAAAAGAAGATTTTCTAGATATGAATGGTTTAGAAGCAAACGGGCCACAAAATAGCCCAGTTTTGGTCAATCTCCTTTATTGACACGAAAAGACAACGATCGTAAAAAGGGTAGAGACGCAGTGAAATATTGCAAAATACGTTGATAAAGAGGCAGGATATTTTATTTCACGCTCATGTTAATTGTTTATCTTGACATTTCGTTGCAAATTACAATAAAAATCGCAAAAAATAATTGAACTTCACGAGGTTGTCAATAAATAAAATTTTGAATTTCCCATTTTTACGGGAGTTTCGTAACTTGATGAGCGTTGTCATTTGGTACCGGAATTAAGAAATCAAAAAATTGTTTCCTATTAAGACTTTTTCCTCCTCTCTATACGAAGCAGTAAATTATTATTTTAATATTTTTTTGTTCCCGTTTTTTTATAGATTTAATTCCTTTACTTTTAAAGAGAAATCGACGAGATACAATCAACAACAAAATGCCTTAAAATATTTTCATTTAGAACATTTATTTTGTTCATTTGAATTCATACACAGTTCGGTACCAATTTTTACACGACTGCTCAAAAAAGGTGTGTTATATTTTTAGGGTTCATTTATTTAACAATGTATGTATGGGTGCTTCTTTTAACCGTTATGTTTTCGGGGAAAACATTTTTACAACTGAAGAATACCGTATTTCACAATTGACGTTGTCTCATTCAAACTTACGTTTTGGAACGTCATTTTTGAATAAGTGAAAGAGATGAATATAGGTTTTTTCTAAGGTGCATATTGGTTTCAAAGCTACGTCGTCTATCTCGGGTGGTTGCCACGTTATTTCGAACGTCAATTGTAGGAGTTTCTTACTCTAGTAGTTATGTTATCTCAATGTTTTTAACCCCATGCAGAGTGGTTCCGTAGTAGGTCACACGGTACCAATCACGATGTTTGAATTACAAGACGATACCTCACTTAATTACTCACTATTTATCACACTATATGAGGGTACATACAAATAATGTCATTTTGTTTTTTCCTACTTATAGTTTTGTGCATCTAAAGTGAACGCATTACAAGTCCGCTCGTTAGCGTAATTAGCGCGTGATATTTAGTCTTTTTAGTGACACTTGTTTTTAAAGAATAAATTGTTTGTGACCGGATGTTTTACAATGGATATTCAAGTTGAAGGTATGTAAAGTGTATTTTAAGTATTTTCTTTCATTTTAATTCATGTGTTATTTTTTTTAATCGGTGCTACGCCAATGAAATTAAAAGATTCTTTTTTTGTTTTACTTTATCTATGTCGAAGCTTTTAACTACTTTCTCATAACCTACAAAAGCAGTTTTATATAAAGACATTAAAAACACTATATTTTAAATTTAAAAGAAAATTGACTGCGATTTGCTGCGATAGTAGGTGGTACCTAGGATCTACGCCAGGTGTAAAAGGTTTCTACGAGATATCATTATTCTAAAATCCTCACTATACTATTTGTATTTTGTTTTAGGTACAACATTTAAGTGTTCTTTTACAAGAATGCTTGTACTCGACACTTGGCTGGCTATTAAGAAGACTACTTCTGAAGCAGACAGATGTCGTCAAGTTTTGAAAAGTCTGGCGCTGTTGCTGCCAGATATCGAAAATATTGACACAAAAAACTTGGAAATTAGAATTACTCTGCTTTGTTATCTATCGGTGAGCTCTCGGAAAAGGCCGCTGAATCGTGTAATAAATTAATTAAACGATTTAGGCGTGATTATACAAGCAAAATGTCTCGACTTGTCACGAACACCGATCTGATGCACAGACTTCTTTTTAATTTGGATCCATACTTTACTATTTCTAGTTTAAGGCAATTACCACGAAAGAAGAAGTCTGCTCTATCAGCTGACCGGTTAAATTTATTGTCCTTTTAAATCTGTGCCATTTTATAAGTAGTTTAGAAAACTTTAGATTGTAATTATTTGATTTGCTTAGATTTGTTCAATGTGCCTATTAAACTATTTAATTGTAATTATTTGATGAATATTTGTGTTTGTCATTAGTAAGAGTCTAGTTAAGTGGTATTATTGTAATAGTAATTTAAGCCAATTAAGTTTCAGAGTAACTGTAATTCACCTTTCTCAATTATTTTACTTTGTACAAGAAAAAGCTGAGTTTTATATTGAATGAATTATTATTATTCTGATATAATCTGTTTTATTTCTACTAATCTTTACCTCAGTTAATAAAAACATACTATAATACCATGCATTACTATGCATTTCAATAGCTATTCGTTGCGCGAAACCTCTATGACCTTCTTAGAGCGCGGAACCACTGTGCCATGGCATGAATTCACAGACTATATTATATTTTAGAAAGTGGTAAGAATCATAATTTTACTGACAAAGCCAACCAAATCCATAGATAAAGCCCCAATCAATCCATAGCTAAAGTTCCAATCAATAGATAAAGTCTACGAATATACCTATTATATTTTCGTTGAGGTTGACAAAGCAGTCTTAATAATGCCGTAAGTCATGTAATATTCCTATTGAACATACACGGAAGCGGACCAATACTGGCAGACCAAAGTTAATCCGAATTGTACCTTATCATGGAATGATGTTATAAAAATAGATGCGTCATATACCATGAATGCTGCCTGTGACACCATTTATTTTAAAAAATAAAATGATTGTTGTTTGTGTTATTAATTTTGTATTATATATTGTACAATGTTATTCAGATATATTTCGTATAAATGCACTACGCCACAAAAATACTTCATTTCGCTTTCATTAGGGGCGGAACATATCTGACGGAAGATCCGTCGAACGTATCTTCGGTCACGTATATTCCGTCAAATGAGTCTGTACACATCTGACGGAAAATGAGTCGAGCGTATCTGCACACATTTGCTAAAAGCGTGGCTATTATGCACACATATAAGTTTGTTCGTGCAGGGCCGTACTCAGGGCAGCTCAATATTTTACTGTCATATTCTTTTACCTAATCAAAAAGGCAGCGATAGCCGAGTGGATATACCAACAGACTGCCATGCAGAGTGTATCGGGTTCGAATCCACGGCGCGCACCAATGACTTTTCGGAGTTATGTGCGTATTGAATTGTTAATTATCGCTTGTCCCGTGCCTCGGAGAGCACGTTAAGCCGTCGGTCCCGGTTGTCATGAAGATCTTTGGCAGTCGTTACAGGGCGTCAGTACCTTCTAAATAAACTGACACTAGTCTAAACCATGGAATATCGCTATCCCTTCGGGTTGCGGAGGTCAGACAGGCAGTCGCTCTGTGGAAAAGCTAATATTCAGCCAAATCCGGTTAGACTAGTAAGCGGACCCCAGATTGAAACTGGGATAACGCTAAGAAAAAGAAGATTCTTTTACCTTATCATTTTTCGTGTTCCCTGATGTTATGTAGTCACTGAAGTCCGGTAGTTATTTATATTGTAATTCGAGTTTGACTATTAAAAATATGTCGGACTTAAGAGATTTTTATAGTAGCCAACAAGCGTTATTTGAATATATTTCCTATTATAGGTATGGAGGTTCAAAATTAAAAGACGATGATACGATTTGGTTACGGTTTTTAAGAAAATTTAAACAAATGATATAGAAGGGATTACGGTCTGGCCACGGACAATTCGCTCCAACGAAAATTCGCGCAACGCGACCGGCGACGCGACCGGCGACGCGACTTGCGACTGAATCAAATGTACAGAAATGTTCTAAGCATGCCACGCGCAGCGGCGACCGGCGACGCGACCAGTGAATAGCACCGAGTGGCACAGCGGCGTGTCGCGCGACACGTCGCGCGACCAAAACAAATGTATGAATTAGTACGGCGCACGCCACGGCGTCGAGCGGTAGTCGCGGCGACTAGCGCCGGAGCTGAGTCAGTATAAATTTTTTGTTTATTTCGCCGCGAGCATGATATTATTCTTAGAATTTTTAGTTAGGCTAGCTATTTGGAACGTCTGGATGTTATCTATATCTACATAAATTTATACAGTATAAATAAAGTTGAAGTGTCTGTCTGTGATTTCAAAATACCTAAGTAAGTTTTTAGAAGTGCATATACGTACCTAGTTAGTTAGATCACACTTACCTACATAAGCTTTTCCGTATTTTAACTCAAAACTAGAGTTACAATACCTACAAGCGTGGGCTCAGTACGCATTCAGTAGGTACCTACAGAATGTATACCGTTTTGGTTACAAATCGTGTTCTTCATGTTTTATATTCTATTATTTTTTGGTTTAATAAGACAACTCCCGCACTAGGAATAAATCCTGTGTCGCGGGGGACTTTACAAACATACAACTAACGGACACAATGATCACTCAGACTCAGTGCTGGTTTTTAGGTATTTTTTAGAAAATATTATTAAAATCATAAATAATTCTGCCAGACTTATTACGACGGCAGTAATTCCCGTAGATCTTTAGAACCTCATACCTAAAAATTGGCCCACGATCCAGGCTAGCAAGTATGCGTACACTCATAAGTCATAGCACATACTAACACTACATTTTTCTACACATTTCGTTTCTGAAAAAATAAGTAAGGTCTGGCGGCCCTGGAATCTTACGATCTTAAAAATCACCGATCTGGGAATGACATGGCTATGGTATGTCCAATACCTACGAATTTAGCGTGCATATCTACGAAATGTTGGGCAATTTAAAATGGCTGCCATTTGGGTTGTACTCCAGAATATAATCGATATCGATATGGAGCCGGTCAGAGGAAAATAATATTTTTTTGTAGTAAGTTACTTTAGTTAGTTTAAATCTTTTGCCAGATTAGTTTATTTCATTATGCAAATGTGGGCGAACATGGCAAAGCGAAGAACGACCCTTGTATCAAACATGTAACAAAATATTCTCTGAGAGCCAATATCGATACTGTGTCGCTGAGAAAGTACCGGACATGAATGGCACCATACATACGGTAATGAAACACACCACCTGAAGCAGTGATTCATTTGATTTTTAGACATATTTATGCACAAAAACAAAATTATTATGTTCGATATACAACGATTTCACAGCAGATGTACCACAAACCTTGGCAAAAATATGGCGACAGTGGCACGAATGACATTTGTAATAAAATATCGTCATGATTAACATATTCAGTAAACTAGGGCTATCTCTTTTTTCTGACAGAGATATCCCTAAGACAAAACGAGACAACACTATGTTTGGTGGCTTTATGTCGATTTCGTATATATATGTACAAAAAAAATTATGGTGAAATGTGGGTATAATAATACACCTCTGCCTACCACTCTGGGGATACAGGCGTGAGTCTATAAAAAAATATATATGTGTATAATGTAATTTTTCTATATGGACTATTTGCCCTCTCCATGTATATCCCTTACTCAATGGTCAAAATTCACGTGATGCGTAGTGCGCGCTACGTCGACGGATAATCCGTCAGTACGCTCGACGTACTAACGGATCTTCGGTCAGGTGTGAAAGTTTGAACGTTTTTCTATACATTTGTATGTATTGGCGTTACGCGACGGATAAAACGCGACGGATCTTCCGTCAGATATGTTCCGCCCCTTAAGTAATTAATATATTTAAATCTAAGTTGTACAATTCGCGCTGTGCAACTTGTTTAAAGACTTTTATTGTACATACATACATAGACTCACGCCTGTTTCCCCGAAGGGGTAGGCAGGGGCATATTTAACGCCCACTAATTGTAATTGTAATTATATCGCTAACGCACTCGACATAAGATTAATGTGGTGAGCCCTATGTCCAGCAGTTGACTTGTCGAGGTGATGATTGTTAAAAAATGCCGAATATTTACTGGTGTACGATAAAGTGTTATAAATTATCAACCTGTTTTTCTGGCTGGAGGGTGACTCAATAAATGCTGAGCAATTGACTTCTTATGATACACATGTATGCTAATGAAACAAGTGATGTTATATGCCAATTTTTACTAGAATCGCCAAGGTTTTTGGTCAAACTTACCTCTTAAACAACAGTAGGTAGCAAAATTGTTCCAACCGCATCCCTTCTAACACAATAAAAACACCATGCAAACCAAAGCAACCCTACAAACTCGTATAATCAAGCCTTCGAGGAAAATCACAACAGAAACTACCCACAATGGTATAACTCAATCAATTCTATTTGCTGAGAGAAATGGCGGTCAAGAATGACTCGCTACGCAAGTTGGCCAGTGAAACTTTCAACAGATGAAATTGTCCGTAAGTGCACAGTTTGTTGACAAAGAAACTAACATTCACTTCGTAGTATTAGCTACTTTTGAGTCAAACATTATTAATGTACGTACACACGAAGACAACAAGGCAAAGTAAAGTCAAAATCATTTATTCATTAAGGCCCCAAAGGGACGATTATGGACGTCAACGTAGATGATTCTACATTTACATTTACTGCCACGTTTGCAATGCAATAGGTAGAATCACGAGAAAGAACGGGCAATAAAAGTCAAAGTTAAAGTCAAAATAATTTTTTGTACATTTTATTTTGTAAGGAGCTGCAATTGTTCCACATTAGACGACCGGTTGGCGCAGCGGGAGTGTAAGCGACTGCTACGCCGATGGTTCGATTCCCGCTCAAGTCAAACATTTGTGTGCATGAACACGGATATTTGTCTTGGTCTTGGTGTTTCTATGTAATGTATGTATGTATTTACAAAAAAAAAGTATATATGTATGTTTATCTATTATCTAGTACCCATAACACAAGCTCTGCTTAGCTTGGGACTAGATGGTGATGTGTGTATGTGGTAGAATATTATTATTCTTGTAAGTTATATACTAGTAAAGTTTTTAGTAACTATTGATCATACTCAAGCAGTAAATGATGTTCATTTGGTAAGCCTCTCAAAGCAAATATGGTGAAACAGGAGCATCCACTTACGTCTTTTTAATGTAGGCAACTCGCGAACATGGTCAAAAGTATGGTGGATGTGAATGTAGCAGAAAGTAACGGTATATGAAACCAAAGCAATTGATAATCTATTAGTAAGCCCATGACCACGAGTTACCCACATTTTACAAATCCGCAAAGTTATAATGAAATTGTGGAACATGACTGCAAAATATAGTATGAAATGAGAATAAGTATGGTAATTAACTACACTATACAATAAAACTACTTAATTATTGACCTAGTCAAAAGCGAACAAGTACTTCCAAGCGCACCTGTCATCAAAATTATTTTATTTAAACTATGATATGCCTTATTTACAAGATTATTTTTAACTTCTGCCTGAAACGAACTTAAAGGCCAGTCTAAATTATACGTCGGTATTTTATTGTATATGCGTATACTGAGCCCAATAAAGGAGCTAAGTATGCGTTTTGTGCAAACGAAAATACGGAACACATAATTTATGTCTCTTTCTAGTTTTGATATTGTATAATTATGTCACTATCCATTTTATAAGAATTTATATTTAGGCTTACGTGCATAACACTGGCATAAATATACTGTGACGCCACAGTAAGAATACCTCGTGGCCACTATTTTTTTTTTTTTTTTGTTTCGGGTTGGTAAATCCTCATGGAGTCCCTCCGCCCCGGGGGAAGGACGAAGGGGACTGTCAGACTCTTACTGACTAAAAACCAACCCGTGTTCCTCATGTACCCGTGTGTCGGAGGGTAGGGATTCGCATAAGCATTCGTCGCTACCCCCCGACGGGTATTGGCCCGCCAGATGGTCAGGCGGGCCCCGAACAAAACCCCCTTGGCGGCGGATTAAGGTGTTGGGCTCCGCCGCCAAAACACTCAGCGGCCGCAGAGGATAGGGAGGACGGCAACGCAACACCGGATCTCCTCTTCCTCTGCGGCCCCACCGTGACGCATCGAATGGTGCGCCCCCATTTGGTCGCGGGACATAGGGCGCGCGGCAACGCAACACCGACACGCCTCTCCTCCCGCGACCGCACCCGACTGCGAGGGACAGACAGATCTATCCCCCGCACCCGCACCGTTGGACGCATCCTGCGCAGGCCCCGTCAAGCCCACGCGGAGCGTCCCCTCCTGGATCCCTCTTAGCTTCACCGCGGGGTTCCAAGCCACGGTTACTGAGCCGCCCCACCACGACAAGGTGGAGATCCCGCGGGGGGGCCACTAGTTTTAACTGCCAGTATAATGGTTTTACATGTTATCTTTGTAAGGAGCTGCAACTGTTTCACATTGTGAGTTATCTACTAATGCAAAAATTAATAGCTATTGATATGCGCATGCTTGAGTATTGATATCATACTCAAGCAATAAATTATGTTCATTTGTTAAGCCTTCCAAAGGGAATATGGTGAAACAGGAGCATCCACTTACGTCCTTTAATGTAGGCAATTCGCGAACATGACTGTTCAGGGCTATGGTGGAACAGCATGTCCCGGAAAGTAACAGTATATAAACCTGCAGCAATTTACAATCTTTTTCAATATTAGTTTGCAGCTCATGACCACGACCTCACTTTACAAATCCGATAAATTATAATAAATACACTGGTCTACCCTAATATACACTGGTCTCAGCTATGGAATATTGCTATCCCTTTGGGTTGCCTACGCCATGGAATATTGCTATTCTGCGCGGGTTTGTGTTGCGGAGGTCAGGCGGCAGTTGCTCTGTGGAAAAGCTGATATATTGCCTAGCTATGTATCAAGCACAGTGAAAACTCTAAACTGCTTCAGACTATTTTTGAACAGTCCACTATACCAGCGCTTCTCACAGCATTGAAACAGTCAGTATACATTTGAATGTTAAAAATATTTCTTGTTTTGTTCCCAATTTCCACTAATAACCGGTAAAACCCACATCACGGGCGCAGACGGCGACGGTCTGCAAGCATCATGGCGGACGCTGCACGTTTTCCCTGATGACTGCCCGACGCACCGAGGATATCTATCCTTACGGTGTCGTGCCACGCTAGCCACGCAGCCGCCGCACGTGCGCTCCATGTCGGTGCGCTTGTATGTGGCTGCAAGGCCGCATATATCCTCGTATATGTTTAGTAAAAATAGTGAGTATGTTGTGTTTCTTAGTAGTCACTAGAAGGTATGTCGGGAATAGCTAATACACATTTTTGCTGAAGAGATGTAAAGCATGGATGCCAATATAGATTAAATTTAACTTGCCTACGCATCTACCGATTCTTTTATCTACTTTATTACACTTAAGTTTTGTCCATAGATCTAGAGTTGTTTTTAAACTGTCCCATTGGTGGGCACGGGCTACTTCTGAAGTGCGGGTCAGTCGACTTCAATGTTTCTTGGAGAACGTTACAGGGCAGTTTCAGACAGGGAGGCAATCTTCACAAAAAAGTAACAATATACTTCATAACTGTTAATTGACGACTAAGAATACCAAGTTAGCAATATACAATGTAGACAAAACTGACTGCCATGCTGTAATTTGCATGAGTCTGACACTGACTACAATGTTTGCTACTTTTCGTGAAGTATATTCCTCTAAATCTCGGGGGATCTGTCAAAGTTGTCAAAGAGAGTAAACAAAGTTCGCTGTAATAATATTGTATTTTATTACTATTACCTGTAATAATCACCAAATTTGTGACTTTTAATGAAGATGGGTGTCCAATACATGCCACCAAACGTTTTCCACGGCACACAACAAACATTAGACGAAACCACCATCATCACATACAGTTGTTGAAATGCAAAGTTTTCAAAAATACCAATCAATTGAGAACATCCTGAGCTTCGGTAAGGTACGTACAGACATTTGTTTATAATATTTGCACAAAATAACCATACTACACTCGACTACATATTAAAAATCCGTTAGACAACGGTAATTTCAAGCAGTAACTAAAAGTTTATGACAACTGACCTATTTCATAGACAAGACAGAACAAAGTCTAGTGATGTACCAACCACTTATGACTAATGAGCGAACTATAATGTAAAATTGGTGTTGCCGTTTAAATTTTGGCTGACGTTCTCTCCACATTGACCAAATTTTTATATACACTGACATAAGATATCTGCTGACTTTCTAAATAATATTGATTGGACATATATGACAAACATTATATTGACTGAACATCACATAATATATTAATTGACTAGAATTGTACTACTGGACATAAATTAATAATATCGAAGGACATCGTAAAGGAACACAGATATATAATATATATTATTCACACATATCTGCCATTAATAGCACAATGAATTTCTTAGACAACATCACATTCAGGCGCAATCGCAAGGTCTCAGACACAAACACCTCCATTACTAGTGAACATTTTTTAGAAAACTGACTGAACCATACAACGATCAGCCTTCCAAGTATGTCAAGTGATGAACATGAAGAAGTAACAAAATTTAAAGAACAAATAGACAAGCTGACTGCCGATCTTAATAGCGCTCACTCAGAAATTGAATCCCTTTCACTTGAGAATAGTGAACTCAAACGAAAAAATGAAGAACTTATGAGGAAAAACGAGCTATTCAAAACAATAACACTTAGTCCAGCAAAGTTAAGCACACCAAACAAAACAAAGACTCGGACACCTAGAAAGCAAAAAACATGTCCATCATCTAATGGCACAGAGATCACTCCATACATCGTAAAACACGCCAAAATATCACTTTTTTCAACATCACCAAATATTAATACATCTGGTAACATACCGACACCAAAGAATAAAGTATGCATCCTGAGCACAAACCATGAGAACAACATTTTGAGAATCACTGAAGATACTTTCGGTAGCGAGTTTGAATTTTGCCACTACAAAATGACTAACGCAAACATACCACAGCTAATTATAAATGCCCATGACAAAATTACTCAGTTTACGAAACAGGACTTTTGTGTAATTATTTTAGGAGAAAACGACTTCAGAAAAACCTGTAACTAATATAACACCATTATAAATATTAGACAGACCATGTTATACACTAAACACACAAATGTTATTATATGTGTACTGACGTATAAATGCAAAAATTATCATAACTTATATAATTGGCGAGTAGAAACTTTTATAAACATGCTATATCTTGATGTTATCACTCACGACCATGTATATCTTCTGAACAGTAACTTAAACTTAAAATACGATTATAGTATGTTTAATAGACGTACAGGCTCAGTAATTAATTCTGGAATGCACACAATATTTTTAGACTTATTAGAATTAATTAATTGTATTCAGTTACATATGCCATTACACTAATGATTCACCAGCGTCATCAAATGAAGATTGTTTTCGAAAAATATACAAATAACAAATATAATAACATAACAATTACACTTCTTCACCAAAATATTGCAGGGTTACTTTCGAAACGAGATCAATTAGAGATAGCTATTACAGAGCTTTGTAGTAACAGTGGTCCCATAGATATTATATTATGTCCTAGCGAGACATTTCTCAAGTATGGCAATGAACGTAACTTCAGTTTAAAAGACTACAAAATAGAGGCATGTTTTTCTCGTAAAAATCAAAATAGAGGTGGAACATGCATATTACTCTGAAAACACTTGCAGTATAAAAACCTCGACTTGGAGCCCTCATTACCACATAGTTTTGAATGTTGTACCATTGATATATTGGGACTTAATCTAGTTGTGTCATGTATATACAGAACAGAGATGCAAATTTATTTGACGTTAGGTGCAAATTTATTTCTAAAAAAACTAGAATCCCTAACTGTCAAACTAGCTAAGAAAAGAAATAAAATAATTATAATATATGGGGACTGAAATATAGATATGCTAAAAATAAATAAATTCTCTAATGAACTTACGACTATCCTTGATACAATTGATAACAATTTGACTAATCATATAAAAGTACCAACACGAAAAAGCGCATGTCTGGACTTAATCGTTAGTAATACACGCGAGGCTTCTTGAAATATACATTATCTAGCACTGTCTGATCACACATTCCAGATTCCTAAAATTAATCTAGAATTACTTGGAAAGCTACTAAGCCTACTACATGTCCATAACAATTTACAATCACTTACCGAAGAATTTAAAGAATTTGGCGCTTAATTTATTTCGTCGCCAATTGTACAAAATGTTAGCTGAAAGGAACTGTCAAAGAGTTTCTTAATGATAAATTGTTGATTGTATGATATTGCCTTACTTAATAACAAAACATGCCACATCTTATATTAAACTATAATTATATTATTGTATACAATATGATAGTGATAATTACAGGCACATCTTAATATACTTTATAAAATCTTAGCATGACATCAAATTAACATTCCATTTAATTACTTACCTACTGAATAAATATTGTGTGATATAATTGTTATTGTATTAGATACGTATACATAATTAGTATAAGAATAAGTGAGTGCACAGCTTTCACCAACAAACTGTCATGCAGTTTGGCGAAATAATTAAATTTGTAATTGTGTATTGCTATGAGTTGAAAAAAAAAAAATTATAATAATTGACATTTTTACTGTTCTATTTAAATTTGTGTGTAAGAATTTTGTAATTAATTTATATTTTCGCACCATCAATGGTAGAACATGTGATCACATGTATTTATTTAACATGAGACCTGTAATTTATAACCATGTTCTTGAGAATAAAGACTGATTCTGATTCTGATTCTAAAGATAATCAAATTCGATGTTACCAGCGGAATGCTCCAGAAATGGTACATAACAAATTATGTTATATTATTCTTTTTTATTTTTTTATAGGCTAACGCCTGTATCTTTGAAGGGGTAGGCAGAAGTGTAATATTATTACACCCACATTAAATTTTCAGCCAGAAGAAGTGGTCAAAGCCAGGAAAAGAGTGGTCAAAAAATTTAAAGAAACAGGGTCAATTATGGATAATAAGAATCCTTTTCGTCAACGTACCGGTCAGTCTCTCGAAAACATTGCTGCTGTAAACGAAAGTGTCGCTGAAAACCCGAAAACATCAATTCGACATCGTTCTCAACAACTCCAAATTTCACGAAGCACTACGCAGAGAGTTTTGACTAAAGACCTTCATGCGTACAAGATTTAGTTAACTCAGAAGCTCAAACCAGCAGACCACGGAAAGCGCAGGCAATTCCTTCAATGGGTAATGGAGCAAAGTGATGTCGATGCCAATTTTTCGAAAAATGTCATTTTCTCCGATGAAGCCCTGCCAATGTATGAAAATCCATATGAATGTCCTTTCCATCTTCGTGAATACACAAAATTTTCGAATTTGGGACGCAGAATATCCTCATGCAATCCATGAGAAACAAATGCACCCACAACGAGTAACTGTCTGGTGCGGATTTTGGTCAGGCGGCGTGATTGGACCTTCCTTTTATGAAAATGAGGCCGAAATTGCAATGACTGTGAACGGCATTCGTTATAGGAATATGATAACGGACTTCTTGTAGCCTAAACTGTAAGGAATGAATCTGGACAAACTGTGGTTTCAGCAGGATGGCGCAACCTGCCACATCGCGCATGAAACAATCGACTTATTGCAGCAACGATTTCCAGAACACATTATCTCACGAAATTCTAATGTCAACTAGCCCAAGATCGTGCGACTTTTCTTTGGGGTTTTGTGAAATCTCGGGTTTGTGCGAATAAACCCGAAACAATTCCTGAGCTCAAATAGAAAGAAAGAAAGAAAGAGAAATGGTTTATTTGGTCAAATAAGAAATTCATACAAATTAAATAGGTATGAAAATAAATAAATGTATCATGCACAAATAAGAAAAAACAGATTAGTATAAAGACATAAAATAATGCAACATCTTATTCAAAGTGTGAAATTCTTACCCAAATGGGACCCTAGTTCAGCATATGCCATACTTTTTACAAAGCGTGGCGCTGGTTTTCAACTGGTTCCCTTGTGACTACACGGACGCTAACATACAATACATATGTGAAATTAATTGCAGTTGAATTATTTAGCGTTAAAAAAACGTAAAAAAATCGGAAATCCAACGCGTCATCGGTGAGATACAGCCACATCTCTGTGCAAAAGTCATGAAAAATTTCATGAAAAGAGTAATGGCCTGTCATCGGAGCCGTGGGGGTCATTTGCCGGATATTTTATTCCATACTTAATCGAAACATGTCTTCTTTACAATACAATAAAAATATCACAACTCTGTCATAAAATACTTGTTTTTATTTTAAAATGAAAAAAATTCACTCTTACTGAGACACCCTTTATTATTGTTGAAGTTAACAAAGTATTCTTATCCATTGTCATTTTTACCCGACTACGGCGAAGCCAAAAGGAAGGGTAATGTTTTTGGCAGACTATGTAAGTATGTTTGTATGTTCCACCGTAGCGTCTAAACTACTGAACCGATTTTAATGAGTGCGGTGTTGAAGGATTTGCGCGGGTGACACAGGTTATATGAATTTTATCAAAATTTTCTATTATGGAATTAATGCCTCAGATTCCAACCTCCAAAAATATTAAACTGAGATAATCATTCATTACGTGTTTGGTGTCAAAACAAAGGTATTGGTGAGCACATTACAAATATATACATATATTATACTGCTTGAGTCAAAATATAAGTTTAAAACGCGGTTGTACTTACAAGTTCTAGTCTGACTACGCTCTAAGGCGGACGTGTGTCGCGTAAAAAAAAATTTTTATTATTGTTTCGCGCGGCGCGAGCCGACGCTTGCAATTTTTATCGCCATGAATGATAAACTTGTGGTGAACGAGCTGCTGGCGTTCCTGCAACAGAAGCTGGATGTCGTGGATGAAGTGTTGGCTATCCAGATCTGTGCAACGAACTTCAGCGAGGAGGACATTGCGGCTGCTAAGCTGCTTGTATACAGGTCGCTAAATAAATGTGACCAGATGGTGTCCCGCAGTCGTGACGGGACAAAGAAAAGCCTACAAGACATCATCACGCTACTTACTGACAACGTGCCGACGTTTGTGGCGAGGGACTTAAACAAGTTACCTCCTGTCACTATCGACCACGTCGATGTTACAAGCCTTTTGAAGGACAGAGTTTTTCTTAAGGCAAGTTTAGCGGATGTACATAAGAAGTTGTAGACATCTCAAGATACCGTCGCACTCTTGCGCACGGAGTTAGACGACTTACGTAAGGTTGTCGATTTAAGTCGGTCACCGGCGCGTAGTAACATCAACACGCGCCGAGGTGCATGCGTCAATACATCAGTCGCAAGCTTCACGTCAGCAGTTCTGTGACTGCTGAGTGCGCTACACGTGAGTGCGCCCCGCAGCCCTGCCCCCGACCCCACGACTCCTCCGTGTATCGCCGCGTGACCTAACTCAATAAAGGTTCAGCAGGAAACTACGAGCACCCTTGTAGCTACGAAGTCCAAGCCGGAAAAGGCGCAAAAACAGGCTGACGTAGCAGATGATGGTTTTGTGACGGTGCAGCGGAGGAAGCGTCGTCAGAAGACCGTTAAGAACGATTGCGGCACGGCTCCTGTGGAGTCTGGTGCAACCCTGCGCGCTGCCGCGCCGAACACACCCGTGTACATCTCTCGCCTGCACTACACCACTAAGGCGGAGGACATCGCGGAGTACGTGCGCCAAAAGTCGAACTACATGCCGAGAGTACAGCTGCTGGAGTCGCGACGCAACGTCAACTTCAAGGCGTTTGTGGTGCGGATCCCGATGTGCTTTCTGCCTGTTGTTATGAAGGAGGACTTTTGGCCGAAAGGTGTGGTGTTCCGTTGCTTCCGCGGACAAGTGCCACCAGAACGCACAACATTATCGTGGCCGTAGATAAGTGAAGCAATTTTAACATAGTATATAAGTATATTTCTATTATTTACTAACAAAAATTGTATATTGTATGTATGTTAGTATGTAAGGTATGTATCTAAATAAAAAATATGTATGTCAAACCATTGTCTAGTACCCATAGCATAAGCTCTGCTTAGTTTGGGACTAGATGGTGATGCATGTAATATATGTATTGTGTATTTACTTAATTAAATAAATTGATTGATTGATTGATTGATTTAATGGGGTTGGCAACTGTCAAAATGTGTTGTCGTTGTGTCCCCAAACATTGAATTTGTATTTTGGTCAATTTTTTACAATATATACACTTTTTTGTCATTTTGTCATTTCAATTCAGAAGCTTTGAGTTAGGTACTTACCTATTTTTTTTCTTTCTTTCTTAAAATGTAACCATGTAAATTGGCGATGCCAAGGAGCTTAGATATTTACCCGACTACGGCAAAGCCAAAAGGAAGGGTAATGTTTTTGGCAGTCTATGTATGTATGTACGTATTTATTATTATTTTATTTAAAGGCAACTCCCGCACTAGGAATAAATCCTGTGTCGCGGGGGACTTTACAAATATACAACTAACGGACAAAATGAACACCCAGACTCGAAACAACAACGTATTAATCACAAAGTGTTGTCTCGTGTGGGGATTGACCCAACACTCGGCGCAATGTCAAGCGACAAGGCGGTCGCTTAAACCACTACGCTAACCGTGCAGTCAAAGTATGTTTATATGTTCCACCGTAGCGCCTAAACTACTGAACCGATTTTAATGAGTGCGGTGTAAAAATATTTGTAAATAATAGCGCGGGTGACATAGGCTATATAAGTTTTATGAAAATTTTCTATTATGGAATTAATACCTCAGATTCCAACCTCCACCCGTCGGGGAGTAGCGACGAATGCTTCGGCGATACCCTACCCTCCGACACACGGGTACATGAGAAAGTCGAGGTGGTTTTTAGTGGTAACACCACATACTCCGGCTCTCACTCCCCCAAGAGTCGGAGATCCGAAGGGATTTTCCACCTCGTAAAACAAAAGAAAAAGAAGATTCCAACCTCCAAAAATATTAAACTGAGATAATCATTACATGTTTGGTGTCAAAACAAAGGTATTGGTGAGCACATTACAAATATATACATATATTATACTGCTTGAGTCAAAATATAAGTTTACCCCCTCAACTGCAATAATAACCTCATAGGTTAATAACGAGTCGGGTATCATTGGTCGTTGACATTTAACGGTTTTTGCACTTGTAACACGATTTTGTTATATCATTCGATTTATCGATTTCCGCTTGACCAATTTTAATACTTTTATAAACTGGAAACGAGCAAGAATGAACGAAAATGAATTAAACAAAATACGTATGCCATTGAACTTTGCAACGACGCCATATTGGCCATTTTGATATTGAAATAAGTGTGCACGAGAAAAGTAAAAATGTTTGTAATGAGAAAACATTGAGTAATCTTATAAGTGTTATATACAGAACTACTGGAAAATAAGTGTTGATTTCACTTTGACTTATAGTTTATGGAAAGTGATAAATATTGCAGTGAAAAAGTAACGAAACTTTTGTAATGGACTTATTACGTTCCCAAAGAATGGCGGCCGTTATTTTTCGTCGCGTAAACAAAAACGTTTTATGGTCAAATTATTATGCTAAAGTAAAATGAGTTGAGTTATCTTTGCACATTGTATATTGTTTTAACGTAATAAAGTGCTCGTTTGGTGATTATGTGTGGATATTCGATAAATTGTGATAAAGTTTACAATTTATACCAATGAAATTTCTCAAAATCAAAATATATTACATCGCTGCGAGAACAGATCAGTTTTATTTACATATTGAAATGTATAACTAGTTAGATAAAGTCGTAACGAAGCCAGAAAGGTATAATTCATGCCATATTATTATATTTTTGTAGGTGAATTTTTCGTTTTTTTTTTGTTATAAAGTGTTTGAAATGACGTTGCATTTCATGCGTTGGGCAAAGCGAGCCTTGCGCAGGGTAGGGGTTAAAACGCGGTTGTAGTTACAATTCAGACGTTTTGAGTCAGGTACTTACCTATTTATTTTCTTTCTTTCTTAAAATGTGACAATGTTAATTGGCGAAGCCAAAGAGCTCAGATATTAACATAGAGGCGCATTTCTTATGGGCGCTGATTTAAAAAGAGTGGCATGAGTTTCTTCCAGGCTCTTCTCATAGCCCTACCATCCCGAACCTGGTTGTAAAAAAAAAGAAATGACGTTTATACCTAAATGTTGCTTTTGTAACCTATATGAATAAATGAGTTTGAATTTGAATTTAGGAGATAATAGCAAACTCACAGATACGCAGATTTGTTCACTGTAATTGCCTTATGGTGTGGTATTTATATATATATATATATATATATATATGTATATATAAATATACATATATAGATTAAATATTGAAATCAGCCGAGTCTAGCAAGCGATAATTTACAATCGAATACGCACATCACTTCAAAAGGTTGGTCCCACCGACTCGCCCCATAGTTTCTACGCGAGGTCATCTTTGTAGTAATAGGTAGTTCCACTAAGTTATCGCTGTGAATTCTTAGCAATATCAAGTTCTTTATTATTATCTTTATTTTTTATGGTATTTCATTAGAACATGCCAGCTCCATCGTTACTTAAATCTAGTCTCTGCGTTATCAAGTTTGTAATACGAGTATAAATAGAAAATATCAAACTTATTTCAAGGAAACTACATCTTGGCAAGAAAGTAGGAAATACTATACGTCAACTTATTACGCTCTCTAAGAGCAAACGAAAGATCAAAGCATCAAAGATTTTTTAATTTAAATATTTACGACTTAAAAATCTCGCGTTTCTTTTTACGAAATCCAAGGAATTCCTTTTACACTTTGTGGTATTAAGAAAAAAATATAATTTAATAAGGTAAACTTTGGCATTATTTAGAGTTGACTTGAAAAAATATTTGAGGGAACCCTTATTTTCATCATAATAACAGTTGTGAAATGCCTGAATGCCTTTTATCCGACAAAATGGAAGAGTTAGGCTGGATAATTTTTGCCTTTTAGAATAGATGTTTAAAATTTCTAGCCACCTTCATTTTATTTTAAGGGACATCTGGGAGAGGATGAATTTTTTACGTGATAGAAATGTTACTTGATGTTGATACCATGAATTTAAATTAAAATAATTGCGTTTCTCACTTGGTCTTGTTTTAATATTTTATTTAAATTATACGAAATCTAATAAAATTCAGAAATGTACAGCTGTGGTATAAATAGTAGGTGCATCTTAATTTTTAGAGATCCGTAGTATAAAAAGGAATCTTTGTTATTTCACCATGCTGTCAGTCGCTTTATGTCAAATACAGGTATTACAGACCTGAAATTTGCTATAATGATGACATAATGGTTCATACATTGAAGTTATTACGAAAATCAGCATAGCTATTATGGTTATTTTTACTAACGATTAATAATCGATTTAGCCATATATTCTTGCTGACTAAATATTGTGTTAACTAGGTATTTCTAGGGCAACTTACAAGGACAGCTTTGAAACCCAAAACAGCTTTGTATGTAACCAAATATCCTAACCGTCCTTGACAGTTTTTATTATGAGACAAAATGTTATAACATATACTTTTTTCTGCGTCTATACATATTTCTACAGCCATTACACACGGAAACATTAATAAAGCCTACTAATCCAATAAAAACACATTCCAGTGTGACAAAGAAATAAAATAAAAATCCTATTTATAATTATCAAGTTGTAAAAATCGTTTAGGCAACACGCAACACGGAATTTGTTATGTAAACGAGTAAAGTTGGTGCGATCGTGTCGCTTCTCTGGGTATGACGTGAATCATATATTAAGCACATGTTTTTTGCCGGATTAAATACACGTTCTGTGTAGGCACAATTTTCTGAGGCCTATTTTTTGTGCGGCAGCTCCACTCTCTCAATATGTCGTGGTGTTTTAATAGATGTGGAAATTATGGCTGCAGTATACCCTTATTTTGAGCATGAATTTGTGGACACACATTGTTGGCGTGTGTGTAGGGGTATGAGTCAACGTCACATAACTTTGCAGCCATAACACTGCTGCACCTGTGCAATCAAAGTATGTCACATTTATTAAAACTTTCAAATAGTATGGCCCTGCACAATTGAAAACTGAGCCCAAGCGGGGTCCGCTTACCAGTCTAACCAGATTCGACAGGATATCAGCTGTTCTACAGAGTGATTGCCGCCTGACCTCCACAACCCAAAGGGATAGCTATATCCATACTTTTAAACCAGTATCAGTTTATTTGAGGGCACTGACTCACTTAACGATGGGACCGACAGTTCAACGGGCTCTCCGAGGCACGGGGCAAGCGATAGTTAACAATTACGCACTAAACTTCGAAAAGCCACTGGTGCGCGCCGTGGATTCGAAACCGGTACCCTCTGCATGGCAGTCTGTTGGTACATCCACTCGGCTATCACTGCTTGAAATCTTTAAATCATTTTATATTATGTACAAATTTTATTTAATATACATCATGGTACAATAGGTACTACTGAACTTTGAATTGCCTAATTAAATAACGAGTAACACGTTGTATTTATTTAATTAAAAGGAACTGTTGACATTAATACTTATAATATAAATAAAATTATTTAAATCACAATGTCATATGCACACATAAATACAAATTGCACATAAATACAACATAAATGCAAATTAAATCTATATATATTAATAGCCTGTCAATATCTCGTTAAATATTGTACTTTAAATTCAATATTTTTGAGCTCAATTAAATAATATCGATGCCTTACGGCCAAAAGAGGCTAACCGCCACTTCACAAACATTACAGAAGAGTAGTTTAAAGTTCAAAATAAGTGAAAAAAAATCATAGAAAATTTTCTGTACGTTCCAAAAGTTTCAAAATGTAACCATATAGTTTTTGATTAGGTCTCTACGAAATGACATTGTTAATTAAAACAAATCACACGCCTAACACTATTTACTGTCGCTTATCCTCAAATGGTCCTAATTATACAAACAGAAAAAAACGTCGTAAATGAAAACAACTCAATTAATGAGTTCCAACCCAAATGATTTAACTGTACCATTTATTTTATTTCTGTTGAAGAAAAAGAGCATACCTGTGCTTTTTCTGTTCATCAAGAGGAGCCAATATGACATAACCGGCTATTGGTTCATAGCAGAAGAACAAGGAAATTGTAATAAGTTAATTATCTATAAAATATACAATAAGCTCTTTTATACAATGCGAAATCACATTGTGATTAATTCTTATAAAATTATACATACATATTTACATAGATACATTAGACTTTTATAAGTTTTTAAAATGGCTAACCGACTAAGGTATGAATTAAAAAAAAGAGAAGAAATTGTGCTCAATCAGTATTTATTTTAGAAAATAGAACAAAAAAAATTGTTCATACAAAATAGCTTAGCGGGTCTTAATCGCGTATAATTAATTTATTTAAGGTATAAATACCTCCCCCCCCGTGGGATCTCCACCTTGTCGTGGTGGGGGGGGCTCAGTAACCGTGGATTGGTAACCCGCGGTGAAGCTAAGAGGGATCCAGGAGGGGACGCTCCGCGTGGGCTTGGAGGGGCCTGCGAAGGATGCGTCCAACGGTGCGGGTGCGGGGGACAGTACTGTCTGTCCCTCGCAGTCGGGTGCGGTCGCGGGAGGAGAGGCGTGTCGGTGTTGCGTTGCCGCGCGCCCTATCTCCCGCGACCAAATGGGGGCGCACCATTCGATGCGTCGCGGTGGGGCCGCAGAGGAAGAGGAGATGCGGTGTTGCGTTGCCGTCCTCCCTATCCTCTGCGGCCGCCGGGCGTTTTGGCGGCGGAGTCCAACACCTTAATCCGTCGCCAAGGGGGTTTTGTTCGGGGCCCGCCTGACCATCTGGCGGGCCAATACCCGTCGGAGGGTGGCGACGAGTGCTTTGGTGATGCCCCACCCTCCGACACACGGGTACATGGCGGAAGACGAGGTGGTTTTTAGTGGAAACACCACATACTCCGGCTCTTATTTCCCCCAAGAGTCGGAGATCCGAAGGGATTTTCCACCTAGTAAAACAAAAAAAAAAAAAAAAAAAGGTATAAATACCTCCCCCCCGTGGGATCTCCACCTTGTCGTGGTGGGGGGGCTTAGTAACCGTGGATTGGTGACCCGCGGTGAAGCTAAGAGGGATCCAGGAGGGGACGCTCCGCATGGGCTTGACGGAGGCCTGCGCAGGATGCGTCCAAAGGGCGGGTGCGAGGGACAGTTCTTCTGTCCCTCGCAGTCGGGTGCGGTCGCGGGAGGAGAGGCGTGTCGGTGTTGCGTTGCCGCGCGCCCTATCTCCCGCGACCAAATGGAGGCGCACCATCGTTGCGTCGCGGTGGGGCCGCAGAGGAAGAGGAGATGCGGTGTTGCGTTGCCGTCCTCCCTATCCTCTGCGGCCGCTGAGTGTTTTGGCGGCGGAGCCCAACACCTTCATCCGCCGCCAAGGGGGTTTTGTTCGGGGCCCGCCTGACCATCTGGTGGGCCAATACCCGTCGGGGGGTAGTGACGAATGCCTATGCGAATCCCTACCCTCCGACACACGGGTACATGAGGAACACGGGTTGGTTTTTAGTCAGTAAGAGTCTGACAGTCCCCTTCGTCCTTCCCCCGGGGCGGAGGGACTCCATGAGGATTTTCCAACCCGATACCAAAAAAAAAAAAAAAAAAAAAAAAAAAAAAAAAAAAATGGTATAAATACCTATTTGTTGTGACCACGCTCGGTGCAAGACGAGCGAAACCTCGGAAACAAATAGGAATTTATACCTTAAATAAATTAATTGTACGCGATCAAGACCCGCTAATCTATTTTGTATGATGTATCCAAATCGCGAAAGCTTACAATTGATTAAAACAATTGTTACTCTCGTTGGTCTCGCAGCATAAATGTGCGCGTGGGATCGGGCTCGGTCTCGGGTTCGATTCCCGGGTCGTGCAAAGTGTTACTGGGTTTTTTCGAAATCTCAGTAGCAGCACGGAGTCTGGTAATGTGCCTGGTACGGCAATAGACTCGCCCCCTATTATGTGGGACCTAAAGAGTTCATGGCGAAATGTGGGTGTAATATTGCACCTCTGCCTACCCCTTCGGGGATACAGGCGTGAGTCTCTAAATAAAATAAATACAATTGTTACTCATTGTAAGTAAGTCTTGCATTATACATTCATGCTGACATTCTAGGTACTTATGAGTATGACAAAAAAATATAAACTAAAGATTTCGTACCTAAAGACCACTTTTAGGTATGACGTCGTATGGTCCTCGTCGTCCACATGTCCGCGTCTACAGTTGCCGTAAATCGCCTCGCGACGTCCGTTGCCGGGAGAGTACTCCACAGCAAAGAAACTACTCAAAACAACCGTGTCCGGTGAAGACATGCGTCAGGCGGATGGTGAGGATACCGTGGCGGCCTCCAGCCACTCCCCAAAGAGGGTTCTTACTCGCTTTTGCCGTGTATCCATTCATTCGCACTCATCCATTCATTCACTCAATCGATAAAACAATGATGATGACACATGTTAAATCAGTCACGGTGGCAAATCTTGAGGTAGAATAAAGGCCCGCACAAACTATCTGTCGTGACTTACTGTCGCGACAGAAGGGTATCTGGACAAGGAAAATCAATTGAAGTGTGCACACCATCTGACGTCTGTCGCGGACGTGACCTTGAGCGTTCATACGTCCGATAGCAATCTGGGAAAATGACAGTAAACGTCCGCGGACGTTTACTGTCATCCGTATAATCAAATGATACCCCAAACATCTAAATGTGCATGCATTTATGAGTTAAGACGGAATGAAGAAATTCAATATTGATGATTGATATCAACATTATTATTACTAAACTGCACTTTGATTATACCCATAGACATTATAATTATACCATAGACAGCGTGGCGTGTTTATGGTTGTATTGGACGCGACAGAAAATCGCGTCCGAAAGGGTGCGCACACTATGTGTCGTGACTTACTGTCGCGACAGTAAGTCGCGTCCGAACAGTTTGCGTGCGCCTTAACAATTTGCAAAAGAGGGACCTAGTAACGTGCGCTAATAAATGTGCAAAACAAACGTGCAGTTTTTATTCTCTCACTCCCATAGACAATTCGACACAACAGAGTCATATCAGTCGCCGGATTAACTCTTGACTGTTACTGAGGATTCATAAAAAAATCCAATAATTCCTTGCTGGCCCAACCTGGGATTCGAACCCTTGATTGCGATCCTAAGCCAGGCCAGCCAACAAAAACTCTGTAGGTACTTATAACCACTCAGTATTGTCTGAACAAGATAGCAAAATAATGACTTCTTACCTATAAAACTTAAAATAACTAATTAGAATACACAATTATAGGTGAATATAAAAGTCTATTAAAATAATCTTACCGTTTAATTTCCTTAGAAAAACGACTCGCTAGCACGGAGGTGCTTACGCCGGCGTTGAATGTTCGCTGTGCAACGATAACTACATTTTGTTCGAAAGAAAGAGTGGGATAACCGGTGCTGTTTGTCATTATTCTGTAAGCTAACCGCCAAACCTTTGATTTACCTTGTTATCTAACCAGCATACCAGATATTTTTGTTGGGAGGGAAAAAAGGGTAAGCGACAATGTAAGGCGACATTAGTTTGGATAATTTATCCTAACCGCCTTCGATGATTGATTTGATGACTAGGGCAAATAAAAATAAGCACCAAATTAAGTCACGGAAATGAGACCTAAATGTTATAAATGACTTATATTTTATCCAAAGAAACTGCCCTAATATCCTAACCGAAAGTTTGGTACACAAAGATTCAAGTAAAATTGATTAATGTATTAAGAAAAAAATAATCCAAGCCAAAGTTGCTTATCTCACAGTTTTGAAATATTATTTTTATCCAACCACCATAATACAAAATACATCAAAAATAACTGTCGCTTATGACGAAAAACTTAGTGTTAGAACCTCAATTCCTTTACCGCCTAAGCGACAAAAAGTTTGTCCTAGAGCCACGAAACTTAGACCATTAGACGCAGAAAAAAAAGCCGATTCTAACTATATATATAAGTCGATTTCGCAAAAAATGTCGCTTACCCCCTTTTGGCCGGAAGGCATCGATATTATATTCATAGCGATGGCTGTTTATTGGAGCAGAAGGTAATAAGATATATTAAAGTATAGCCCGTATGCTTGTTCTGCCTCGCCGCAGCGAAAATTAAAGTTAACTAAAACACAAAACACAAACTCGATATTCTAGACTAAACTGTGAATACATTTTGCATACACAAATTACAAGTTGTGTGTAAAGTTCCACTTTAATATGTCGGGTCATCCCTGTCTCTCTAATGTGGCGAGAAGGATGATGGCTGACACATGCGTCATACTCGTGAACGGGTGCTACTTGCGATGACTGGTCGATGACGGTCTTGCGGGCTGGTATTCAATTTTAATATTTAACTGCATCATTACCATCATGGTTCTGATCACTTTAGCGGATTGCCTGCATTATTATCCCAGATAGCAATATAAACTTGTTTCAAACTTGCAACAAGTTTGATACATCAAAAAAGCAAGCTTGCATAAAGTTTGACATGGCAAGTTTGCAAACTTGCAACAAGTTTAAATCAAACTTGCTAGTTTCACGGTGACAAACTTGCATGAAGTTTGTTTTTGCAAAGGTTGTGCAAACTTGATATATCAAACTTGCATTAAGTTTGTTTTTGCAATGGTTGTGCAAACATGATATAACAAACTTGCTTAAGGTTTGTTTTGACATACTACCTACAATTTTGTTACGACAAACTTGCCCTACCTGTGCTACGGCAGTAATAATAATTCTCCTAGGTTAAAATTTCCAAAATGTAACCTTTAACATTTTGAAAATTTTAACCTGGAATTAGAATTGTAGATTTTAAAGAAACCTGAACATTTGGGGGCTAGTATGTGGTCAAATAGACATCCTGCGACCACAGATTAATATAATAAAAGAGTGTCATATTGTCCGAAACAAAACTGAGTACCTACAGTTCGACTTATGTATGCAGTGTATTAGATGTAGCATGCACTACCGTACTTCCAATATCTGTGGTGTATTCTGTTGCCTATAACCTGCACAGATATGTTTAACCTTTTTTGTTTTTTTTTGTTTTACGAGGTGGAAAATCCCTTCGGATCTCCGACTCTTGGGGGAAATAAGAGCCGGAGTATGTGGTTTTTCCACTAAAAACCACCTCGACTTCCGCCATGTACCCGTGTGTCGGAGGGTGGGGCATCACCAAAGCACTCGTCACCACCCTTCGACGGGTATTGGCCCGCCAGATGGTCAGGCGGGCCCCGAACAAAACCCCCTTGGCGACGGATTAAGGTGTTGGACTCCGCCGCCAAAACGCCCAGCGGCCGCAGAGGATAGGGAGGACGGCAACGCAACACCGCATCTCCTCTTCCTCTGCGGCCCCACCGCGACGCATCGAATGGTGCGCCCCCATTTGGTCGCGGGAGATAGGGCGCGCGGCAACGCAACACCGACACGCCTCTCCTCCCGCGACCGCACCCGACTGTGAGGGACAGACAGAACTGTCCCCCGCACCCGCACCGTTGGACGCATCCTGCGCAGGCCCCTCCAAGCCCACGCGGAGCGTCCACTCCTGGATCCCTCTTAGCTTCACCGCGGGTGACCAATCCACGGTTACTGAGCCCCCCCACCACGACAAGGTGGAGATCCCACGGGGGGGGGGATATGTTTAACCTAAGAAACCACAAAACTTCACATAAAATATTATTGCTGTGACTTCGTGAATATAACAACGTGAATAAAAATACACAATTTTTTTATCATGACTATTTATTTTTTTAATCGGTCAATAATTTCTAATTATAATAAATTGACATAATGTATGTCGTAAAAATATGACATTTAAAAAATATACATAGCGTCATAAAGGCCGACTGACGGCACGGCATGTTTCGGTAGCCCGAAGGACGCTTCGGCATGACGCGAGGCGTCCAAATGACTGGTATTTAGTATCAATAGCACTTCTTGCTGAAGATGAAGGATGACAAATACAAACTGATAGGTCGAAGAGAAAACAATTCTGGATACATTATTTATGGAGAACAAGATTTACTACGTCGTGGCATACCGTGGCGTCCCGAAGTATGCCGCGGCGTCCCGCGGTATGCCATGACGTGCCACGGCGGGCCGCGGTACGATTGTATCGAAATAAAGTAATATGAATTCTAAACTCATAGAAATAAGAATAAAAATGACTTAATCAATGAATTCTAAACTCATAAAAATAAGAATAAAAAAGACTTGATCAGTAATAAAATCCTTTGCCATGCCGCGACGTCAGTGCGCGCCGACCTAAAGACGTATTCCCAGGGGCCGTCGAAAATGCCACAACATAGTATAGACTTACTTTGTCTTTATCGTAATAAAAAAATCACAAACTTAAATTTAAAGTGTTTCTTGATATTCTCACTGGACCAAAAGTACTGTGTTACAGTTACCTAGAGCCTTTCAACTAATTTTTTTCTTCACCAGTAAAAAATTCAGTTACTGGACATATTACAAACAAAACACAAATCTCTTAGATTAGATATTATATCTAAATCACAGAAATATTTGTACTAAACAGGATATACAGGGTTATTTGTAAAACAACGTTAACCTCTTAGGGGGTGGTTATATTCATCATTATGAACAACTTTTGTTCTGGAACTTTTGCGAAATCGCGAAAAATGATCAAATGAATCAGCTGTTCCATACATTTTGTCAGGGTCAAAGTTCAACTTTGTATATAACGCTGATATTTTATCGCGATTTCGCAGAAGTTCTAGAATAAAAGTTGTTCATAACGATGAAATATATAACCACCCCCTAAGAGGATAATGGTGTTTTACGAATAACCCTGTATAGACTATATCTAGCTAACAACATTTATCATCATCAGCCTAGAGTAGGCTTTCTAGTCTACCTAGTTTTATTCTTTCTAGTCTATAGAAAATAACAAATGTTATATTTTTAAAGAAAAACATCACACACAAAATTCACTTAGTATTTAAAATCATTGTCTAAAATTATTCATTACAGCCCAGTTTATACCCGCTAGCTTCAGATTCCCATGCTTTAGTTTGTCTAGCAGCTCTGAAACAAATAAAAGAAATTGTTATAAACTCTTCAAATCAAATCAAATCAAATCAAATCACTTTATTTGCAAATACAGGTACATATATAGGTGTTACAAAAAATATAGAAAGTCCACTGCATTTTACCACATTATTGGTGTGCAAATTATTATGTCTTAAAATTATTTTCATGTCATAATTATAATTAATACAATATTACAATTTAATTATATTGTTAGGAAATACACATTTATAAATCTTAGTCCACATCACAAAATCATTAAATTGTTATTAACTCTTATTGTACGAACAGGATTCAACTGCTATTAAAATGGGTAAAAACATGTTAAATTAACAATCTTGCAATGAAACCTAAAACTATGTAGTCATGTACACATGGTGCATGGACATGGAAAGTCAATGCCCACCTAGAATAATATAAAATAATGTTTATTATATTTCAGAACCTTACCTCCTTCTTATTCTAACTTTTGCTTGATTCAGCCAGTCACTAATAATTTCCTTAAGATGTTCATTGGATACATCATCATAGATTATTTTGCAGATTTCTGAAAAAAGAAAAATAATAATTATAAATTAATCATAACCATTCAGTTTAACAGGTAACTAGGTAATACAAACAAAAGGGGTAACGCCTACAGCTGGGCTAGTTTTATTTTCATTGCGAGGTTTATTTTCATTTGAGGTTTGCTTTATATGCTTATTATCTCACAATATGGTTTTTTATAAAGTCATACAATCATGATGTTTGAATTATAAATGATAAATGATTACGAAAGATTATTTTACATGTTTCTGTTGTGAGAAATGATTTTTGTTTGAATTTTTCATTTGTTTTCCTGCTAATGCATAGAATTCTGCTACTTCATCAAGCAATATTCGTCTAAGATTGTTCGTAGTAAGGCTACGATATATATATATATATATATATATATATATATATATATATATACATATATATATATATAAAATAAAGAAGAAAGTGGAAGTCAGCACTGTCTTTAATTGCTCACACTCTGTCAGCAGTTAATTGTTAATTCGAGAACATTATTTATAATTTTGTCAACTAAGTTTTGTGTTATTAATAGAATGTTTGTGCAAACCCAAAGAAAGTCATTAAATTGAATTATAAACTTACAAGAGACTGTTTGTTGTGGCTATTCTTCAACTGCTCATTCAAATTACAAAAACTTGTGTCATTCTTTACTGGAAGATTTGCCAGAAAGTCAGGAACTGTTAAAGTATCTTCTCGATGATTTATTTGTGGTAAAGATGCCCATGCTAATAGTAAGTGCAATTTTCTATCAACTTCATTCATCTGTACAGATAAGTCTGTGACCACCTGGATAAGATGACTTTGTGGTATTGAAAACGGCTTGCTCAGAAGACTGCCTGTAATAAAAAGCAAGTTACATCTGAATGGCCCATGTAAAAGAAAATATTTAAAAAAAAATTGTTAAAATCTTTACCAGAAGGACAATTTATTGTAGGATTTGGGCCAGTATTGGTGCTGTTTGTTACAACTGAAATTTCAATAGCATCTTCATCTTCACTAGTAAATAAGGTGTTTCTTGTATAAGTATATTCAAGAGAAGCTGCGTTTCTTAAATTTGGCTGATATTTGCTTTGAATACGACCTGTAATAAGAAAAAATATAAGACCCGTATTATAGAATGATACTCAAGCGGAGATCTCTGCATAGTTGGAAAGGGATGAACGTATCTGTTGAATTTATTTGCATCCCTTTATAACTGTACTTCAGATGAGATCTTGACTTGAGTGTTGTCCTATAATACGGGCCTAAGTCTCTACAGCTCATATTAAGTACTAGAGGATGCTCGTGGTCAGTGGTGTTACCCACGTTTTTTAAGGCTCCTGCTCTGCTCCTGTCGCTCATAGTGTGATTGTTAGCTTCGATAGCTGGTTCAAGGTGAAGAAATGAAGACACTGATGGAAACTGTTACGTTGATATATTTTATATACTAAAATATTAATTTTTTACAATAACCGCGCACACGACCCGAGATGACAAGCAAAAAGATGCAGATAGAATGCGTGAGTGAAGGCGCGACCGTTGAATGAGGCGGAGTGTCGCTCGTAGCTCACTCGCGGTGATGCAAAGCCGTAACAAACTCCCGGGGGTTGAAGGATTCTTCAACAGGTAGAAATCGGCAGAGGGCATATGTTGTTGTAGGCTCTCTGAATAATGCCCTTCTTGTTGAGAATATCCGCAACCCTGTTTACTTTGTCAGGTCCGGGATAAAGTTTTATTATCCTGCCCAAAAGCCATAAGAGCGGTGGTTGATTCTTGTCCCTGATGAGAACTAGAGAACCCAGTCTTAGATCCTCACTCGAAGACTGCCACTTGACCTTCTGCTGTAGCATAGTCACGTATTCATGTGAAAAGCGCTGCCAGAAATGATGTTTGAGCTTCTCAATTCTCTCGTATCGTTCCAGCTGGTTAATGTTTCGATTGCTTGGTGGTAGCTGAGGAACAGTGAGAAAAGTTCGGCCTATAAGGAAGTGAGCTGGTGTGAGGCAGGATAGGTCTGAAGGATCGGATGATAAAGGTGTCAAAGGTCGGGAATTAAGGATGGCCTCTATCTGTACTAAGCAGGTTGACATCTCTTCATATGTTAAATGAGTTAAAGAAAGAATGCGTCTTAGGTGATGTTTGACTGATTTAACAGCTGACTCCCACAATCCGCCAAAGTGTGGAGAGTAGGGAGGAATAAATTTGAAATGGATACCTTTAGTCGCAACTTCTGTCTGTATATCGTCTGAATAAGATTTAAAAAAGTTATAAATATCGTTACTTGCACCCACGAAAGTCGTTCCATTGTCTGAGGAGATGGTCTGAGGCTTACCCCGACGGCCCATGAAACGATAAAGAGCGGCTAAAAAAGATTCTTTGGTAAGATCTGTTACGAGCTCCAAATGTAAAGCTTTAACTGAGAAGCAAACGAAAATACATAAATATGATTTTATTAGCCTACAGCCCCTTCCCTTTCGATTGGCAATCAGCACTGGCCCAGCATAGTCGATACCTGTATGTAGGAAGGGATAAACAAGATGCGTTCTATCTCGCGGCAAATCAGACATTATGGGCTGAATAGGTTTTGGTTTAAACCTAGCGCAACGTACGCAGCCATGAACAGTACGCCTGGCAAGGCTCCTCCCCCCCAATGGCCAGTATGTTTGTCTGACGTGAGATAGTAGCAAGTTAGGCCCTGCATGAAAGGAATCTGTGTGAAATTTGTGAAAAATTATTTTTGTAAGGTGATGTTTTGAACATAAAAGAATAGGATGTTTGACCTCATAGGTGTAGTATGAGTTGCTAAGGCGGCCACCAACTCGTAATATACCATTACTATCAATAAACGGGGATAATGAAATTAGTCTATTTTTCTTTGGTAATGATTTGTTTAATAAAAGTGATTGAATTTCGTCTGGAAACATCTCGTGTTGTGTCGTGCGTAACACGACTGACTGTGCATTGTCAAGTTCTGATAATGACAGTATACCTACAGTTTTATTAGATGTATTTTTGCATTTTTTTATAAATCTGAGTATATAAGCTACTGTTCTAATTAGTTTTGTATAGTTTGATTTTTTATTTACTAATTGCTATATAATATTTTCGTTACTCGTAATTGTTTGTTTAGTGTGAAGTGAAATTTCTGGAAGTGGTATGTTTTTCTGTTTTGTTGGTGTTTGTGGGGCGTGTATGTTTGTATGATGAAGGAAGCTAGGACCTGTCCACCACAATGAAGATTCAATGAGGTGACTGGCCTTTACTCCACGAGAGACCAGGTCTGCAGGGTTCAATTTAGATGGCACGTAGCTCCAACTATTAACACTTGTAGTACTTTGAATTTCACCGATTCTATTTCGAACGAAAGTCTTTAGGTGACTAGGTGATGTATTTAGCCAACCGAGGACTATCATCGAGTCTGTCCAAAAATAACAATTATTAAATATTTTTGTGAGTGAATGTAGAACTTTAGTGCAAAGCCTTGTACCGAGTAACGCGCCACATAACTCCAGCCTGGGGATGGTGACAGGCTTTAAAGGTGCTACTTTATTTTTAGAAGCAAGAAGGCGAACACTAACTCTGTCCTGATCATCGACTGACCTGACGTACACACATGCTCCGTATGCAAGTTCCGAGGCATCTATAAATGTGTGTAGTTCGTACGTGACTGCTGCATCGAAACAAACCCAACGTGGTATGCGAAGTGTGTTTAAAGTAAAAAGTGAATTAATAAAATTTAAAAAATGATTCTTTATGTCACAAGAGACTTCGTCATCCCAGTTGCATTTGTCGAGCCACAGTTTTTGCATAAGGATTTTCGCCTCGACTGTACACGGCCCTAATAAACCTAGAGGGTCAAAAACTTGACTGATGAGAGATAAAATAACCCGCTTTGTTACTTTCTTATTATTAGTCTGAATGTTTATAGAAAAGAAAAGATTATCTAAATTACAATCCCAATTTAAACCTAAAGTTTTATTAGGCAGTGATTCATTTAAGTCTAAGGTTTTGTCTGATTGTTGTTGATTTGTGTTTTGTGTAATAGAATGTAATATAGTCTGATTATTTGATTGCCATTTTCTTAAATTAAATTTAGCAGAAGTCATAACTTTTCTGACATTTTTAGCTAATTCGACGACATAAGCGACCGTATCCCCACCACTGATATAATCGTCATAATAAAAGTCTCTACGAATTGAATTTTTCGCTTCAATATCTCGACGACATAAGCGACCGTATCCCCACCACTGATATAATCGTCATAATAAAAGTCTCTACGAATTGAATTTTTCGCTTCAATATCCGTACAAGTATCTGCTAATGAAATTAAACATTTTGTTGCGAGAAATGGCGCAGATGATGTCCCATACTTTAGTGTGTTAAGTGTGTATGATTTAATTGGTTCTGTAGAATTAAATCGAAATAAAATCTGCTGTAGGTGTCGCTGTGAAGGTGTAACAATAATTGCTCTATACATCTTCTCTATGTCGCCTGAGATTACATATTTATGCTGTCTGAATCTGAGTAAAATAGATAGGAGGTCCTCCTGTACGGTCGGTCCTATCATCTGTATGTTGTTGTAAGACTTACCTGTAGTTGTGACTGCTGATGCGTCGAAGACAACTCGTAATTTGGTTGTTGTACTAGACTCCCGAATTACTCCGTGATGAGACAGGTAATAGTTAATGTTTTTGTCTGACATAATCTGTTTATTTTCTGTCATATGCCCTAAGGCTAGATATTCTGACAGAAACTGTAAATACCTTTCTTTTAAAAGTGGATCACGAAGAAATCTGCGTTCTAAGGAGTGAAGATGCCGCTTCACCGCTGCGTAGGAGTCTCCGAGTACTTCAGATGAGTCTCTTAACGGTACTGTGACTACAAACCTGCCGTCGCTGTCTCGTGTTGTGGTCTCCGCGAAGATTCGCTCACAAGCTTGTTCCTCCTGTGATAAGCAGTGCTCGCACGAGACTGCCTCCAGCTCCCAGAACCGGTTAAGTATTGAATCATCATTTTCAAGAAAATGACAAGAAGAATAATGTTCTGTATGATTATTGTTGTTATGTTTTGTATGTGATTGTGTATGTATAACGCCTGAAACTAACCAACCTAGTTTAGTCATTTGCAACTTAGGGCGCTGCCTACCTAAATCTATGAAATTGTTAGTTATAACTTCCCAAAATAATTCTGCCCCGAGCAGTATGTCTACAGTCGAGGGAATATTAAAAGAAGGATCTGCTAGTTGAATGCCCGAAGGAAGAGGCAATTCACTAATATCTATGTAATAACGTGGTAATAATTTGGTAATTTCTGGTAGCACAAAACATTTTACATTGACTTGATAACCACCCGAAATTGACTGGATAGTTATGTCACAAGACTCTGCACTATAGGAACATTGATTATTGATACCTACAATAGTGGAGTTCGTATCATGTTTCGTCAGACCTAGTTTCTCACAGAGGTGCTGCGTGATGTAGTGAGAAGTGCTGCCGTTGTCTAGTAGGACGCGGGCTGTGTGAAGTCTCCCCATAGAATCCATCACCTTCACCAACGCTGTGGAAAGCAGTACGGAAGAGGTTTTAGTATTTTGTATAGAAGTATCTGTAGATGAAGTGAGTGTAACTGGTGATTCTGTCTGATTATGTATGTTTGTGTGTAAAAGTGTATTGTGTTTAAGCTGACAATACTTGCAGTGTGACAATTTACAATGTTTGTCTGTATGGCCTGGTCGTAAACAATTTTTACCGATCTTAAAATTATTTATTTTCTGTAAACGGCTATTGACGTCCAGGTTCCTAAATTCCTGACATTTGAATAGAAAATGACTTTGTTTGCACATAGGACATGTAATATTATTGTTTTGTTTTAACTCTGATTTTTGTATGTGTTGTGAGGTAGCTGTATTCTGTTTCTGCTGAATGTTCTGTTTATATGTCATTTCTTGTTGTATAGTGTCTAATAAATCAGATCTGTTTGTTAAAATGTTTATGAACTGAGCCAGAGTAGGATAGCCTGTAATTGTATTACGAAATTCTTCCCACTCTCTAAAAGAAATTTCATCAAATTTTTTAGACATGATATGAATGATGAGCGTATCCCAGTGGTCAGTTGGTTGACCAAGGCTGGCAAGTGCACGCAAATTTTTATTAGTTACATCAACCATGTTTCTCAAAAACTGACTGGATTCTTTTTGTGCTTGCTGTAAATTAAATAAAGCGTTGACATGATTGTTAACCAAAAGACGTTCGTAGTCGTAACGATTAGTTAATAAATTCCAAGCGATTTGGTAATTATCTGACGTGAATAAAATGTTTTGAACAATTAAAGACGCAGTGCCTTTTAGAGCTGCGCGTAAATAATGGAATTTATTAATATCGCTGAGACTTTTACTGTTATGAATGATAGATAAATACGTATCTCTAAATTCCAACCAGTGCTGAAAGTCGCCATCGAATGCGGGAAGGTTTATTTTAGGTAGCCTTACAAAGTCATGAGGCGCAGATTCGGCAGATGATGAGTCGTATCTATGACGAGGATAATCACGTTTCTGGTGCTCCGTATTGATCAGCGTTGTGGCTTGAGCCACAAGCGAATAATATTTATTTTCAAATTGTACGCGCTCGTCGAACTTCCCATCCTCCTCAGACAATGTCTCGAACTCAGTCTGTAATTTATCAAATTCAGCATATATGAATTCTAATTTTGACAAACGTAATTTTATTTCCGTTAACTGTAAGTCCGTTAACGGTTGACAAACATCTATAGTTTTTATGTAACTGTTAAACAGCGTAAGTTTGCCTTTAACATTCCCGCGTAATTTAATTATTTCTTTAATACGAGCTTCAGCCATTGTAGAACAATAATATGTAAGAATAACAAGTTACTGGATGGAGAATAATGACAAGAGCATATAATATTAACTATGAAGTTAAAGATCAGAAATGATTTACGGTAAGCCTAGACTGCAAGCGATAGCACAGAACATAAACAAAACAGCTACCTATCTGTTTTGTTACCTATGTATTACGTATGGCGATAGGCAGGTAGATGTAGCAAGCTATATTATGTATGTTCTTACAACTGGTCGCCGACGATAGCAGCTCGACGCAGTGGCAATGCAATGACAAAATAATACCTAGATAGGTACTTATAGCGTTATAAAGCGTAAACGTAATATGGCTGTCAGCTGTTAAAAGAATGCACTGTC